>ML682020.1:19102442-19313916 GCA_007922195.1 Podocnemis expansa | reverse complement strand
ATTTTTGGCTCCTACCTGGGCGGATCTTATCCCTATCCAGACCTCGGTATTGGAGCTGAGGTATTGGTAGGACTGGGAACAGAAGCCCTGAATCTGGGTCTGCTGATGTAGCTGCTGTGGTTGTTGCAGCAGCTGCTGGAACCCGACAGAGCGCCTAACCGGTGGTGGCGTGTACATGCCTAGGGACTTAAGGGTGGCCCTAGAGTCCTTCATCCCATGCAACTTTGAGTCCATGCACTCAGCAATGGTAGGTCCTGTATGATCAGTTGCATCTGCTGGGACAGGCCCGAGCCTTGAAGCCAGACCGTTCGCCTCATAGCCACAGTGGAAGCCATGTTGCGTGAGGCTGTGTCAGATGCATCCCAGGAGGTCATAAGGGCATCTCTAGAGGCCACAACCCCTTCCTCCACCATCACTTCAAAGTACCTCAGGCAGTCCCTAGGGACACAATCATGGAAGCACTCCATAGCCCTCCAAAGGTTGAACATATATCTCCCCATGAGGGCTTGGTGATTGGGAATGCGCAGCTGTAAGGCGAAGGTGGAATAAACCTTCCTGCCAAATAGATCAAGTTTCTCTGTATCCTTGTTTTTAGGGGGTAGAACCAGTTGGTCCTGCCTTTCCTTCTGGTTAGCTGCGTCAACCATCAGGGACCCTGGTGTAGGGTGATGGAAGAGGAACGCGAACTTATCGCAGGGGTCATGGTAGCTCTGATCTGCCACCTTGGACACGGGAGGGATTGACGATGGGGTTTGTCATCGTGCCCTTGCAATACTATACATCCCTTCATGGAGGGAAACAGAGACTTTTGCAGGTGGGGCAGCATTATCCACGTCAAAGAGGTGGTCACACTCCTCCTTGACCACTCCCAAAGCTAAGTTGAAGTTCGCTGCCATATGACAAAGCAGCTCTTGTTGTGTGCAGGAGTTGTCCCTGTATGCCAGGGGTCTTTGAAAGGTAACCTCGTCCAGGGTAGAGGATGAAGGGTCCCATGATCTTCTGCGCCGGTTGGAGTCCGAGTCGGGTTCATCATCAGATAGGTCTGATGAGTCAGGAGTTCAGGTCAACGAGGGTGCCAACAGGTGCCAGGAGACAAGGTCATTGTTGGCTGTCCAATCCAGCCATTCCTGCGCCCAGTCATTGGAAAAGCCTAGGACTGTGAGTCAACAGGAGTGGGAGCTGCCCCTTTCCCTACGTGTGTTCATCAGCCAAATATCATCACGTCTGGAGCTCCACTGTGTCACCGGAACCAAGGTTGCCAGGGCCGTGCCTCCTCTTGATGAAGGCGTCCGTGAGTGCTTCCTGCGGTGCTTACCTGCTCATCCACCAGTACCGGGGTTTCGTTCTGGAGCTTTTGGAGATCCAGGGCACTGAGGAGTGAAGCAGGAAGAGGTCGGTGAGGACAAGTTAGACCTCACCTGTTTAGAACCCTGGGAGCACGGTACCAAGGACTCATGGGATGAGTGTTGGGAGGAGTGGTCGTCCAAATGGTCTTCAGTACCATTCTGTGGTTCCAGAGGAGGGCTCAATGGCACCAAGGCTGGGAGCGGTACCAAGCCTCTCATTGTCCACTCCGTCACCCAAAGTGATGGTTTGCCCTTGGACCTGGCTTTCTCGGACAGTACCGGAGCTGGTGCCTGGAGCAGGGACTGAGCTGCTGCAAGAGCCTCTGGTGTTGACAGTACGAAAAGGTGCCCCGGTCCCGACCCTGAGGAGGGGTGTCAGGGGGCAGTGCTAAATGGTGCCATACTGGTGCCAAGTCAGATGCCAATTGCGGCTTTGTATTCTGAGCTGGGGAGTATTGCTGGACAGGTTCCAGTGCAGCATTCACATGCAGGGCTGGCAGAGCATTCAGTGCGCAAGGTGTATTGGGCACCGGCTGAGATGCCTGATCTTGGGCAAGGTTGCACAACCTCTGCTCCCTGCCTTTGCAGGTCCTCTGGTTTAAGGACTTGCAGATGGAGCAATTTTCCATGAGGTGCGACTCACCGACACATGAGACATTTCTCATGGGAGTTGTCGATTGGGAAGGCTTTGCAGCATGATGGGCAAAGCTTAAACTCTGGCATTGTTATCACAAAAGAATGAGGACAAACACTTGCTTCTGCAAGTTTCGGCTATCCCCGATACCATTGCTGAGGGCAGAAAGAAGGAACTGGGAGGGTCAGGGTCACAGCCACCTATATAGCCACAGTCGTGGCAAGGGGCATTGGCCACTTACCCTGACCTGACAGGCTAAGGCTAAAGACTTTCCAAGGTACTGTGCGCTGCAGCACATATACATCTGTAACTGAATGATCTGAGCAGCACTTGAAGAAAACTGGTGGGTTACTTACTGGTAACCCTCCTTCTTCAAGATGGGCTGCTCACACTCATTTAGTTACAGGTGTCGCAGCACACAGTAGCTCAGAAAGTCTTTAGCCTTAGCCCGTCAGGTCAGGGCACACGGCCAACGCCCCCTCTGTGCTGACACCACGGCTATATAGGTGATCATGACACTGACCCTCCTAGTCCCTTATATCTTTGCCAGCTCTGTTAGCGGGGACAGTGGGAGGGGCCTGAATATATGTGAGCAGCCCATCTCAAAGAAGGACTGTTACCACTAAGTAATCCACTGTTCTTCTTCAAGCACACCTCACATCATTCAGTTACAGATGACTGCTAGCCATACCCAAGGATGGTGGGAGGAGTTACAGTCTGCCCACGCTGAGTACAGCTCTGTCCAACGCAGCATCCTCTCTGCCCTGTTGGATGATAGCGTAGTGTGTTGTGAAGGTAGGCACTGACGACCACGTAGCTGCCCTGCAGATCTCTTGGATCATGACCTTGGCCAGGAAGGCCATTGATGAAGCTTGCGCTCTGATAGAATGAGCCGTAACAGCCCCAGGAAGGAGTGTATTCAACCTTCCATAGCAGTCTTTGATGCAGTTTACTATCCATTTGGAAATGCACTGTGAGGATACTGGAAGAACTCTTTTGCCTTCAGTGACTGCCACAAAGAGTTGGGAGGTCTTGCAGAACAGACGCTTGCACTCAATATATGTTAGGAGCACTCTTTTCACATCCAGAGTGTGCCATCTCCTCTGGTTCTCTGTAATCTGAGGATCTGGGAAAAAAACACTTCAACTCTGAGACCCTTCTAGCCGAGGTGATTGCTACTAAGAAAGCTACCTTCCAGGAAAGGACCAGTAAGGTACACGAGTCTAAAGGTTCATGCAGGGGTTTCTGTTAGAGCCTGGAGCACCACGGTCAGGTCCCGAGGAGGGATGGGTTCACAGGGTTGTGGGAACAGTCTTTCAAACCCTTTCAGGAACCTAGTGGAAATAGGGTGGGAGAAAACAGGAGCATCATCCACCCTGCCATGGAAGGCTGAAATCACTGCTAGGTGAACTCTCAGTGAGGAAAGAGAGAGATCTTTGTCTCTAAGGTATAGCAGATAATCAAGGAATAGGTATAATGGAGCCTGTATAGGGTTTACTCCTTTATCTCAAGCCCAGTTGGAAAAATCGTTTCCATTTGGCTGTATAGGTGGACCTGGTAGATGGTTTTCTACTACCAACCAGGACCTTCTTAACCTTGTACGAGCAGAGTCTTTCCTGCTTGTTGAGCCAGAGTCTCCAAGCTGTCAGATGCAGGTGACCTGGATTCAGGTGCCGCAGGCGCCCCCACTCCTGTGTCAGGAGGTCCTCCCACAAGGGGAGGCAGAATGGGGTCTCTATGGATAGGTCCTGTAGGAGCGAGAACCAATGTCGTTTGGGCCAGTCTGGCTATCAGTACCATGCTTGCTCCATTCAACCTGCTTTTCAGGAGGGCCCTGTGTATCAATGGGACCAGTGGGAAGGCATACATTAGGGGCCCTGACCAAGGATGATGAAGGCATCCATTGAGTGACTCCTCCTCCTGACCCCTGAGAGAAAGAATTGCTGACACTTGCGGTTCTGCTGTGTCACAAACTTGGCGTGTTCTCTATGTGTCTATCAGGTAAGGAAACAATGTATTGTGGAGTGACCACTCGTGATTCACTAGTGGATTCCTGCTGAGCAAGTCTGCCAGCCTATTGGCCACACCTGGTAGGTGTGCTGCCACGGGGGTGAAATCATATTTCAGGGCTAGTTGCCAAAGTCTGCACATTTCCTTGCAGAGAGTTGGAGAGTGGACACCCCCTTGCCAGTTCGTATAGAACATGGCTGCAGTGTTGTCCAGTAGAATCTGGACCGACCTGCCCTCTATCCTGTCCAGGATAGCCATGCAAGCCAATCTGATGGCCCGGACTTCCTTTACATTTATGTGAAGAAGGCTGTCTGAATGAGACCAAAGTCCCTGAGTGGTAAGCCCCCCTGAAATGTGGCCCCCCCCATACTGAGTCCGAAGCATCAGTTATCAATGTCACCGAGGGCCTTAGTGTTTTGAAGGGAATTCTCCTTATGGCAAATCGGGGATCCTTCCAAATCTGTAGTGTCCCCAGGATGTCTCGGGGAACCGACAGTACCTTGGACATGGGGTCTCTCCGTGGATGGAAGACCATGGAGAACCAGACCTAGAAGGGCCTCATTCTCAGGCATGCCGTCCGAATCACCGAAGTGGAGGCTGCCATGTGCCCAAGGAGCTGTAGGCAGTGACAGGCTCTGGTCACTTGAGACTCCTGCAGCTCCACAATGATGGTGCAGACAGACCAAGATCTTGAGGGGGGCAGGGAAATGAGCATCTAAGAGAGCTCCTATGAACTCTATGTTTGGGACGTGCATATTTTTGACTTTTCTCGATTTATGCAGAGGCCCAAGTACCCGCACAGGTGGGTTACTGACCTGACGTGGCGCTCTACCTGAGCTCTCGATACCCTGTGTATTAACCAATCATCCAAGTAGGGGTAAATTTTTATGCCCTGCTGGTGCAGGAATGTCATGACTGGCACCACACACTTTGTGAGCACCCTGGGAGCCAGAGAGAGCCCGAAAGGGAGCGATGTGAACTGGAAGTGATTTCCCCCTATGATGAACCTTAAGTATTCCTGTGGCAGTGATGTATTGCTATATGAAAGTAAGCATCTTTTAGGTTGAGGGTTGTGAACCAATCCCCGGGAGACAGAGATGGGACAATCTGTGACAGAGAATGTCTGTTTAGAGCTCTGAGATCTAGAATGGGTCCCTGTTGTGTTTGGGGACCAGAAAGTATTGGGAAGAGAACCCTTTTCCCTGCTCCCGCTTTGGGACCCTTTCTATGCCCCTGAGGGAGAGGAGCTTCCTGCATTCCCTCTCAAGCAGGCGATCTAGTTTCCAGTTCCCAAGGTTTGGGCAAGGGGGCAGTTGTCTGGCCCGAGGGGCAGATTGGAACTGTATGCGATATTCTTCTGAGACTGTTTCAAGGACCCACTGGTTGGTTGTGATGTTGGCCCAGTGTTGCGTGAAATGGTGTAGGCTTGAGTCAAGACTGTGGGTTTGCTGCTCCTGGAGTAACCGTCGAAAGCATTGCTTCCTCCCCGTCCAGTTGTCAGTACCCTGTCCGCGTCTGCTGGACTGTGAGGCATGGGGCTTCTCATCTTTGCTCGAGTGGGCTTTGTCCCTATCCAAGTCCCTGAGTTGTCGTTGGGCGTATTGGTAGGACCGAGAAAAGGAACTCTGCATCTGGATTTGCTACTTTAGCTGTTGCAGCTGCTGTTACAAGAGTTGATGAGGATTTAAAGAGCATCGAGTAGATTGTGGGGTATACATTCCCAGCGATCTAAGAGTGGCTTGTAAGTCCTACATGCCGTGTAGTTTGGCGTCTGTGGGCTCGGCAAAGAGGTCAGGGCCTTCAAATGGTAGGTCCTGGATGACAAGCTGCATCTGTGGGGACAGGCCCAAGCCCTGGAGCCAGGCAGAATGGCACATCACCACAGCAGAAGCCATGGTACGCGAGGCTGTGTCCGATGCATCCCAGGTTGCCACATCAGAGTGTCTCTAGAGGCCAAGGCCCCCTCTTCAACCACCACATCGTAATCCCTGAGACAATCCTTGGGGACAAAGTCACGGAACCCCTGCATAGCTCTCCTGAGGTTAAAGACATATTTCACCATAAGGGCCAGGTGATTAGAGATACACAGCTGTAAGGCTGCAGTGCCGTACACCTTTCTGCCTAGCAAGTTGAGCTTTTTAGCTTCTTTATTCTTAGGAGTAGAACTCGGATGGCCGTCTCCCCTTCTGGTCGATTGCATCCACCACCAGAGATCCTGGCGTGGGGTGTTGGAAAAGGAATGCGAATTTGTCCAAAGGGACATGGTATCTGCGATCCGCCACTTTCGACACCAGCGGAATTGAAGATGGGGTTTGCCAATGTGCCCTGGCAATTCTGTATACCCCATTGTGAAGGGGAACAGACACGGTGGCTGGTGGGATGGTGTCCCCTATGCCAAAGAGAGGGTCAGTTTCTTCCTGGACCATCCCTAGTTCTATGTTCAAGTTTGCTGCCATGCGGCAGAGCAAATCCTGCTGGGTGTGGGATTCATCCTTAGAGGCAAGGGGCCTTTGAAAGGTATGCTCGTCTGGGGAGGATGATGAAGGGGCCCGAGATCTACTAGTGTCTAGATTCTGGCTCAGGCTCATCGTCAGAAATATCCGAGGAGTCCGGGGTCCAGTGTGGAGACGGTGCCGAACGGTACCATGAAGTGGAACTATCATCTGCTGTGGAGTCTAGCCATTCATGCGACCAGTCAATGAAAGAATCGCTGATCTTGGTACAGCACAGGGAGGAACGACCCTTACCCACCTGGGAAGTCTTGGCAGTATGAGAAGAGCTGGGCCGTGGCCTCTGTACTGGGGTTGCCGGGGTTGTCTTCCCCCTCAGTACAGGTGTCAGGAAGTGTTTTCGATGCCGCTTACCCATGCGTTCTCTGGTACCAGGGATCTTATTTGGAGAATCATGGGAGCAGAAAGGGGCCGGAGAAGACGAAGAAGACGAGCCAGACCTCCGTCTCCTCGGGCCCTGCAAGCATGGTACTGAGGGCTTGCAGGATGAGCGCTGATCAGAGCGACCATTGGTGTGATCGTCAGTACCGTTTAGCAATGCCAAACGGTGGCTGGATGGTACCAGGCACGGGGGCGGTACCAAATCCTGTGTTGACCACTCCCCAGGTGCCAGAGCTGGCCTGTGTGTCGACCTGGCTGTCTTCACCAGTACCAGAGCCAGGTCTTGGAAGATGGACCTTGCCATCTCTAGGGCTTGCAGTGTTGACAGCACCAAAGACAGTCCCGGTCCCATCTCAGACAAGGGAGAACATGGGGCTGGAGCTGAGCGGTGCTGTCATGGGACTGATGACGATGCTGACCATGGCTTTGAGTTCTGTGCCGGGGTCAGTGCTGGGTGTGCTCTGGTGCAGGAGTGGCCTGGGGAGCCGGCGGAGCACTAGTGGCTCGGGCAGCATCAGATGCGGGCATGTGGTCCTCTGCGAGGGCGCATAGGCGATGCTCTCTGTCCTTGAGAGTCCTGCATTTAAAGGACTGGCACGTGGAACAGTTCACTGTGAGGTGTGACTCACCAAGGCACGCGAGGCATTTCTCGTGAGGATTGTCAAGCGGAAACGCTTTAGAACATGCCGGGCATGGTTTAAAGCCCGGCATTTTAATTTTTTCAGAAAAAAGGGTGACAGGCACTTGCTTACGCAAGTTTCTTGGCTGATCTGAAACTGTTGCAGAGGGCGGAAAAAGGAACTGGGAGGGTCAGGATCACAGTCACCTATATAGCCACAGTGGCGGCACAGACACGGCGTTGGCCATGTGCCCTGACCTGACAGTCTAAAGCTAAAGACTTTCTGAGCTACAGCACATAGACACCTGTAACTGAATGATGTGAGCAGCGCACGAAGAACTACTGTGCCCCACAGCAGAGTGAAACTGTGAAGCAGCACAGGTTATAATAAGACCCCAGCCTGAAGGGGAGTCAATAGCCCCATTGTGCTGCTGTCTTATGCACGCTGACAGCAACAGGGGTCCCCAGACCAAGGAGGGAGGGCTAGCACCCTTTCAATCACAATATTGTGAGCAACTGTGCATTCATGGAAACTCATGCTGACTCAGAGACCAAATGAAGAGCAGAGCTGACAGTGGAATGCAAAGGGGTTGCTTCAGTTCCTGGGATTGGGCAGTGGAGAAGGGAGCAGGATCTGGAGGGACATGGACAGGCTCAGCAGCAGATAGGAACTTCCAGGACCTTTCGTTCCAGCCTGACATTGGCTCTCTTCTCCTTCCCCTGTCTCAGCACTTCCATATCATTTCCCCACCCAGTCACCCCTCCATTTGCATGGAGCTCCCACACACACGCCAGGCTACTACATGAAATTTTAGAGACTTGACATACGTCCTAATTTGAGACAGGAGCATGGCATGTGGGATCATCCTCTGCACTTTCCATGATCAGTGGTTGTCAAAGTTACAAAGGTCCTGAGTCATGGCAGCACCGGTACTGCACTGCGGGCTGGGGGGTCTGCCCCTCACTCCCCAGCTGGCCTGTGCTGCTCCCAAGAGGGGAGCAGCCCATTCCCACCCATCCTCCAACCCCTACAACCATGGTCACTGTTCAATTTTCTGGCGGCCGCTGCTTTTTTTCACTGGAGGGTCACTGCATGGCAGAGGGATCCAGAACTGGGTCCCAAGGAAAAAAGTTTGACAACCACTGTGCTACAGGGTCTGGTGAGGTGTCCAGGCTTCAGGATATTTATCTAAAGCCAAACTTCCAACTCTTCTATCCTCTCCTAAATGTTCACTTCTGTCATGGCCTAGTAAAGCAATCAATGTGTTCAGAAAAGAATATTCAAACTCCCTGAAGGAAATTCTAATACAACACTCAGCTCCTTTAAACCCAGGAAGCCCCGGCAGTTCTTAGCACTGCTGGGAAGCATGGGAAAGTTTAGCCCAGCCAAGTTGCTAATCGGACCTACATAAAAGGTTGAGTCAGGAAAACAAGTGATTTGGAAGAGGCCAAAAGCTTAATGCCTTCACATGCCTTCTCCTTCCACCCAGCACAACAGGTTTAATGACTGTACCACTTGCAAGCCTCTGGGAAAATTGTGCTCAACTCACGTCATTCCACTGCAGCCTTGTTCCCAGAGGACATGGTCTGTTCAATTAGCTGGCCCTGGAAACTTGCTGCGGCTTTTGATGATGGGCCTGTATCGATCTGCCCCAGCTCTTGGTTTTTTATCTTCATTTATCAGGCCTCAGCATTCCCTTAATTCCATCCCTGCCCTCCCCAAAGTCAGGCATTAAGCAGCAGGCTGGAGAGGCTGATAAAAGGGAATCACTCAAATCCATTAATTCGGCTTCTGTGCTAAGAATTAAAAACCCTCTCCCTTGTTAACTATCTTGCCAGGCAAGAGCCTGGAGCCACTGTGGAAGCTTTTTGATTTTTTGTGGGACAAGCCTGAGCATAACGAGTAAAATGGTCAGTTACCACCAGGATATTTGTCGTACCCTGGTGATCAGGCTCTAATGACAGAAAGTCCAGACAGACAAGCTCCATGGGTGCTGAACTTGTGATATTGACAAGAGGGGCTGTCTTCTTAGGCAAAGTCTTTCGTTGGATGCATCGGGTACAAGTGTGTACATGGTGGGCAATGTCACACCCCATCCAGGGCCAACAGAACCTTGCCTTAACTAAGGCCTCTAATCATTCTACTCCCAGGTGACCCATTCGATCATGGAAGGCCTCCAATACACGTTGTCAATACTTTTGTGGTAGTACCAACTGCTTTGGGTGAGGTCTCGGGGAATGCTTCTTCCCTTGATAAAGTCGCCCACCTTGAACCAATAAGTGATCCCATTCCTTCAGCAAGAGGACCTCCTCTGGATGACACGGCCAAATACCCTTGGGATCCTTTCCCCTTTCCAAACCATAAAGGACATCCTTCATTCGTGGATCAGCTCTCTGGGCATGTTCCACCTCCCAATTCTTTAGTCTGGGCAACTGAGGATCCTGTATTCTACTAAAACTTGAGTAGGCTATGGGCATGGCTTGTGGGGGCACCCCTAAGCAGTCAATTGCTCATTCCCCATTGGCCGTGGAGTGTTCCTCCACAATAGATACTCATTGGCATAAAGATCTCAATTCAGGGGTACCCACATTCGTCCAATTATTGGGTGACAAGTCTTTAATGTGAGGCTGATGAGACAAGGCATCTGCATCTATGTTTGTTCGACCAGGACGATACTGAAGGGTGAAATCATAAGCAGAGAGAGCCACTAACCACCGATGTCCTGCGACAGATAATTTTGCTGTTGTTTTGATATATGTCAAAGGGTTATTATCAGTCTTTACAATAAACTTTGCTCCATACAGGTAATCATGAAACCTCTCTGTCACAGCCCATTTTAACGCCAGGAACTCCACTTGATGAGCAGGGTAGTTTCTCTCTGATGATGTGAGGCCTCGACTTGCAAAAGCTACCGGTTGAAGTTTGCCTTCACGCTCTTGATAAAGGACAGCTCCTAAACCAGTGTAGCTTGCATCAACATGGAGCTCATATGCCTGAGTGGGATCAGCATACACCAAAACAGGTGCTTGAGTAAGCTGTTGAATGATGTTATGGAAAGCCGCTTCGCATTCAGAAGTCCAGCGCTTTCTGAATGGTGTGCTCACATTGAAGTATCAATGCCGGGGTGGTCTGCCCTTCTTATTTGAGGGAGGGTATCCCTTTGTGAGTTCTGTGAGGGCATGCACAATATGGGAATAATTTTTTATGAACCTGCAATAATAGCCACAGAATCCCAAAAATGATTGTAATTCCTTGAGAGTTGTAGGCCTTGGCCAGGTGGTAACTGCTTTTACCTTCTCTGGGTCTGTCGCTATACCATCTGCAGATACAATGTGTCCTACCTATCATACAGATGTCTGGCAGAAGATGCAGTTGTCTAAGGATAACTTGAGACCAGCCTCTTCCAATAGATCCAGGACCTTGCACAGCAGAGTTTCATGTTCTTCTAAAGTGCGCCTGAAGACCAAAATGTCATCCAGATACACCAGGCACTCTAACAGGTGCATATCCCCTACAACCTGTTCCATGAGTCACTGAAATGTGGCTCGAGCCCCAGATACTCCTTGTGGCATACGATTAAATTGGTAAAACCCCAAGGGGCAGATGAAGGCTGGCTTCCCTCGGTCCTCTGGTGCCATGGGTACTTGATAGTATCCACTGCGGAGATCAACTACAGAGAACCAGCAACTGCAATTCAGGCTATCCAAAGCATCATCCAAACAAGGCATTGTGTATTGGTCAGGAATCATTTGCCTGTTCAGAGTGTGATAATCAACACACATGCACACCTTGCCACTTTTCTTTCATACTACAACAATTCGTGATGTGTAAGGGCTCCTGGATTCCTCAATAATACCTGCTTGGGTCAGTTCCTGAAGGTGCTGCCTCACATCTTGAGTATCCACAGGGCCTAATCATCTTGATCTCTCTCGAAAAGGCTGACCATCCTGCATTTGGATGTGGTGTTCCACACCCTGAGCACACCCAACATCCCACTCACGCATAGAGAAAACAGCCTTCCTTTTGACTAACTCTTCACACAGCCGGTCCTTCCACTCAGCAGGAATGGGGGAATCCCCAAACTGGAAACTATCCTTCCCAAAAGGCCTAGCCTTGGTCTCCTCTTGGGATGTAGGGCATCCCACTCGCTGGTATGCAGCTTTACATAAAGCATGCATTGGTAGCTCCTGCAGATAGTTATTCCCCACCGTCTCTCGACACTTCTGTGCTAATCTTTGAAACAGGTATGCATTTGTCCCTAGGATTAAAGGTGCATATTCTCTTCCCTTTGGATCTGGGCAGATCAATGCCAATGTTTCTATTTCCTGGGTTGTCCCGGCAACATCCTTTGGAAATTGGACCTTTAAAAGGCTATACCCCAGATAGGGGCATGACCCCAGACTGTTAAGCCGGCCAGGGAATGCAGGGGCAAATGCTGCAGGTGTTCTCGATAGCAAGATTCATAAAGTATGGTGACCCGTGATCCACTATCCAACAATGCCTCACACAAATGTCCCGCTATATGGATGGGTACGACAGCTTGGGGCCCTATTAGCCCATCAGGGTAAACCTGATCTGTGTTCTTTTTGGGGAACCTTGGAATTTCAGGGTCTTGGATCGTTCCTTCTCCAAGCCCCATTGGTGTTTCCCTGAAGCTCCCTATGGGTTTCCTGCAGTCTCCGAGATACCCTTGCATGGTCTGTCCTGTTCTGGCACTCCAGTGCATAGTGTCCTTCTGTGGGTGCTGGCATGGCATCCCAGGTCAGCCGCTCTGTCTTCCCTGGCTTCAGGCAGGGCCTCTCCCCCTGCTTCCTTCCCAGGCCTCTCGCTGCAGCTCCCCTCCTCAGCTCCACAAACCCTCTCCCACAGGGCAAAGATTTAAAGGAACCACGCTCCTTAAAACCCCAGGGGGGTTACACTTTAACCACTGCCAATATCGCATCTTCTGCCCCTCCAGGGCTCCTCTTCAGTGCCAGCTTTCCATCAGCAGAACTCAAAGAGCACCAAACAAAACTAAACACAATTTAAGCCACTTTGCCTGGGGCTTGGGTTGCAGACCCTCATGGTTCTCCCTGCATCCTGCTCCTCTTTTGGAACACTGATCCTCCCCAAGAAGAAGCCAGCACAGGGATATTCCATTTCTAGGACTTCCCGGTGGCTCCTTTCCTGGGGAAAGTGAACTCTAGACCCCCTTTCTCTTAGGTTTGGCCCTCACGACTCTCCACACACTCTCTCCATCCTTTTGAGTCATTACATCTTTCTTTATGAAGCAGGCCCAGCTCCTTCCCAGCTGGGTCTAATAAGGAACTGAAATGAAAAAAAGCAGGCTAAGGTATACATGCATGGTGAACTTAAGCACCTGGGTTTGATGGAATACCCTTTTTACTGCTTCACTTTACACATCTGTGTTATTGTCATGTGCACTACAGCAGCATCTTGAGACTCTAACCACGACCAGGGCCACACTGTGCTAGGTGCTGTATAAGCACACAGTAAGAGAGTTGTGGCCCTAAAGAACCTTGAAGCTAAACAGACCAGATAGGAAGGGAAACAGGAACATAGAGAGGAAGGGACTTACCCATGGTTGCACAGCAGATCAGTGACAAAGCCAGAAACAGTAGCCAAAGATGCCCATCTCCCACACCAGCACCCAACCCACTGGACTGCCCAGGTTGCCTCTGTAAATCAAGGCGCATAGGGGTTGTTAGATCTTATTTGTTAATGGAGATCAAAGTCACTGGGATCCTCAAAGTCACTGGGATCCTCAATGGACATGGGTTTTATCTAATTTCTGGGGAGACACTTGTTCTTACGATGTATGAGGCACAGAAAACCGTTGAGATTTCTGCATCTAACTTATGCGCTGTTTCTGGAGCCAGCAGCAGGCATTGATGTAACAGACTTTTAATCCTCATCTTTCCTGGATGGCAGGAAGGAAATTACATTGACAAGAAATTCTGTCTCTCCGTCAGCTCCCTTGTGAGCAGTTCTGAGGGACTGTTAGGAAATAGACCTAATTATGTTTGATGGATTGGTGCTGGGGACTATTATTTGTCCCTGAGCTGGAGACGGTCCATTAAGTATATTTCATGAAGGAGTTCAATCTGCTGTTGCACACGCTCTGCCAGATTCTGATCTCACACTGCTTTTATATTTCATTATTTCATTTACAGTGTCTTCAATGGGGAGAACAAACAAGGACTCTGGTGACACTTAAAAGACTAACAAATTTATTTATCACATGAGCTTTCCTGGGAGAAAATCCCACTTCTTCAGACACTTGAAGATGGGAAACTTACAGAATGGGAACAAAATAAATACAGGGGAGTGTAAGTCATAGGCTCAGGTCAGATAGTTACAGCTAATTAAATAGAGGGGAGTTATTCCTGATTTGCTCTAGTGTAAATAAGATCACAGCCAAAGCCCTTACGTTCACCCTCATGTGAACTAGTGCTTAAGTTTTCCATTTTTCCCACCCCAATAAATCTCTCTGTCTGTATACTATGGCTTTGCACATGTAACCCACCCATCCAGCAGCAGGTGACAGAAAGCAACAACTTTTAAGCATGGATACATGAACCAGAGACAGATAGATGGAAATTACTGATATCAGACAGAGCTTAGCTTATAGAGAGAAAAAAGCTAGAACAACCAGAAGTGGATAAGGTGCAAATGTGGAAAATCAATTCCTGTCAACAGAGTTATTCAGTCTCCCATCAAATTGGAATGACTTGGAAAAATCTGTTTATCATTTCCTGGACTTCAGATTCTGTCACACATTTCCTCCAGAGCATCCAGCCCTTTATCTGAAGAAAGCGAAACAAAGTCTTGGTAGAGCAGCAAAAGAAATTCACATGCTTTTAAATAATTAAAATGGTCACTTGTATTACATTCATGCCTAGAGCTCAAAGACAGATTGAGGTCTCCCTGTGTTAGGTGTTGTGGAGGTGCACAGGACCACATCCTAAGACAATTCCTGCTCTGAAATGTTAATGATTTAAACAGACGAGACAGAGGGATGGTGGAAACTGAGAGACAGAGTGACTAGCAAGTCAGTAGCAGGTCCAGGAATAAAACACAGGTCTCTTCACTCTGTTTAAACCCCTACCTACTATCTTTGGCCCCAAACCAACTAAAGCAAACAACTGTATGAGACTGTAGTTCCTGAGATCAGTATTTTTGTTTTTCCAGTTCCTGAGCTATAGCGCATACTAACCTGTCAGATTGACAGGCAATGGGAAGAAAGTATTCCAATTACTTTTTTTTTTTTAATCCAACTGGTTTCACATTCTCACATCCTCACTGTCACACTGAACCTGCCTTTGGTGGTTTGGCATGTGAGCTGTTTGACTTGCAAAGGTGAATAAGAGTGTTGGATCAAAGTGAATTGTAGAATTGAATCCTAAAGTTAAGTAACTGGCATATTTCTCCCCTTGGACCAGAAAAACACCATTGAATTAATGCCATTTATTTGGCTTCCTGCTCCCCAATGTCCCCACAAGGCAGCTGGATGGCGCAGAAATGTACCTCCAGAGTCATTGACAAACAAAAGTTGTGACTCTTTGAAAAAAGTCTTGTGGTTAAGGAAGAAAGTGTCTGATACTTTACAACCATCCAGTTCATTTTTGCAGAGGACATCATACAGTGGGAGAAATAAAGGATTTTTCTACCACAGCAGAGCTATAAAAACGGACATTTTCAAAAAAAGCAAAATTCCAAAGGGGCAGCTGTGTTAGTTTAGTAAAGCAAAAAAAACCAAAACCAAAACCAAAAAAAAAAAAAAAAAAAAAAAAAAAAAACCCAAGGTGTCTCATGGCAATTAAAGACTAACAGATTTATTCATCCCATGAGCTTTCGTGGGAGAAAATCCCACTTAGTCAGATGCTTTGAAGAGGGAGAATTTACAGAATAGGAAGAAAATAAATGCAGGGGAGTGTAAGACATGGGATCAGGTCATACTGCAACAGCAAATCAGAGCATTTGCAAGGCTTCAAACTCTAGGAAACAGCACATAGAGGGAGAGTGAAATCAAATTACCTGTTATAATGTTAAAAGAATCCATAGTCCTGCTTCAGTCCTGCTTTCACACAATCTAATCTGCATATTAGTTCAATTTTGGCTGTTTCTCTTTGAAGTCTTGATGTCCCATTGATTTTCTTGAGGACCATCGTTAACAAACCATTAATGGAGTGATTAGGAAGATGGAAGTGCTTAGCAGCTTTTGTTTGTGTGTGTGTGTGTGTGTGTGATCCTATTCTGTAAGTTTCCCCTCTTCAAAGCATCTGACAAAGTGAGATTTTCCCCCACGAAAGCTCATGGGATAAATAAATCTGTTACTCTTTAATTGCCACAAGATTCCTTGCCTTTTTTGCTTTACTAGACTAAGACAGCTGCTCCTTTGGAACTTGGCAAGACACTTTCAAGCAGTTGTCATTAACTATTATTAGTAAATATGTTATGATTGCATCTAAAGGCCACTGCAAGATTGGATCCCATTGTGCTGGGTGCTGTACAAACATAGTAAACAACCATCCCTGCCCCAAAGAGCTTTCTGTCTCAACAAAGAATGAGACAAACAAGCAAGTTTCAGGAGACAGGATAACAAAAATAAATAAACGTGCACAACCCTTCACCATTCAATACCAGTAATCACACACGGCACTTGCCTAGCTCTTTCAGAAGGTGGCACATGTCAGAGCACCACCATGAGTAGGAGAAGCAATATTTGGCTCATCAAAAGAAAACTAAGCCCTGATCCATCATCTTCATATGATCATTCCAGGCCCACACCCTTCCATTTCACTTTATTGAAACAGATTTGGGGTGGGGGGTAGAGGGGACTGAGCTCATGGTCACCATACAATTGTCTCCCTTTTCTACCTCTCTCATCACCCTGTGATGGGCACCCTCCTTGTTATGCCAGCAGCCTGGGGTGCACAATTCAAACTATCTTACCAAATGTTCCCAGGATCTGACCTACCCATGAAAGCACTTATCTAGCCCCTAATACTACAGCATCAGATTGCCTTCTGCTTTCCAGTCTTTTTTTTTTTTAACACCACACCCTTATGTGGCAGGGCAGCGCTCTCAGCTTCACTTCAAAAAAGGGGGGAGAACTGATGCCCCAAGAGCCTAAGTGACTTTCCTAGGGTCAGCCCAAGGGTTTTTGGTACCCTAGGCAAACTATGGCTTTGGTGCTCCCCCATCTACATTCAATATAAAGAAAATGATATTTTTTTAATAGAGAAAAAAATTCAGTTCCATCTAATTGGTGCCCCTTAAAACCTGGGCTAATAGGTGACCGCCTAGTTCATGTATATGGTAGGCCTGGCCCTGGACTTTCCCAAGCACGTACTTGGAGTCCACAGAACTGACTGCTTGGATCTGACCCTGTGTCTCCTGACTTCCAGGTCATAGAATCGTAGGGTTGGAAGGGACCTCATAGGTCATCTAGTCCAACCCCCTGCCAGAGGCAGGACCACTCCCACTAAACCATCCAAGTCATGGTTTTGTCCAGCCAGGCCTTAAACACCTCCAAAGATGGAGATTTCACCACCTCCCTCGGCAGCTCATTCCAAGGCTTCACCACTCGCCTAGTAAAAAAGTTTTTTCTAATATCCAGCCTAGACCTCCCTAACCGCAACTTGAGACCATTGGTCCTCGTTCTGTCCTCTGTTATTACCGAGAACAGCCGAGCTCCATCTTCCTTAGAGCATCCCTTCAATTAGTTGAAGGTTGCTATCAAATCCCCCCTCAATCTTCTCTTCTGCAGACTAAATAAGCCTAATGCTTTCAGCCTTTCCTCCTGGGGTTGTGCTCCAGCCCTTTAATCATTTTGGTTGCCCTCCTCTGAACTCTCTCTAGCATGTCCCTGTCCTTTTCGTAGTGGGGAGCCCAAAACTGAACACAGTATTCTAGATGTGGCCTCACCAGTGCAGAATAGAGGGGAATGATCACATCCCTTGATCTGCTGGTAATACTTCTTTTGATGCAGCCCAGTATGCCATTGGCCTTTTTGGCAGCAAGAGCACACTGCTGACTCATATCTAGCTTCCCATCCACCATGACCCCCAGGTCCTTTTCTATAGTGCTGCTACTTAGCTGAATGTTTCCCAGCCTGTAGCGGTCCATGGGGTTTTTCTGTCCCACATGCAGGATTTTACACTTGTCCTTATTGAACCTCATAAGATTTCTATTGGCCCACTGTTCCAATTTATCTAGGTCTCCCTGAATCCTGTCCTTGCCCTCCAACGTGTCTACTGTTCCCCCCAGCTTGGTGTCATCCGCAAATTTACTGAGAGTGCAGTCTATTCCATCATCCAGATCACTGATGAAAATGTTGAACAGAACCGGCCCCAGGACCGACCCCTGGGGCACACCACTCATGACTGGTTGCCAGCTAGACATGGAACCATTGATTCCTACACACTGAATCCATTGATCTAGCCAGTCTTCTATCCACCCTATAGCCCACCTATCCAACCAATACTTCCTTAATTTGCCAATGAGAATGCTGTGGGAAATTGTATCAAAAGCCTTGCTAAAATCAAGGTATATCCCATCAATGGTTCTTCCTGCATCCAGAAAACCAGTCATCTGATGAGATGAGATTGGTCAGGTATGATTTACCCTTGGTAAATCCATGCTGACTGTTCCTGATCACTTTATTTTCCTCTAAGTGTTTGAGGATGGATTCTTTGAGAATCTGCTCCATAATTTTTCCAGGGACTGAGGTGAGGCTGACAGGTCTGTAATTCCTTGGATCCTCCTTTTTCCCTTTCTTGAAAATAGGCACTACATTTGCTTTTTTCCAATCCTCTGGCACCTCCCCCATTCCCCATGAGTTTTGAAAGATAACGGCCAGCGGTGCTGCTATCTCATCAGCCAATTCCCTTAGCACCCTTGGATGCAGTTCGTCCAGCCCCATGGACTTGTGCACATCCAGCTTCTTTAAGCAGGCCCTAACCTGACCTTCCGTCACCAAGGGCCTCTCTTCTTCTCTCCAATCTGCCATACCCATGGTAGTGGGCTGGAAGCTGACCCTGCCTGTGAAAACGGAAGCAAAAAAAGCATTGAGCACTTCAGCTTTTTCCTCATCCTCTGTCACAAGGATGCCTGCCCTATTCAGCAAGGGGCCTACACCATCCCTGATCCTCTTCTTGTTATTAACATACTTGTAGAACCCCTTCTTGTTATCCTTTACATCCCTCGCTAGCCGCAGCTCCATTTGTCCTTTGGCCTTTCTGATTTTATCCCTGCAGTCCCTAGCAATATCTTTATATGCCTCCTTGGTCATCTGACCAAGCTTCCACCTCCTGTAAGCTTCCTTTTTATGTTTCAGCTCAGAGCAGAGTTCTCTGCTAAGCCATTCTGGCTGCCTCACATGTTTGTTCTTCCTCCTAATTGGAATGGCAACTTCCTGTGTCCTTAGAAGGTTTTCTTTAAAATATAACCAACTCTCTTGGACTCCTTTCCCCTTCAGATTAGCTTCCCAAGGGATCCTGCCCATCAGTTTCCTGAGGGAGCCAAAATCTGCTTTTTTGAAGTCCAGGGTTTTTGTTTTGCTTTTTAACTTCCTTCCTTTAATCAGCATCCTGAACTCAACCATGTCATGGTCGCTACTGCCTAGCTTGCCATTTACCTCTACCTCCCTGATCAATTCTTCCCTGTTTGGGAGCAGCAGGTCGAGAGGTGCAAGGTCCCTAGTTGGTTCCTCTAGCATTTGTACTAGAAAGTTGTTCCCAACACTCTCTAAAAATTTCCTGGATTGCCCATGCACTGCTGTATTGGCCTCCCAGCAGATGTCAGGGTAATTGAAGTTCCCCCATCAGCACCAGGGCCTGTGATCTAGAAGCTTCCGCTAGTTGTCCATAGAACACCTCATCCACCTCCTGCTTCTGGTCTGGTGGACTATAGCAGACCCCCACCACAACATCCCCCTTGTTGCTTTCCCCTCTCAATGTAACCCACAGACTTTCTACTGGCACGCTTCCACTTCCACAATGGAGCTCTGAGCAGTCATAGAGCTCTTTTACATATAACGCTACTCCTCCCCCTCTTCTTCCCTGCCTGTCTTTCCTGAACAGTTTATACCCATCCATGGCAGAGCTCCAGTCGTGCAGACTATCCCACCACGTCTCCTTTACTCCTATGATATCATAGTTCCTTGTCTGCGCTAGTATTACCAATTCTTCTTGTTTATTTCCCAGGCTCCTCGCATTAGTGTATAGGCACCTAAGATACCCGGCCGATTGCCCTACTTTGTCAGTTTGAATTCCAATTCTATTACATAAACCTCCTTGCATTTTTTCTTGCAGTTCTCCTCCCCCACTTTCCTTGCATATTGGGGCTTCAGTAGAGCACTTAAGACATTTATTTGATCTCCCCCCCCATGTTCCAACTATCTTCTCTTTTATGGATGTTGATACAGTCCCAGCCCCCCCCAAGTTCCATCCCTTACCCCAGATCTCCCACATTCTCACTTACCTGTGGGCTTTGGTCTCCTTCCCCCATTGAACCTAGTTCAAAGCCCTTCTCACTAGGTCAGCCAGTCTGTGCCCAAATATGCTCTTCCCCTTCCTGGACAGGTGAAGGCCATCTCTGCCTATCAATCCTCTGTCCTGAAACAGGACTCCATGGTCAAGGAAGCCAAATCCCTCCTGACCACACCATCTTCGCAGCCAGGCATTCACCTCTAGGATGCATCTGTCTCTCCTCAGGCCTCTAGCCTTGACTGGAAGGATTGATGAGAACACCACCTGTGCTCCAAACTCCTTCGCCCTCGCTCCCAGAGCCCTGAAGTCACCTTTGATCTGCTGAGGATCACCTCTCGCAGCATCATTGGTACCCACATGGATAAGAAGCATGGGGTAGTAGTCTGAGGGGCGGATGCTTTTTGACAGTCCCTCCGTAACGTCTCGGATACGGGCACCTGGCAGGCAGCATACCTCTCTAGAGGCCTTGTCAGGGCGACAGATAGGTGCCTCCGTTCCTCTCAGGAGGGAGTCCCCAATCACCACAACCCTACGTTTCCTCTTAGGTGAGATGGCTGTGATCTGCCCAGCCTCTGGGGTGGATGGTCTCTCCTCTACCTCCTTCATTGTGTCCAGCACCACATAACGGTTCCTCACCACAATATATGGTGGGATGTGAGCAGGTGTGGAGCACTGTCTACTGCCAGAGGTGACCAGCTGCCAGTGTCCTTCCTCTGCCATAGGCATCCCATCCATCTCCACAGCTGTGGCTGTAGCCCTTGGCACTGGGATAGGGACCTCCTCCTTGCAGGTCTCATCGTGGACATTGTCAAGGAACTTTTCCAGGGCATAGATACCCCTGAGTCGTGACACCTTCTCCTGTAACTCTCCTACCTGTTTCCGGAGAGATGCCACCAGAAGGCACCTATCACATAGGCTCATCTCCCTAGCCTGATTATCAGTGGCAGAAAAATGAAGGCCACAGTCTCTGCAAGTCCACACCAGGATCTGGGTGGAGATATCCATGGACAGACAGTCTGTCTGGCTACAAACAGAGGCAAAGGAAACAGCAGGGATGCTCGCACCAGCAGTACGGCTCCTCTTCACTATCTTGGCCTCACCAAACTCCTCCTCAAACTCCCTCACAAACTGCCCTGTTTGCAGTCCCCTGGTCGCAAGCTCCCTCTGGTCGCTCAAGCAGTGGCTTTTAAAGGCCTTCTCTGCCTAGGTCAGCCCTTGCCCCTTGTTAGTCACATAGGGGAAAGCCAATCACAAGGCTGCTAGAGGCTGCTAGACCCTGGTGATTAAAGATGGTCAGGGAACAATTGTGCAAACAGCCCCCACCCAATCACACAAGCACAGTCCCACAACTAACAGCAATCACAGTTTCCCTTATTCCTAGGGGCTTTTACAACACCAGCCTCCCTATCTTGTTTGGTAGGGACCCAGTATCTCAGTTTCAGGAGCATGGGTTTGAGCCCTGTGTTGGGGGCTTTGATTTTTGGCTTGTTGCTCCCTACAAAAGGGCTAAATTGGACAGAAAAATATAGCAAACACTAATAAAATGAAGGAAAATAAAGTATACTGTGAATAAAATTACTAATAGGGACCAATTAAGTAAAACATATAGATGGGCAAATTTGAACTGACTAGAAATAATTTAGGACAATTTTTTTTTAATTTGTAAAATGGGCTGCTGTGGAAAATGATAAATGAGAGGCAAGTTAACTGTTTCTTTTTTTTAAAAAATTACTTTTTTAGTCACTTTTCAAGTTTATATTTGCAAATTTAGTTTTTTAACTTTTTGTAGTCTCATGAACATTAATGAAAGGGTCATGAAAAACTTTCACTTACTGAAAAAATCTAGTTTTCAGTAAAAGAAAACATTTTGGTATTTTTTTTAAATTTTAAAATAATTTAAAAAACACAACTTTGTGCAGTTTTAACGCTGCATTCATTAATCATTACCTATTTTACATGACATAATATGGTAATGACAGTTATATTAATACTACGTTTTCTCCATGTGTCCTCTGACGTCCTCCTTTTCATACTTCCCTGTCCTCCTTTCTGCGCGTTGGTATCTGGTAACCCTAAAGACTCGTAGCTCCCTTCTCTGGCAGCACACAACCCATTGCTCACAGAGCCCCTACTGTTCTACACCTGCAACTCAGCACCTCACAGAATCAGGCCTTCCTGAGCTCCCATACTTGTTTGGAGCCTCTGCTGCTGAAACACATTGCTACTGATGATGTGCAGACACGCAGCCAAGGTGTGGGGAACAGACTGCTGGAGCTGGAGCTAAAAAAAATGCCATCCAGTGCGATATGCCCCTCAAATGGTTCTCATTTTGGGGCAAGATGGCTGAGATTTTCAAAAAAACAATGAGAATCCTGTGTCACCTTAAAGACTAACAGATTTCTTGTTGTTTTTGCTAACATGGCTGCCCCTCTGAAGATTTTCAAAGGTGCCTATGTGGTACGAATGCCGTTTTAAATGGGGAATTGTGCCATCAAACATTTGAAGTTGCTTTGAAAATCTCACACTGCATTTAAAATGCAAAGGTAAACAAAAAAGACAATGTGTATTTTTTAAACTTTAGTGATTTTTAAGCCAATCGCATGGTTTGGGGATGCTCATGATTTTTGAGTGCTGGGGGTTGAACACATTGCGTTATTGGTGGAGCACAGCACGAACAGGTTCTGCTGGGCTCAAGTCTACACACCTTTTCCTCAGTGTAGCACTTAAGCATCTGTACTTAATTTTAAGCCCATGAGCATTCTCAATTGGGACTGTGCTGATGCTTAAAATTAAGCACATACTGAATGGCTATGCTGAACTGGGGCCTCAAGCCGGCTAAGCAATAAAAATAAATAGTGAATTGCAAGCTGACCAAGAGGGAAGTGGGAAGCAGAGGCAGGGAAATGAGTGATTAAAGGACTCCTCAGCTCAGCACTGCTGAAGGGACCACCCTGAAGAGTTCTGGTGACTCAGCTCATGTTCACACTCAAAGTCCCCAGTCAAAGCCCTTTTACTGCTGCTTGACTTCGACAACCCATGACTTGCCAAGGCCTAACTGGAAATAGCTAACAATTGTTCCCAGTGCTACCAATTCTTCACCATCCACCAGCAAAAGCAAAGTGGCCAGCCCAGCAGCTTTGAGAGAAGAAAATGCCAGGAAGGCTAGCTTGCCCACCATACACACACAAGGCTCCTAAAGCTACCATATGATATTTATTAGGACAGCTCAGCCAAGGCAGTTTCACTGCTCTCCCAAAGACTGGGTAGGAGGTCAGGTGATATTCTGTTGCCTTAGTAAAAACAAAGTGCACTGCAAAACATTGGCTTCTCATTATTCTTTTTTTTTTTTTTAGCATGTGCATATAATAGGGTGTGCATCATATGGAGTATGGGCCCATTCAGAAAAGGACTTAAGTATGTGCTTAATTTTTAAGTGTGTGATTTGAGTCCCACTGAAGTCAATTACATGTGTCCTTAAGTGCTTTGCTGAATTGGGCCCTTTCCAAGAAATCATTTCATTTCAACTTCTACAATAAATCTGTAAAAACCTAGGACAATGTTTCTGAACTGGCGTTCCATGGTACACTGGTGCTCCACAGACATAGTGCAGATGCCCTGTGACCCACCTTGATCCTTCCCATTGGGGGGCTGAGTGGTAGGGAGAAGAACAATTTAGCTCCCCAGCCACAGCAATACTTCCAGGGATGCACCAGAGATGTTCATGCACAGCTGGAAGCTTTGCTGTGACTGAGGCATTTATCTCCCACCCCTGTTACCAGCTCGTTTGAGAATATTTTCATCAGGTGTTCTGCATAAAGTAATTAATATGTTAGTGTTCCCCAGTCCACTAAAGATTGAGAAACACTGACCTGGGACTTCACAGGGGTCTCTATGCTGAGCAAAGCAACCATTCCTTATTTCACAACAAAGCGGGGCACAGAAATGAGACTCTCCAGCTACAAAGCCACTCAAAATAAAGGGAAAAAAACAAGGAGTCTTGTGACAAGTTCCAAAGGGGTAGCTGTGTTCGTCTAGTTTAGTAAAACAAGCAAGGAGCCCTGTGGCACTTAAAAGACTAATACATTTCTTTATCACATAAGCTTTCATAAGAGAAAATCCCACTTTGTCAGATGCTTGAAGCTCATGCAATAAGTAAATTTGTTAGTCCTTTACATGCCGCCATCTTGGCTCTCAGATGGGAGAGCATTTGAGCAAGTCACCTAAACAACTGCTTGTGCCACAGCCACACTGATCTTTTTAGCACACTAGGAGGTTTGCAACTGGTGCTGAGAATGGCATTACCCCACTGCAATGTAAACATAGTCCAAGCTTGATTTTTTATTTTTAAAGTAGGCCTTGAGGAATCTATGTTTCTGACTGCCATGGTAACCAGTTTTAGTGGCCTGTCACCTAGGTCCACTGCAGCAGTGTAATGGAGGAGTGCCCTCTGGCGACCAAAAGTAAAATTGCTGGTGCCTAGCTGTGAGCCAATTTTATCCACCCCTGTTTTAAAGGTACAGGGCTAGGTTGCCACCTGGACTATGTTGTCCCATGGAACACTCCTAGGCCAAGAGGCTGCTGTGTCATTACATTTGGGATGTGAGACGACTGAAGCAAAATGGGGAGTGGTTTTGATTTTTACAGAACCCCATCAGTGGCCATAACATCTGATTACAGTATGTGTAGCTCAGAGTTCAGATAACTCTGGATGTATACAGCTGCATCATTCTATCTAATATGAAAACAAAAAAACCCACCCATCACGGTGCCTTATCCACCTCTCTTCCAAGATCAGAGAGATGAGAGCGTCCTAGAAATAGGCTGGCTTTGTTTTACCTCTAGGGTTTTAATTTTTATTTTATTTTATTTTTTATTTTTTTTCCAATCTAAATAAAATTTTAGATTGTTTTCATTATTAATAATTTTGCAAACGCTTACCTCAGGGATGATGTTCTTTCAACACATTGCACAAAATAAAGAGGAGGAAGAGGCAAGACAGAGTGGGAGAGTGAGATGCAGTAGGTAACAGTGTGGATGGCTTGCAGTATATCAAAACGTCCCAATGCTCTGGGTCTCCAGAATATACATGGAAGCAGAGGAAACAGGCCCAGGAGGGCAAAACTCACCTTCCATACTGGGTGCCCCTACGGAAAAAGTTGTACTTAGGAATATTAAGGCAAGAGAAGCTATCAGCTCTGTTAAACTACAAGAGGGTGAGAGGGTGGAGTAGTGGGAAGAACTGACCTTTTGGAGGTCACCTCAATTGCTCCCCTGAGCAGCTGGCTGTTACGGGGGGGGGGGGGGGGGGGGAGGAAATTTGGCTTATTTTTCCCCCCAATTTTTAGGGGACATTCTTGCCTGAGCAGGGCAGGAGCTGCAAAAGCTGCCACTGTGGCTAGTGAATGTCCAGAACTGATGGACCAAAAAAACCCATGTCTCAAGCTCTCTGAAGCACCTGTTTGGGTTCCCCATCACTGGAAATGACACGTATCTGGCTGTGGGGCCATTCCACCCCATCTCTTTTAATAAGCTAAACCAAACCATGTGCAACTCTAAAAATCAAATGATCTTGTTTGGCTCCAAGCCACACCACAGGCATGGGACGAACAGTATCCCAGCTGCAATGCCTTAGGCTGAGCTACCATAGGGTGTAGTATAGACAGGTCCCAACTTCTAGGCTTGTACATAGGTACAGTAAACTACAGTTAAGGTCTGTGACGTACTGAGCATGTAAAGCACAGGGCCATGTGGTTTGTCTGAACTCTGAAGCACGAACACAGAAGGCATCAAAACAATAGTAATACATCCAGATTTCTATTTCGCTTCTACAGGCGGTCTGGATGCCCCCTCGTGGCTCAGATGGATTCTTGTAATTTCCAGCTAACGTCTGCATGAAGGCTGAAGGTACACAACTGACCATTGTTTGTAGTAGTGATGAGGCCGTGTTGACCCTGAGGTATTGGAGAAACAAAATGGGTAAGCTAATATCTTCTACTGGATGAACGTCAGTGCCACAAAACAGACTAGCTTTCAAGCTTGCACAGATTGTGGAAAAGCTCTGCATAAGTTTGAAAGCATGTTTCTTTCACCTACAGAAGTTTGTCCAATAAACGATATTACTTCACCCCCCTCCCCTGTGTCTCTCTAACACCTGACTGTTCTGTGGAAGGAGTATGTTCATCATTAACGGGTCTTGTTTAACTTGGCCATTCAAATGGCTGAGCTCTTTCTAACTGGGTTCCCTTTGCATATACAGCAGATTTTCCAGTGACTGGCCCTTCGCTTTCTGGAACTGGCCTTTCAAGCCAAGTGAAGGGAGTGGGGGATTATTGTTTAAGTAGCTTTAGAACTGGAGAATGATGCTGGGTTGACAGCTCTGAAGCCTCAAGACCCATGTTTGTTCACAAAACCAATACAGCACATGGGTAGCAGTATTGAGAGGTTCACATTTGTATGCTCCATCCACCAGCCCGACAACCCCACTGTGACTTGGGTTGAAGTAGGGGTGAATGAGAAGTTAATTACCCATGGCCCATTTAATTCTGGACATCCCTGTTGAGATGCCCAGCAACAGGGGCAATGGATAGAGACCTACTGACTCGTTTCACACATGCCATTAAGCACTGATTCATTTCAAGCACCACCAAAATGGGGTTGAGTTGAACTGGCCACCTGGCGTTCACTTATTCCAATTTCAAAGATCCTAAGCCAGAGTCCCTCAGGAAGTCACTTTAGATTCAGTTTCCTATGCTGCACTGGGGGGATTAGACATGGAGGTCTGTGACCTCAGCCAACCACAGAGAGAGTCCAAAGTGGATCTCTCTGACTTTAGGCTTATTGCTCCATAACAACATTGGTGAAATTATTTCATTAGTCCTTGGGGCCCCATTTCCTTCCTTCCTTCCTTTCCTTAGCCAAAATGAAGCTTAAAATACTGGGCTTGCATTGCTCATATTTCTCTCCAAAGCTAATTAAGATCCAATCAGTGAAAACCCCTTTGCCTGGCAACCAGTCGTGAGTATGTGACCTGTCCACCTTCAGTGAAGGAAAGAACAATTTTGCTACGCCAAAAATTCCATCCAAAATTTAATTCTGATGGAACATTAAGGGAATCCCATTAAGCCCCCAAGAAATACCAGAGATAAAACTGCATGTACAAACTTAACTGTAGCCTTGTGCACATATACAACTAACTGTCTTCAATACAAGATAAGATGTTGCATTTGAGGATGAGCAAGGAGAGCCCTAGACTGCCAGAAGTCAAATCAACCCCAACCAACACCTGAATATGGGAGGCACAAGTTGCTTCTTGGAGAAGCTACTTTGAAACCCATAGTGGAAGGTGATTCTTGATTTAATCCTATGTGGAACAAAGTATCCAGTCCAAGAGGAACCTATAGCTGAAACGCTCAGTAACAGTGCCCATAATGTGATTAAATTTAATATCCTTGTACGAAGGATAATTCAAAAAAACCCACCAGCACTACATTTAATTTTAAAAAGGGGAACTATACAAAAATGAGCATGGTGTTTGGATGGAAATTAAAAGGACCTATGGCGAGGGTTAAATGCTTGCTAGAAGCATGGATGCTATTTAAAAATATTATACCAGAGACTCAGACTAAATGTATACCCCAAATCAAAAAAGACACTGAGAGGACCAAAAAGATGCCAACATGAACAGCAGGGAATGGAAGCTGCTGGAGTCAGAAAGGCAGTCTTTAAAATCTGGAAGTCAATAGCAATGAGGATAATGAGAAGGTGCAAAAACTCTGCCAGGTTAAGTGTAAAAGAATAATAAAGCAGCCAAGGGAGCCTTTGAAAAGCAAGTTGCTAAACATGCAAAAACAGTAAAAATTTTCTGAAGTACATCCAGAAAGGCTGCCTGAGGGCACTAGATGACAAAGGTGATAGAGCACTACTACTTAAGGAACACAAGGCCATTGTAGAGAAACTAAATTAATTGTTTGCCTTGGTGTTCACTGCGCAGGATGTGAGGAGGCACCCACACAACATTTATAATTTTGGTGTAACAAAAAACTGTCCCATACTGATTTGCCAGTTGAAGGCATTATAAAACAAATAGGCAAACTAAAGAGCAGTAGGTCACCAGGACCAGAGGGTATTCACCCAAGAGGTTGAAAGAAGTCAAATATGAAATTGCAAAATTACTATTTACAGTAAATAAACTAGAACAGAAATCAGCTTCTCTACCGTGTGACTGGAAAGTAGCCAACATGGCACCAGTGGCAACCCTGGCAATTACAGACCACTGAATCTAACATCAGTCCCAGACAAGTTTGTAGACTATATAGTAAAGAGCAGAATTATCAAACACATGCATGATTGGTTAGGGAAAAATCAACCTTCTTTTGTAAAGGAAAGGCATCTCTTTACCAACCTATTAGCATTCTTGGAGGTTGTCAACAAACATGTGGATACAGACAATCCAATTGATATAGGGTACTTGGATTTTCAGAAAGCCTTTGACAAGCTCCTTCAAAGGACTTTAAGAAAACTAAGTTGTCATGGGATAACAAGGAAGGTCCTCCCACAGACCACTAACTGTTGAAAGAAAGGCAGCAAAAGGCAGGAATAAATGGTCAGTTTTCACAAAGGAGAAAGTTAGTCAATGGGTTTTCTCTAAGGATCTGCACTGGGACTAGTGCAACATATTCATTAATGATTTAGAACGGGGAGAGAACACTGAAGTGGCAAAGTATGCTTGATACAAAACTATTCAGGATAGACCAGTCCAAAGGTGACTGCAGACTTACAGGGGGAAAGCTCACAAAACTGGGTGAGTGGGCAACAAAATGGCAGATCAAATACAAAACTGATGAATGCAAAGTAACATAAATTGGGAAAAAACCAATCTTGACTATACATAAATAATCATGGATTCTAAATAAGCTGCTACTACTTAAGAAAGACTTTGGAGGTTCCATGGTCAGTTCTTGGGAAAACTCCAGCTCATTGCACAACTATGGTCAAAAGACAAAGAATGTTAGGAACTATTAGGAAAGGATAACAAACAAGACAGAAAATATCATGACACTACCGCCATTTTTATAGTCACGTACCCCTTATTCTTGAAGTAGAATGCAAGCCCTCTTCCCTTTTTATCTTGTCCCTCCTGAAGAAGCTATATCCCTTTATAGCACTATGTCAAACATGAAACTATCCCACCAAGTTTTTGTGATGTTGCTTAAGATATAATTTAGCTTATGTACTAATACTTCCAGGGATCCCTGCTTATTGCCCAGACTCCTTGCATTTGTGCATTGACACCTAAGATGCTGAACAGACTCCTTCACCAATTTCCCTCTTATTGCTTCTGTGACTTTATTGTATTTTCCAAGCCTTCCCACCACAAAATCTAGCCCTTTGTTATGGCCTCTTTTTATGTTTATCTGAGTTTTTGTCACCTGTCTCCTTTGAACCTAGTTTAATACTCTCCTCACTAATTTGGTGAGTTGGTGTGTGAAGATGCTCTTCCTCTTCCCAGTCATGTGGACACCCATCTCTTCCCAGCATTCCTCCTCAGAAGAGCATCCCATGGTTGAGCAAGACAAAGCCCTCTCATCTGTTTCACCTGCACAGCCAAGCATTCATCTCTAGGTTGCACATGACCCTGCAGGGTCCTTTATCCTCAGCCTGAGGATGGTCAGGAACATAACTTTACACTCCAACACCTTCACAGTTGCTCCCAGAGCCCTATAGTCACTGATGATCTGCCAATCTATAAATCCATGGTGCACACTCACCTTGAATACCGTGTTTAGTTCTTTATTTTTGCATCCTGAACTGACACCAGCAAGTCAAAAATTATGTCCCAGATGACTCTTCAGGCGGTCTGAAAAGACTCTGAAAAGTGACTTCCTGCCCTATTGATTGACCAGGTGTTTAATGTATTAGGCCCAGATTCTCAAAAGGTATTTAGGCACACAACGCCCATTTATTTCAATACCTAAATACTTTGAGGATCTGAACCATGGTTCTTAGGATTTCTGGCAGCACCACAGAGCTGCAACCAGTTTCTATGATAACTCAAACCTCCATAAGGAGGCAACCCTGATTCCCAAGCTCCTGGGTTATTATTTTGCACTCTCTCATTGAATCCTATTACCTAAACACTTTGGGAGCCATCTCTAGGAGGAAAACATTAAGCCATACAGGTTATTGAAAGAAATGTGTACAAATGGCACATGAGCTCTTCCCACTGGCCACCAGGGACAGAAATACAAACTCCTTGTTTGCTATTTGGGCTGACCTGGAAAACATTTCTGAACGGGAACACAGAAAACTATGTTGCAGCAAATCAATCAGCAGCAAAATCCTGCCCATGGGAATTTTCAAGAGCTGGATTTGCTTTTCTGCTCAACTTGGGAGAGTTCATTCATACCCTCTGTTTAAATAAATGATTAGCAACTGGAGCACGTCATGCATTTGCTACTTTGAACAGAATGATCTCTGTACTATAATCAAATATAGATGCGTAGAAGTTTGGAAAATGACCTTAAAAAGCAAAGTGGCTTTTAAGACAGGGTTGGCTAAAGTGCAGCCTACGCACCAAAAGCAGGGCATGGGACTCAATAATACAGTCTGAAGCTCCATTTACCTTTAATAATAGAGGGGAAGGCATTCTGCAGCTAATGCACACCACTGAGCATCAGCTAACCTCTGCTCTATTCCCACTCTGCCACTTATTGACTGGGCAAGTTACTTCACTTCTCTTTAATTTAAATAATACTTCTTTACTCCAAAGGAGTGCTGGTCGCATCAAGTGGTTTAAAATCCTTGGCTGGGTAAGTTCTAGAGCAGGTTTGGCCAAACTGTGGCTCTTGAATGAAAAATTGTGGCTCCTGGAAGAACATCAGCAAATCAATTTAGGAAAGCAGCCCCTGCCTAGGAGTTCAGGAGGGGGTTGGGACAGTGGGGAGAAGTACAGCATGGTCAGGGATGGCAGGGAGAAGTGCAACATGGTTGAGATTTTAAAAAAACTCATCACTAGCTGTGGAGAAGTAGGAACCCTCCACTAGTTTAATAAGGGAAGAGACGGGTGTTGACCCTCTTTCTTTCTATTTGGGTGATGGAACACAGGTGGGTGATATGAGGTAGAGCCACTAGGGGGCAGGGGGGTAGTGTTTAGGGAGCCTGTACCTGGGACCCACCCCCCCTGGGCTGGTCACACTGGATTCAGCTGGTTGGGCCAGGGGGCGGAGAGGTGGGCAGAGCGAGGAGGGGAACAAAGGACCAAGGGGGAAGGAGGGTAGTAGGGAAATGGAGGGTCCGAGAGACAGGACCCTGCCATGGGGTGTAGCCCTAATTCCCTGGGGGTTTCACTTCTGGTTGTTCTGATGATGCTGATACCAACTGTCCTTGCTGCTGTATGAACTGGTTTGCTAATAAACCTTCTGATTGCCACACTGGCTGAGAGTCGCTGCTGATTGGGATGGCTGGGACCCTCCTTGAGTGAGGAAACTCCCTCCACGGGAGAGCAGATAGAGCAAGGATCAGACCCTCTGAGCCTGGAGTTGGGAGCTGGCTGCACGGAGCGTGGAGACCCAGTGCTGGACGGGAGAAGACTCCACCGTAGCAGAGTCCTGACTGGCTGTGGACAGAGGGGATCCAAGAGGCTTGTCTGGGGTCTCCGTCACACTAGCCTGCAGTCTTCTACGTCAAGCAGCAGCTAAGCTTTTACTGTATAGGCCTACTTTTCATGGTAACCTTAAGCAAGTATTAGAATCTGACATTAGTAGGGTCAATATTTGTCCTCGTTTTACGATAAAATTAAAGTGTGCAATGAATTTTAAACTGAGTAATTTTGGAGTGGGTACAATTATATGGCTATATGCCTCAATGTGGCTCTTGAAGGTTTAATAATCGCCTTGTGTGGCTCTTGGGTTCCATAAGTTTGGCCGTCCCTGTTCTAGAGGAAAGGGAAATGTCATTATTATTTAATAAGGAGCAGCATGGAGGTAACATTGCACAGAGGGACTTACCTCCTAGAGCATCCCTTCTGAATGAAATACGGGGTCGAGTTCATGCGGCTCCATTTTTAGGAAAGCAGGCAACTATGCCCAACTGTCCATGCAGACACTTACCCTCCACTTCCTATTTTGGCCAGGTTTGGCCCCCACTGGTTTTATTCAACCATCAAATATTCTTTCCACTGTTATTGTTACTGTGTTTGTCCTAGGATATTAGAGAGACAAGAGGGGTAAGGTAATGTCCAGGGGTTAAAGTATTATTTGGCGGGTCCTGGAATGCTCCCACACCATTGGGCTCCCCTCCTGTGCTGGTGGGCCCCCCCCCCCCATCCAGTGTTGGTGGGGCACCGCCCCCTGCACCGGTGGGCCCCCTGGACTCCAACTCCTGCCAACCCCCCCACACAGCGCAAGCCAGCCACCCCAAAGCTCACCAGCAGTGGTGCACCTGGAGAGGTGGGGGCGGTAGGCCACAGGGTGGCACCATGGCTGGGGCTCAGGCAGCAGGCGGCAGGTTGGGGGCAGGGCCTGGAATGGGAGGGGCTTATGGTGGGGCCTGAGACCCTAGTAACATCTCTAGCCCCTGCCCACCAGAAGGTGGCGGAATGCAGCAGAATGCTGCTCCAGAACCTTCCATTTTTAGGTGCCCAGCATTCGGGTTCCTAAAAATAGAATGTGGACCCGGAACGCAACGTTCTCTGGCCTGCTATTTTTCAATGGTGGGCCCCAGAATGCAGCATTCTGCCTCCACGTTCTATTTTTAGGACCCCCAGAACGCTAAGCCCCTAAAATAGTGGGCCCCGGAACACAGTTCCAGGGCGTTCCCGCATACTTTAACCCCTGGTAATCTCTTTTACTGAACCAACTTCTGCTGGTGAAAGAGGCAAGCTTCTGAGTGCCACCGAGCTTTCAGGGATGGAGATGAGATTCAGAGTTAAAGAGACCCCTCAACCAATTTATTCTCAGCACTCAAAGGCAGCAGCAATTCCTGGCTGTTCAAATTGCCATACAATGGCAATGCAGACACCCCCACTGTGCTTTCCAAAGTACTACAGCTCTTCTGCCAGAAAATATGCCACCTGACTTCTGGTTTGTTCAGTTGTTCCATGTTGCTTGTTGACTCCACCAACATTTTTTGAGTTTTCATAAACATTCACTGTAGTCTCTTGAGCTATACCCAACTACTGAGCTCCCAAAAGCCACAAAAGGCAAGTCCCCCTACACACCATCACGACACTCAACACCAGGGCAGTGGTGCCACACTGGCTCTGACTCACCTCTACCTTCCTGTGACAAAGTGTCACCAGTTGATACAATGTTGCACAAGGACATAGAGCTGTCTTACTAATTTAGCCAGGCATTTAAAATCATGAATTGGTCCCCCTCCCCCAAAATCAAGAGATTGCCTTAAAAATCATGTGATTTCAACCAAATAAGGCAGCATGTTGGGAACTTCCCGCCAATCCCCCTTTCTGAGTCCTTCGGAATCATATTTTCAGGCTGCTTTCCCATAATGAAAAGGGCTAGATGATTTTTTTAACTGAATCAATTAAATTAAATTTAAAAAAAAAGTTCTTCCAGGATCACATGATTCCAGAGGCAGTGGCCTTAAGAGAACCACCAACTATCATCAGCCTTGTGATGGAATCATGCCAGCAGGCAGCACCTTGGGAGTTGTAGTCAGCTCCTGTACCACAAGATGAGGGCCTTTTCCTCCAGCAGAAGGATGGGGACCCTGCCTAGAGAACCGAGGGAAGCAGCCACACTGCAGAGCTTGGCCACAGCCTACAGCAAAGAAAAACTCCAGCACTGAAAAACCCCAGCAAAGAAAAAAAACCCATGTACTGCTACTGGCTGGGGAGCAATCAGCTAAGTAGCAGCACTGTAAAAAAGGACCTGGGGGTCATGATAGATGGGAAGCTGGTTATGAGTCCATGGCGTGCACTTGTTGCCAAAAAAGCCAATGGCATTCTGGGCTGCATCAGTAGAAATTTTGCCAGCAGATCGAGGGATGTGATCGTTCCCCTCTATTTGGCACTGGTGAGGCTACATCTGGAATATTGTGTCCAGTTTTGGGCTCCCCACTACAAAAAGGATGTGGCCAAATTAGAAAGAGTCCAGCGGAGGGCAACAAAAATGATCAAGAGGCTAGAGCACAAGACTTACAAAGAGAGACTGAAGGAACTAGGCTTATTTATCCTGCAGAAGAGAAGACTGAGGGGGGATTTGATAGCGACCTTCAGCTACTTGAAGGGATGCTCCAAGGAGGACCGAGCTAGGCTGCTCTCAGTAGTAACAGAGGACAGAACAAGGAGCAATGGTTTCAAGTTACAGCTGGGGAGGCTGAGGTTGGATTAAGAAAAACTTTCTCACTTGGAGGTTGGTGAAGCATTGGAATGGGCTCTAGGGCAGTGGTTCCCAATATTTTCTCTGCCGGGGCGCACCTGGCTACCTTTAATTAATTTGAGGCACACCACCATATAGTTTCCAGATGAACTCATGAATAGTGATGAACCAGTGAGCCAATCCAGACCTCTCTGAGCAGTGTTTCAAAAAATTTTGTGGCACATCTGCTCAAGCCTGATGGCACACTGGTTCGTTAACAGTAACCTAGGGAGATGGGAGAATCTCCATCTTTGGAAACACGTAAGGCTCAGCTAGACAAAGCCTTGGCTGAGAGATTTAGTGGGAGCGGCCCTACTTTGGGCAGGAGGTTGGACTAGATGACCTAATGCGGCGCCTTCCAACCCTATGAGTCTATGATCTGCTGTGCTGCAGCTACGGGCCCAGGGTCACCCTCCCATTGGCTACTTGGGCAGGCCCCCTTGCCTCAGTTTCACTCTTTGCTCCAAACCCTGCGGGGAGTCTTGGGCTGCTGCCCCCTCCCCACGCCCATGCCTGCAGCACTGCCAATGCAGCGGGCCAGTCTATCACCCCTGCTGTGCACGCCACATGGTCCGACCTGCCTTTCTCCCCCACACCCTGGGCTACATGGTACGTTCCTCCTCCCTCTGTACCTTCCTCAGTCTAGTCCCGCCCACTCTCCTCCTCGCGCTTCCCGACTCTCCGGGCTGGCGCATGCGCGCTAAGGAAGGCGCCGCCGCTGCGGGCCTGGGCTGCCCCACGTGAGCGGCCGGATCGGGCCGTTGCAGTTTCCCCGCGCCCGGCGGCAGCATGCAGGAGGTCACGGGTTCGAGTCCCGGCCCCGGCGCGGCGCCCATCAAAGCTCGGTGAGTACGGGCCGCTACTGCCCTAGCCAGGCCCGGCCTGTCGTCCCCCCCCAACCCCAGAGGCCCACTCTCCTCTCGGGGGCCCCACTTTCCAGGAGACCCTCATTCTCTCTAGGCCCCCCCTTCCTTTGCCTGCCTGGGACCCCCTCTTCCCATCCCCAGGGCCCCCCTTCCTTTGCATACCCCGCACCCCCACTTCCAACCCCCAGCCCCCCCCCCCAGACCCCCCACCTCCACCCCCCGTGGACCCCCGGGAGCCTCCGTCCCCTTTGGGCGCCAGACAAGCCGGGGCCCACGGGGCTGCGGGAGCGGGGTGCCTTTCTGCTCCGGGTGCCTGGACCAGGACGAGTCGCTAACTGGCCGTGTCCCTCACCAGTCATTTGGTCACTTGCTCCGAGAAGAAAAGAAAACTCAGCCCCATAGGACCTGCCGCCTCGTTAAGATAGCGCAGCGCCTTCCCTCGGCAGCCGGGTGACACCGTGGAGTCTCCATCCCGCCACTCACCCCCGTGGTTGTAGTGTTGTGGGCTGACATCATTAAAACAAAGCAGTTGTCATTCCAGTGGTTCCCAAACTTTCCTCTGCTGTGGCACACCCTGACACCTTTAATTATTTTGAGGTGTATTACCATGTGGGTGCCAAATGGCTCATGAATATTCATGAGCCAATCCAGACCCCATCAAGTTGTTTTTCCAAAAATTCCATGGCACAGCTGCTCAGGCCTGCAGCACACCCCTGTGCCGTGGTGGGACACAGGTTGGGAGACACTGGTCTATTTAGCACCCAACACATAGCAACTGGTGCCTTTCAGAGAGAGTGCCCCAGTTTGCAGGAAGGACCTGTAAATTATGAAGAGAGAGCAAACAAAGGAGAACTGGAAAAAGTGACTTGGGTAGCTTTGTGGTTGTGGCTCCAGATACTACCATGGTCTACCACTATATTAGTGAAATCTGCACAAGAGACTACGGCAGATGTTACAAAGTTGCACATTTAAAGGTCAGTACCTAAGTAGAGGTGGCCAGTTTTCAGCAGCCATGAACACATGCAATTATAATTGAAGTCCATGAAAGCAGAGGAAGCTTGGCACTTCTGAAAATCATACCACTTTTATTTTGATCCTTAAATAGACACCCTTGTGCTTACGAAGACCCCTGGGAAGTATCGACAAACTTTTAATTTGAATTGCCTGCCACCACCATTAAGCAACAAACTTTTGTCAGTCCTGTGAGGAAATTTTTGTTTTAACAGTATCATGTAGACTAGAGGCTTCAGTCAAAGATCAGGTCCCTGGTGTGCTATCCCCAGAACTATCTAGGATTATGACAAAACATAGCAAGTGGAAGAAATGGACAAAGTGGGCAGAGGATGAGGTATCAATAAAGTAATATGTCTTGCATAAGTGGTCACTTAAACATGAGTTTCACTGTGTTTTGCTGTTGCCTGTAGAAGACACAATTAAGAAAGGCCGTCTGTTCTACTTACAAAGGTGCCCGTGGTGTTTGCTCAGTTTTTTTGCACTAAAGACCTCTTTCCAACCCCAGAGAGCTACCCATGGAGGTGAGAAATAAGCATCAAGCATCATCTGTAGAGCCCTGTGTATTACAAAATCTGTATCTGCAGCGTGCAAAAATGGTCTGTGGCTATAAAGCGGATTTGCAGGGCTCAACGCATCTTTAATAGAGAGAGAGGGGGTTCACAGACACTACAGGCCACAGCCTGTGTTACACTAGGTTGAGCCAACTGGCTTGGGAGCTGTTGTCCCTCAATTCCATCTCCATGCTGAATATTTGGCAGGGGATAAATTGCCCAGTGGGTGGATGTATGTTACACTTTATTTACACAGCACAGAACAACACCTGGGTATTCGAGTGTAGCTGTTTCCTGTGCCTGCTAGCCTCCTATTCAGGAGTAAGGGAGATAATACAGTGGAATGGGGGACCTTACTTTCTGCTGGATCACCTGGCATCATCAGTGCAAGTTAGAGTAGGAACCTTCTAACTCCCCCTTGTCTCTACCCCTAGCCTCAGTGTAGGGGAGAACTGCTTTTCAATCATCCTGTAAACCCAGTGTCTGTAGAGCAGATGGAAAGATTAGCTCAAGAATGATCCTATCTCACATTTTTGCTTTATGGTCTACCTATTGTCAGAAAAGCTAATGGTGATTTTAATTTCCTTTAAAGCGTCTGACAAAGTGGGATTTTTTCCCCCTCAATCCTCATACAATAACTAATTTGTTAGTCTTTAAGTGCCACAGGACTCCTTGTTTGTTTTAATTTCCTTTGTGTAGAATGTTTCTATCTGCATGTTCTGGCAGACTTTGCTGTCTCACATAGCACTTGTCAAATTAGCAGAAGTTTTATGAGAACACCCTCTTGCTCTCCAGGTATCTCACCTCCAAAGAACAGTTCCATGCCTATCTCAAAGCAGAAAGGGAATCCAGGAACCAGGAAAACAATCAAGATGATGGGGAGGAAGATTCTACCAACAATGACCAGACTGAGCCTCCCGCAAAACAGATGAAGCTCGATGGTGATGATCAAGTTAAGAAAAGTGGAAACCACGAGGAAGTTGTAAAAGAGGAGGAGAAGAAACCACAGGAAAGGAAGAGAGCCAGAGGACAGAATAAGAGTCGACCGTGTATGAAGCCAAATCACTATGAAAAGAACAGACTATGCCCATCAGTAATCCAGGTAAGTGGCTGGTTTGCTCTGGTTGGCAATTTCAGGTTCTTTAGATAAGAATATCTTCAGCTGTAAAGCATCTAGCATGTATTTGGGTTCCTAATATGTTGTGAATGAGCAAAATATTTTTATGGGATGGAATGAGCTCTATATTTACTTATTCTCATAAAGTGATAATTCAGCTATGAAACCACAAAGAAGTTGTACTTGATTTATGCCCTGCCTAGTCTAATGGTTTTTGAGCTGTCACATCCCCTGCATTCCCCACTGCAGCTACACAGCAAGAGAGTAATATGGAATTTGCACTAATGCAATTTACCCTGTAAGCCACTGTGCTAAGTTGTCTCAGTGCAAGCCCCATCTTGCGCTGATCCACTGTGTCTACGTTAGGCACTTGGATGGGTGTAGATGCATCAATATAGTTACACTGATGAAGTTTTTCCAAACTGCATAAGTGTTAGGAATGGTCAGAGTGTGTGTAGCTGTTCCATGAAACTCTTGGAAATATAGCTGGTCCACACAGTAAAAATGAGCCCGTTTACACATTTGAAGGAGGTTTTACATCAAAAATGTTTTGTTGTTTAAGGAACGTGCAGAGAAATGCTACTTTGGCTCACGGTGTCGCTTCCTGCATGACATTGGGGAGTACATGGCTATGAAGCCCTCAGACCTTGGGGATAGTTGCATGCTCTTCGAGACTTTTGGAAAATGCATTTATGGAGTCACATGCCGCTTTGCTACGGCCCACCTGGGAGAGGACTATAGGAACATCATGAATGAGGATCTTGTAAAGCAGTGGGAGGGGAAAACACTAGTGAGAAACAGCCTCAGCAAAGAGCTCCAGCAGCAACTGCGCAAGAAAAAAGTTTGCTTTGACAAATCTAATGAATACCTTAGTCACTTGGGTAAGTCCAGCAATGCGGGCAACAAGGCAGCAGGCAACGCAGTGGGAGAAAGAGGAGTAACAAACTGCACAGCAACTAAAAGAAATTCAGAGGGCGCATATGTCAAACCTGGAGAGGAGGCACCAGAGTCTCTTGTAACATCAGAGAGGGGAGAAGCTCCTGAATCAACAGCGCTGCGGAGTCCCTGCCTAATGGATAGCTCAAAGGATTCCACTCTCAAAACAATGGGCTCAGTGACAGATGAAGATGTCATAAAACTGCGGCCATGTGAGAAAAAAAGAGTAAGTAAGGTTGGGAATGGGCTTCTATCTGCTGGGTGCAAGTGGTACTGGTTCTCGGACTTTTCCCACTCTCAGTCCCACCCTACAGCTTGTTTTCAGTGATGTTAGACAGTTAATTATTTGACTCTTTAAAGGATCTGATGTCAATTGTCATTTTGTAACAAATGCTTTTCTGGTCTGCTGTTCAGAAGAATAATTTGTCTTGCTTGTGCAGAAGTCACTTCACTGGAGCTGTTATTAGCTCTGCATGATCTGTACTCACCTGGCAAATGTCTCAGGAGCTTTATGAGAAAAATGTACGTAGAAAGGTTGTTGGGCTAAGAAAAGAATCATTGCTTTTCAGAAAGAACATCTTCCTTCCCTCTTTCTCATAGCACCTGCTATTATTCAGATGTTGGTTTCCCCATTTCTAGGGCTGACTTTCACTTCGCTCAGCTTAAGCTATGCAAATAGTCAGTTTAACTTGCTAATTTTCATGCCCTAGCATAGTGATGCAGTGTCAGGGTTTCAAACTTTGCAGGGAAAGGCTTAAATTTAAAAAATAAAAGTGTTTTCATGGAAACTAAAAGGAAATAAGAGGTGTTCATTGATAAATTCTGTAAAAGCCAAACTCCCAGAGTGTGTCTAACTGAAATTCCCCAATTGGCCTTTGCTACTTTTGTTCTTCTAACATGCTCTTGCCATCTTTGTTTTCCAGTTGGATATTCAAAGCAAACTCTACCTGGCTCCCTTAACAACGGTAGGTAAGATAGTTGTATTACCATGGGATGTTCCTCACCCCCGCCTCCCAATTTGTGAAAATTGGCTATAAACACACTCATGACAGGACAATTTCCTTGCTTGAGTGATACAGATGGAAAACTCTGCAGATAGTTGCACTAACCCTCTCCTATTGTTCTGGGTTTCAGTGTGGTAACCTCCCTTTCCGGAGAATATGCAAGTGTTTTGGAGCAGATGTCACCTGTGGAGAAATGGCTGTGTGCACAAACTTGCTTCAGGGCCAGTCCTCTGAATGGGCTCTCTTGAAGCGACACCACACTGAAGACATCTTTGGAGTGCAGGTCCAGTATTCACTTGGCAATGAGGGGAACCAGAAATGACTCTCATATTTCTTGGGGAAACATCAGCCACAGGTCTTCTGCAGGAAATAACTTCTCCTGTGGGTGAACTGCCCTTGTGTTTTTGAGCTGAGGCGCAGGTCATTCTTTTGGAGAGGTCAGCTCACTATGGCTGAATGCTGTCCTGTTTTTCTTTACAGCTGGAGGGAGCATTTCCAGACACAATGACCAGATGTGCAGAGCTTCTGAACCAGACAATTGAGATGGACTTTGTAGACATCAATGTTGGGTGCCCAATAGACTTGGTGTATAAAAAGGTAACTTACCAAGATCCTCCATCCTTTCCTAGAGCAGCTGTCTTGCCTTTGCTTTGCCTCCCACTCCTTAGTTTAGTCACAAAACGATTTAAAATGTTGCCCTTGTCTGTTCAGTGTGTGGCCCATTATTCTACACCCAGCGTAACCCTCCCTATTCCAGGGCTTGTCTCAGTCACTTCATAGCAAATGTGTTCATCTTACAAACGATGAATGGTTTTTCTAACTGCCTCTTTCCCTCAAGTCCAAGCGTTTAGGCTTGCAGTCACTCTGCACTTCACTGTGATTTCCCCAGTGAATTAAGCCAGGGTCCATCACCTGTAGGTTGCCTTTCTCCAGGAGCTTCCACAATACCTGTTACCAGCCAACTGTTGCAAAGCAACTAGCTTTTACAAAGCACCATACATTTATTCTTAGGCGAAAGCATGAGAAGACACATAAAAAATATTAAAAGGCCCAAGATGTATGCTAAAAAGCTTATCAGAGGTCACACATCAGTGTTGGGGGGCATACCAAAATGTTTCTAACCCTTCAGCAAGAGTTGTCTTCTTCTCAGCTCCCCCCATGGATCGAAAGTCCTATCCATTTCCTGAGCCGAAAAGATGACCTTGTTTTAGTTTAAACTTAGCATTTTTAATACCAAAACCCATTTGTCTTTTGCTTTCAGTAAAATCTAATTTGAACCAGCGTGAGAGAACATCTGGGGGTGGTCCTAACCTCTCTCTGTTTACAGTTCTGATGACTCACCTTAAATCACCCGGAGGAGCTGTGGTAGCACTCCCACTCAGAACTGTGTACAATCCCTGGCCAACAATCATTCATGAACCATTCCCACACTTTATATACTATGGGTCCCCCAGCGATAAAACCATGCAGTGACAATATCTGTCACAATCTTAACTCCCGGTTAAGATGAAAGTGCAGTCTTCTCCGATTCAAACAAATGAAAGGCAGCTGCCCGGTTAGTTCCAACAAGGCTCTGGGGCTAGGTGAAAATAAGTTCCGAAGGGGTAGCCATGTTAGTCTAGTTCTGCAAAAACAAGCAAGGAGTCCTGTGGCACTTAAAGACTAACAAATTTATTTATTGCATGAACTTTGGTGGGAGAAAATCCCACTTTGTCAGATGCTTAGAAGATGGAGGAATTTACAGAACTTAAATGTCTCACGAAGTGGAATTTTGTCCCCCCAAAGCCCATGCGATAAATAAATTTGTTAGTCTTTAACTGAAAATACAAGGATCTCTGACTGTGTCTGTTCTGTCCTCTAGGGAGGTGGATGTGCCTTAATGAACCGTTCCAACAAGTTTGAACAGATAGTCAGAGGAATGAATTCGGTGAGTACCTGGTATCCCCTGGCTGAGAAGAATAAGCTTCTAAACAAAAGCTCTTTTATCTGGCTTACATTTACTTCACACTCTCTGCAGGTACTTGATGTTCCTCTCACAGTGAAGATAAGGACTGGTGTGCAAGAGAAAGTCAACCTGGCTCATAAAGTAATCCCCAGCCTCCGGGAGTGGGGAGTTTCCATGGTCACGGTATGAGCACCTTTCCCTCTCTGATGTCAAGGATTTGGCAAAGGTCCATGATGCTTTGCTTGTCTGTCATCATTTAGATGCATCTAGTCCAGTAATCCTTTTGATAGTGGCCTATACCTAATACTTCAGGACAGAGACATGAACCCAGCTATTTGTCCAAAGTTGTTTTATGAGGGACAGCGAATGGCAGTGCCCAGACCCTATAGTGAGGGACATGTGATCGTACCACCCTGGTTCTTTCCACATTGATAATCCCTACTGTCTTTTGCTCTGGCTTGCTAGCCCTGAAAATGTTTGAACCGACCTCCGCAGACTGCTTAGGCTCCGTGTTATCAAAGCATTTCACTTTTATCCATTTCGAACTTGCCTTTGTTGTAGCATTTCACCCTCACTGTTTTAGGTGCTTAGTGAAGTATTAATTGCACCTCTTCTTTCTGTTAGCTTCATGGCCGATCTAGAGAACAGCGTTACACAAAAGTTGCAGACTGGGAGTACATAGCTGAATGTGCTAAATTAGCAAACCCAATGCCTCTATTTGGTAGGTTTCTCTCTGCTGCTTTTTTTAACTTCTATTTAATAATTAGTCATTTTTTTCTGAAATGTGATCTGTATATAGTTTAAAGTGCTACTGGTCCAATTAATGTAGGATCCACAGCCCTAAAATGTGCATCTCCAGTGATATTTTTGTTTACATTACTACAGCCATGTTTGTTTGAGGGAAGGTTAAGAGGCCTGAGCACACAGTCAGTCCAAGGGAAGGACTGAAGAAGTGACACACAAACCTGATGATAAATCCTTAGTAATGTCAGAAAGGTGGTGATCAGTAACAGCTGATCTGTGGTTGGCTACTTGGGTTAAAGTGCAGCGCAGGTCTGAAAAATTACACAGCTTTACTCACAGTTCTTCTGTGGGGTAACAAGGTCTCCCCCTCCCCACCCCAAATCCCATTGTGTATTACAAGTCTTATCTACCATTACACTCCTGTTAGCTGTGTACAGCCATGAGGGCTTGGCAGAATGAGATGTAGTTCATTCATCAGTTGACTTACCCAATGCGGTTCTGTCCTTACGCTTCTGACACCACAGGGCAAGATAAGCTTGAATGGATGTAACTGGAAGCAGAATTTGAAAGTCATTGGCAATAGACCTTGACTTTCAAAATATTCCATAGTTTTATCACTTTTGATTTTTTTTTTTTTACATAAAATTTATATCGAAATTACAGATGAGGCATCAATCTGGTAATCTTCCAAGTGCACATTTTTTTTTTTTTTTTTTTTTTTTTTTTTTTACACACACACTTTATGAAGTGTCTTTCAGTCACCACCACCATGAGAAACACAGCAAAGAGCGCTGCAGTCATGAGGGCACTCTTTTGCACCAGCTCTGTGGCGCAAGCACAGATGGTGCATTTAGGGTCCTTTAGGAGGCAAATCACAGGGATTTTACATGGGTTGAGGCACTGCTAGCATCAACACCCAAGACACAGGCTGGCTCTTGCAGTTCAGTTGCCCTGTGCGGGCCTTGCCGCATTATGTTAACATGCTCTAGGTACCTAGAGTTCATCAGAAGGATTAGCACAGGGCAGTCAGCACAGCACAGAGCCCATGGTTTGGGCAGGGTGTGCAGCGTCTCTAACCCCACTGATGACTGACTTGCCTCCTGTCAGACCTTCTGTGCTTAGTCTGTGGAGGAAGAGAAGCTAGAAAAGCAAGAGGAGGCAGGGGTAAAAGAGAGAGGGAACGTAACAGAGGAAGGAGAAGAAGAGAGTCATCCAGGAAAGAGGTCCAGGCCCATCACTGGCCAAGGTAATTAAGGGCCCTATGAGACATAGGCAGGGCAGTTTTCCTAGAGATGATCCTCCCCTCCTCTCTGTTTGGGGTAGGGAGCCAGGGTGCCCCTCACCTTAGCCGTAGATAGCAGGGGAAGAAGTCTCAGTTCCTCCAGGGGGAGATGTTTGGGTTTCTGCATGGAGGGCAGAGAGGGGAAAGAGAGCCGAGCCACCTGCCTAATCCCCCCCCATAAACATGCTGAATGTCTTGAAGCAAGCTTGGCATTTCAGCTGCTGGGCTTGATTCACAAGCCAAAAAGAACCTGTTGTGACCCTTGAGTCCCAGGTTGAATTTTCAAGCCTAGCAGTCTGAAAAGTCATCCATTTACTCAGAGTAATCAGCAGTTCCTGCAAAAGTATAAAGAAGGAATTTGAGGTCATTTTACAGGTTCACTTGTCAGAGCATCAGGGTACTTTTCAATTTCATCCTGTACCTGAATTAACTCATTGTGGCTGTCTTACCTGGGGGCTTTCCCCTTCTCACACAGGAAATGGTGATATTTTGTCATATGAAGATGCTAATCGAGCCATGCAGACTGGAGTTTCAGGAATTATGATTGCAAGGTAAGCAACTGCCTTTCCTGCTGTATTTCTCTTAGCTGTATTGAAGCAGAAAACCCCCCAAAAAAGTGAGTGATGATAAGGGTTCTCTTGGCAAAGCTGTTCCTGGAGGCTTGTCATAGTTTGTTTGATAAGACGACTCCAATGGAGGTTGAAAACTACAGCACTTTGCTCCTGGAAGCATGGCCTTTAAAAGGAGGCATCCTCAGGTGGGCAGGGGAGTCTCCTTAAACTGGATGATGGTGTGAATAGAAGCGCATGGTAATTTACAGCCCAACCAGGCTCTGGAGAACATGATGTGGGTGACACATTCCTGTTTAGTCTCTGGGATAGAAGCTGCTGCTGGTAGGGTTGGTGGGACTGTGAAGAATAAATCATCTAACGGGTTGAAAAAATGCAAGTCCCATTAGACCACAGTTCTCAAACTCGCAGTCCGCATGTGGCCCCCTGAAGTTATTTCCCATGGCCCACAATGACACTATTGTTATCAATATTTCCAATATCATTATATGAAAAGGTTTCAGTGGTGTGGCTCTCAGGCTAATGTACTAGTCCTCACGCAGGCCTCATGATGATTTGAGTTTGAATTCCAGCCCTGATGATCTCCTTTTCTGCTGAAGCAACACACATTGAACTTGTTCTGACATTGGATAGCCCAGCACAAATGACGTGGGTTATAAGGACCTCTGTGTCTAATCCCTGATCAATTTGGCCCACTGGGATGTCTCTGATCTGTTTGAGATTTGACCTTCTGTCCCCCTACAGGAGCTACATGCAATTTCACTTAATCCCAGGTTTAGAGTAATCTGGATGATTACCCATACATTTGTTACAGTCTTACTCTCATTTCCAGGGGCTCTTGTGTTTAAAGAACAGAACTGAGGGTAGGGAATTTGAACATAGATCTCCTAGTTCTTTGCATCTGCTACTTATGTGACATTGGGCCAGTTGCTTAGAAGACTATGCCCAGAGAGGTTAAGTGATTTAGGAGCAGACACCTGTTGTCTTTCATCCCTCTAGTGTAGTGTTTCCCAACCAGTGTGCCATGGCATACAGGTGTACTGCAGGTCTGAGCAGGTGTGCCACAATATTTTTTGAAAAACTACTCAAAGAGCTCTGGATTGGCTCATGAATATTCATGAGTTAATTTGGCAACTATGTGGTGGTGTGCCTCAAATTAATTAACGTAGCAAGGTGTACCACAGCAGAGAAAACGTTGGGAACCATTGCTCTCGTGTATTCTTTTTACTTGTCAATTAAAAAAACCAAACCAACCAACCACACAAGGGTTGTCCCTGAAGCTGAATAGATGCTGGTGCCTGATTACTTCATGTTCTGTCTTGGCTTTAGGTAAGGTCCTGGAGTGTAAATAAATGAGGGAGAAGGGAGGAACCCCACAAACAGTAGCTGAGGCTCAGTTATTCCCTCACTTGCAGGGGTGCTGTACCCAGAGTTGGGGGGGGAGGGGCACATAATAAGAGTTGATCCTGTGTGGGAAGAGAATTGAGTCCTAAAAGTGAAAGCCAGTAGATTCCTTGAAAAGGCCAGATTGTTTTGTTAGTGGTCAGATCCTTTGGCCAGAAGAATTGTATGTGTAGATGGTTTTAAGTAGAAATAAAAAGCCTCTTCCTGTGCTCACCAGGAAGTGACTCATTGACACAATTGCTTTGTGACCAGTCATTTCACGTCTTGAATACAAGTCTGTTGCTGAAGTTCAGTTTTAAAACTGCCTTTGGTTACAACCATTTTCCCTCCTGATCTGAACTTGCAGAGGGGCGTTGATCAAACCTTGGATTTTCACTGAAGTGAAAGAACAGCGACACTGGGACATCTCTTCCAATGAAAGATTCAATATTCTCAGAGACTTCACCAATTATGGCCTTGAACACTGGGGTTCAGATACCCAGGGAGTGGAGAAAACCAGGAAGTTCATGTTGGAATGGCTGTCGTTTTTGTGCAGGTACCTTGCTTTTTCAAACCAACCATCTTTGTCGTCAGAATGCCTTTGCTCCATCGGTCTCTGCCTCTACTGTAGTATGTGGAATAGAATTCAGTGCCATTTAATGTATGTATTTGAATTGTAAGGTATATCCCAGCTGGGCTGTTGGACTATCTACCTCAGAAAATCAATGAGCGGCCTCCTTACTACATGGGGAGAGACTATCTGGAAACATTAATGGCAAGCCAAAATGTGGATGACTGGATTAAAATAAGGTAAATGACTAACATTGTTGTCATGAAATAGACGGTTGGTCATCATGATTTCTTCCTGCAACCTAATAGTCAAACAACAGACAATGCACAGTCATACAGGCAGGGGAGGGTTATTGGAGCCTCACATTTTGTAGTTTATCCTGTTTTAGCTCCCTATGGTCCAGCTCAACATGAGAATTCTGTAAGATTGGATAGGGTCATAGTTTGCTTTCTCAGCCAAGTGACTGTAAGAAATTGACTAGAAGAGTGCGATGCCCTCACATTCAGTAAGTTTTCAGTGGAATTTCATATCGCTATATTACTCTTTTCTGTTTGCATGTGCCCATGAATGCCTAGGATGTAATAAGTTTAGAGGAATTTACCTTGTTAGTGGCACTTAACAATGCCTCCCAGACTATAATTTGAATGCTGTTATCCAGGGGAAAAATTAATGTGATGTTTCCAGGTCAGTGACTGTGCAGTGTATTATTTGTCTCAAAGAATCCATCCTCAAACACTTAGAGGAAAATAAAGTGATCAGGAACAGTCAGCATGGATTTACCAAGGGTAAATCATGCCTGACCAATCTCATTGCCTTCTATGATCAGATGACTGGTTTTCTGGATGCAGGAAGAACCATTGATGTGATATACCTTGATTTTAGCAAGGCTTTTGATACAGTTTCCCACAGCATTCTCACTGGCAAATTAAGGAATTATGGGTTGGATGCAGGGACTATAAGGTGGATAGAAAACTGGCTAGATCAACGGTTTCAGCGTGTAGGAATCAATGGTTCCATGTCTAGCTGGCAACCAGTCACGAGTGGTGTGCCCCAGGGGTCGGTCCTGGGGCCGGTTCTGTTCAACATTTTCATCAAGGATCTGGATGATGGAATAGACTGCATTCTCAGTAAGTTGGTAGATGACACCAAGCTGGGGGGAACAGTAGACACGTTGGAGGAAAAGGACAGGATTCAGGGAGACCTAGATAAATTGGAACAGTGGGCCAATAGAAACCTTATGAGATTTCATAAGGATAAGTGTAAAATCCTGCACTTGGGACCAAAAAAAAACCAAACCCAAAAACACACACACAAAAAAAACCCCCATACACTGCTACAGGCTGGGAAACATTCAGCTAAGTAGCAGCAGTGTAGGAAAGGACCTGGGGGTCATGGTGGATGGGAAGCTGGATATGAGTCAGCAGTGTGCTCTTGCTGCCAAAAAGGCCAATGGCATACTGGGCTGCATCAAAAGAAGGATTACCAGCAGATCAAGGGATGTGATCCTTCCCCTCTATTCTGCACTGGTGAGGCCACATCTAGAATACTGTGTTCAGTTTTGGGCTCCCCACTACAAAAAGGACAGGGACATGCTAGAGAGAGTTTGGAGGAGGGCAACCAAAATGATTAAAGGGCTAGAGCACAAGCCCTATGAGGAAAGACTGGAAGCATTAGGCTTATTTAGTCCGCAGAAGAGAAGATTGAGGGGGGATTTGATAGCAACCTTCAACTACTTGAAGGGAGGCTCTAAGGAAGATGGAGCTTGACTGTTCTCGGTAGTAATGGAGGACAGAACGAGGAGCAATGGTCTCAAGTTGCGGTTAGGGAGGTCACGGCTGGATATTAGAAAAAACTTTTACTAGGAGAGTGGTGAAGACTTGGAATGAGCTGCCGAGGGAGGTGGTGGAGTCTCCATCTTTGGAGGTGTTTAAGGCCTGGCTGGACAAGACCCTGACTGGGATGGTTTAAGCGGGAGTGGTCCTGCCTCTGGCAGGGGGTTGGACTAGATGACCTGTGAGGTCCCTTCCAACCCTACGATTCTATGATCTGTTTTGCAGTAGCACTTAGGAGCCCCAGTCTTGAGCCAGGACTGTTGTGCTACGCAATTTGCAAATGGAACAAATAAATAAATTCACACATTCAGGAGCTGCTTGACTTTTCCCCTCTCCAATCCACTATGGGCTTTCAGAATTAAATGCTGCAGAATGAGGAAGACTTTTCTGACATCCAAAAACCTACAGGCCTTGGTTAGAAAATGACTCTTCAGGCTTTTAGACCAGTTGAAATGACATTCTGAGAGTGTAGCCAGCTGTTCCTTTCCATCCCATGGAAATAGAAAAGATTAGCAAAAATGGAGCAGGGCTGTAGTCTTGTGTGGTTGTGCGTGTGTGCACGTGCATGCACGCTAATCCTGTCTATTTTATTAGTAATGGAAACAGCTGCCTCCAAAATTACTACATCTGCACATTTCAGCCTGAATCAGTAAATGCCATTTTCCAAGCAGAATCTATCACTATCAGCAAGCTTAGTTTTGTACTGTTCAGAGAGTTTAATAAGATGTCTTTTTTCAATTTAATAAAATTTTTGTGTTCAACATAAATTTACAGAAGTACCAGCCTGTTTCTAGAATTGTGGGTTTATTTTGTAGACAATGTCTGCTCTGCATTCAAGTAACTTTTGTTTATACTGACAGCCTATGGTCAGTTGGGACATGGTTGCTCATCCTCCTGGTGTTCACCACCTACATGGCTTGTCTTGTGGAAAATGGCAATGAGTGCATTGGATTAAAACATTAGTGTCTTAGGAATTTTGGTTCCGATCTTTTTTATAATACAATAAAATAAACAACATTCCATAATGTGAACTTCTAGTACTTAAAGGTATCATTTGAGCTCTGAAAAAAGAAATGTCTGAGACATTAGGTAGTTAGCAGGGCTACACAGATTTACACCAGCTGTATCATGCCAGCTGAGGGATCTGATCCTTAATCTGTGAGCACCAATCATGGTTCTAGCTCTGTGTAAGCATCAGAGGTGGGGAGATAGGCACAAACTGAAAATCTACCTCATGGTTCCTACTGCAAAGAGTGTGGGCGTCACAGGTTGACAACAGATTGGGTGTCAGATTGAGGATTACCAGAATCTGAGTGTAACTGAATACAAATCTGTTTTGTTGCAGCGAGATGTTTTTGGGGCCTGTACCTACAAACTTCACCTTCCTGCCTAAACACAAGGCAAATTCCTACAGATAGGCTTATCCAGTCAGTCTTATACACAGGAAGAGAAGGCAATGGACCGTATGGTGAGACATGGATTATCTGCTGCTGGTTGCTGGATATTAAATAAAATTTTATGGTTTTTAATGTCTAGTTAATGTTGGTCTTTACACATCTGATAACTGGACAAAATGTCAAAACAGCCTCTTCTGGCCTTTGAGAGTTTGCAGGAAGATGCCTACCTTCAGGTCTCTCCATCTGTGGCATGTCTATGGATCCTCACTACCCACAGTTTGAGAATCTACATTTAAAGGTGTGTATGCTCTCAGCACCCAGGTGGGATAGAGTTTTATCATTCCCATTTTATAGGTGGGGAAGGGAGCCAGAGATGGCAATGACTTGCCTGGGGCATCACAGCATATCCATGGCAGAGTAGGGACTTGAACCTCATTGTCTCAAGTGTTAAGCTACTGCTCTAACCCCTGGACTATTTTCTCCACTCACTGGCTATACTTTCTGAAAGGCTTCTCACAGCTTTTGCTGAAAGAAAAAGTACTTGTTGGTTAGTGTCTTTCCTCAGCTCAAGCTCTCTTATTTTCTTTTGCACATTTACATCTCATGTGTAGGTGCTTCTCCAGCAGGGGTTAAGACAGACCTTAAGCATGTGGCTCCTAGCACCAGTGCAGCCTTGCTTGTTCCAGCTGCCTCTCATGCAACCACCACACCCCAAATAGTCCTTCTACCTTACAAAATTGTATTCTTCTCCAGTAAAAATAAATTCCATCAGCATCTCCAGGTGGCCAATCCAGGAGACTCCCCCCCCCCCTTTGACATTAATATTGGACACCTAGAGAAGCTGATAGAATTGACACTTTTCCTGTAGAAGAATGCAGTGGTTGACGGGTTTGGGGATTTTTTTGTATGAGTGACAACTGGGTTAACAGAAACCATTAAGTAAACCTCTATGGATTACCAGGAGCTCCTTCACCTTAGTTTCATTACACAAACTCCCAGCATGATACTCATAACTCTCCCAAATGCACTTAATATACAGCAAGATACTCTGCTTGTGGGATTTGAATAGCTATTGGGGCCAGAACAGAATTCAGCTCATTCACCCATGGCTGTGTTTTTGAGTCTGCAGAGGTAACAGAAGTAAAAATCATAGAAATTCATTATAGCCTGTCAGTTTGCTGCCCATGGCTCTAAATGTGCATCTAGAGCAGACCTACTAGTCAAGGTGCCATTTTTCCTACATCCTTTTCCACATGATAGAGTCTCACATTGTTTGCTCAGTCCTTGTAAACACTATCAAATCAGTGTGTTGATGCTGGTTCACTTGTGCAGTGATTGGATTATAGTGGGGGGGGGTGCAGTTCCAGTCCCCTTCTTATGCCTACAAGCCTTGTTCCATACTGGTACAGAAATGGCCACAAGTAGTATAACAAACATGGACATTGGCTTGGTTTTGCTTCCTGCAAGTATTGGTGACCTTTCCTGGTTCCTCTGCCTTTCCTAAATTACCTCTAGAAGGGTGAGCATGTGCCCCTTTTCCAAGTAGAAGTACAGTTGACTGCATTACACTCCATACATGCTTTTAAGCACTGGCTGTGTACAGAACAGATGTGTTGGACATTTATATTTACAAATGCTAGCCTTGTCACTGCTGAGATGGGAGTACCCAAAATGGATTTATGACAGCTTCTGTCATGTGAAGACAAAAGGTGGATCTTTTCTTCAAAAGTTCAGGCTCTTAGTCACTCAAGTTTCATTAACTTTCAAGATCTGAGTTCCTAAATGCTTTTGAGAAATCCCACCCCAAAACTTGTAACACCATAAAATAGTTGCAGTTCCATAGGGAAAAAGAAAAACAAAAAACCAAGGAGTGTTTGTGCCACCAGACTCCTTGTTTGTGTTGCTGAATGAGACTAACACAGCTACCCCTTTGGAACTTGTCACAATTTCATGTCTAGCTCAACATCCCTTTGAGTCACTTCTTACGAAGTGGGATTTTCTCCCATGAAAGCTCATGCAATAAATAAATTGGTTAGTCTTAAGTGCCACAGGACTCCTTGTCTGTTCTTACATTGAGCAAGTCTGAATTAAATAATGGCCCTGATTTTACCATTGTCTTGCACATGTCATGGACTGGCCCTTTACAAAAACTTGTGTAAAAACACTCCAGACTCAGAAGAGTGGGTTTTTCCACGCTGCACAAATATAAATGGCGACACATGCAAGGAAGTGGGGAAAGTGGTTCATAGTGTGCATGCATGAACATTGGGTTGTTGGGTCTGTTTTCAGAGAATTGGGGGTACTTAGCACTTTTGGAATTAGGGCCTGTGTTCACCTGTAAAATTGTCTAAATAAGCTGTTTCTATGTGCTCTAGGGTGTTGCCCATGAGCTGGCATATTGCCGTATCCTTTTTAGGCAAGGAAGTGATATGTAACTCATTATCCATGACAACTAGATCATAGCTGTTCATGGGCAGGGAAAAGCAACACATCCAGCATTTCACAATCACATAAATCTTTCATAAAAGCAGCTTGGGCAAGAAAGGGCAATAACATGCCGTGAGACATTAGGGGCATCAAAGCTGTGGAATTTAATAGGGGATTTCCTTTTCCTTCATTTTTTTAAAATGAATTTGAGATACTATTAAGTCAAATTTCTCAACTGCCTCAAAGGCATTGTGTTCATAAAAATGCTGCTGAAACTGCAAATGTGCAAACATGACGATAGTAGAATGCTAAGTGATGTTGGTGCTTGTATGGAAGGAAACTGGCAGGCTGAAGCTCTGCCCTGTTCTGTTAACATGCAGCCAGCCTGAATATCAGTGTCATTAACACATTTGTGGGAATGCTTCTGCAGGCATTGCTAGGGCTAGTCTTCTCTGATGGTGGCAAAAGTCACCGCCATTAGATTGACCTTGGCTTCCTGATTGACTGAGTGGTCTGAGCTACAAAGACCACCCCAGCAACAAGTAGTGTTGAGTCAAAAGGAGGCCTCTCCCTTCAGCTCACCTTTGTGGAGGGGAGGAGTATAGGGCAGTTCAACAGAGAACACAAGTAACTTGTGTATCTCCCTTCAGTTGTCTTGGAAAGGGACTTGCCCTGAGAGAGATGTTTGTTTTACATAGGGAGCTGCTAGGTTAAACTTCTGAACCTTGTTTAGATATTTGCTGCTGGCTGAGTCCTTGAGCTTTTAACCATGAAATGCCTTGGGATCATTGATATTTTAATTGCTGTACAGGTTCCTTGGTCCAAGGAGAGAGGTTGTTGTCTTTTAGAAAGACAAAAAAGAATGCAGTGGTAAAAACATAACATTCACAAAGATATTTCTCCATCTAAAGAGACAGCTACCTAGGCACCCAAGCTTAACCTAACCTGCTTAGGTGCAATCAATGGGTATGTCTACACTATAAAACCAAAGTCGACCTTATTAAGTTGACTTAGTAAGGCTACACTACATTAAGTCAACTTTAAATGAGTGCCCTGGCTTAATTTGACTTTATAAAGTCAACTTAATGGCCCCACTGCACTAAGTCGACTTAATGGTAAAGTCGACTTTACAGGACCCTAAAGTCGACTTTATTGCCCTGCAGTGTAGACAGGGCTCTGTTTAAGTTGACTTAAGGGCCCTTAAGTTGACTTAAACACATAGCGTAGACATACCCAATGTGTTAGGTGCATCTTAAAATCTCACTAGTTTTTCCTGCACCATTAGGTGCCACAGTAAATTTGTGAATCTGTCCCTAAGTCCCTTTAAAATACAACTCCAACTTCAACACCCTTCTGCATGGTTACCTGGTCAATTGAAAAGGCTCTGACTTTTGCAGGACTCTTCGCTCCCCAGAGTGCATGGACTCTGATGTGGCAGTGTATGATTTTCTGTTCCACAGAAGCCAGTGCAGAATAAAGGGATGTAGAAGGGTGCTGACTGGCATGACAACACTAGAGGCCAAAGATAAATCTTATCTACAGAACTAAGAGAGTCCTCCATACTGACATGAATGGATACGGTCATTTCTGTTCCAAAGGGGCAGCTGTGTTAGTCTAGTAAACCAAAAAAGCAAGGAGTCCTGTGGCACTTAAAAACTAACAGATTTATCTATCGCATGAGCTTTCGTGGGAGAATATCCCACTTTGTCAGATGCTCTGAAGAGGGATTGCTTACAGAATGGGATGAAAAATAAATGCAGGGGAGTGTAAGACATGGGATCAGGTCATACTGCAACAGCAAATCAGAACATTTGTAAGGATTCAAACTCTAGGAAACGGCACAGAGGGAGGGTGAAGTCAAATGACCTGTTATAATTTGAAAAGAATCCATAGTCACAATTCAGCCCACTTTTCCTCTTTGAAGCATCATAGGCTATGTTCACATCAGCCTAAATTAGTTTGGACTAGCAAGTCTGAACTAAGAAATTCAAGGTTAGTTCAAGGGAGAACACACAGTTCAAACTAACCGGCTTAGTTCGAACTTCTTAAATTCAAATTAAAGCATTAGTCCTGGTCCACATCACTAACTAAACACTTGTTAGTTCAAACTAAGAGCTCCTTAGTTTGAACTAAGAAATTTCTTAATTCAAACTATGGAAAGCCTTACAGCTCAGAAAGAATGCCTCTCCTGAAACGCATTTGATTCCAACTGCATTTCCATTGGTCCATTTTCCCCTTTTTCCATGGGAGTGGGAAAGGCTCCACTCCCTACTTTCACTCCAGCTTGCTGCTCCTTTGCTGTCCTGCTAAAGGGCCCATCCCAGACAGGAACTCTAGATGGCTGGGCTGCACGTGGGGGATTTCTGCAGTAATGTTTACAAAATACAAAACACTGATAGCAGTATTTCTAAAAGGCAGCAACCCTGACTTCAGAAGGTTCAATTTGTGGTTCTGCCCCCAGGGCCATAACTATGGTGGGGCAAACAGGGCTTTGCCACAGAGCGGCTCCAAGGAGCCGCTCTATCAAAGGGTGCATTTTGCACCACTTACAATGATTGGTACCTGGAGTAAGAGGCGTGTACAGAGCAACACACACCCCGAGTGCCGAAAGGCCTCATTATGGTGCTGTCTGCCCCCACTGTAACCACTGCTCTCCATACCTCAGATTCCCTTCTGTGACATGTTCCAAAGGGGCAGTGGTGTTAGTCTAGTTCAGTAAAAAAAAAAAGTCGTGGCATTTAAAGACTAACAAATTTATTTATTGTATATGAGCCTTCATGGGAGAAAAATCCCACTTCAGACACTTTGAAGATGGGGGAAGCTTACAGAATGGGAGGAAATAAATGCATGGAAGTGTAAGTCATGGGATCAGATCACACTAACACTAAATGAAAGCAGTTAAAACTCAAGAACTGGGGAACAGCAGATAGAGGAAGATGTCAAATCACCCATTGTAATGAGATAAAAATCCAAAGTCCCTATTAAGCCCTGAAGCAATGCAATCGTATTTGCAAATAAAAGTTTGCTCTTTGCACCTTCCTTCCCCTACCCTTTGCCTGTCTTTTCTTGGAACCTCTTTGGGGCAAAGGCTGACTCCACAGTGCTCAGCACATGGGGCCAGAATATCAGTCATACAGTATTTTGTATAACAGTTTTGTCAAAAGCAGTGAGACTGGGAGTAAGGCCACCACGAACCACAGGTTCCTCCGATTTTGGATGTTTTCCAGGTATCAGCAGTTAGGCAATGGAGATCAGTGGCCATTTGTGACTACTGTAAAAGCCTGCCTGGCCCTGTGGTGAGTTTCTGAACCCCCTCCTTTCCTGCCACTACAAAAGCGCTGATCCTAAAAGCTTTACATGTTCAGCCTCGTGGGAGTTCAAAGGATCTCATGAATTAATGGGCATTTGGTGAATCAGCCCACCAGGAAACATAATGAGATGATTCCATGGCCACCAGCATCACTCATTTCTCTGGGCCTGTCTGGAAGAGAGAAGTACTGACTCACTGGTAGCTAGTAAGATTTGTCAGTATGCAGGAGCTTTTGCCTGCAGAACCAGGCTGCTGAGTTTCCCTGGTTAACTGAAACTTCAGGGGCTCCCTGGGAAGAGTTGGGGTCTGCATCTTCAGAGGGATCCTCCCCCTTAGAGCAGGAGGTGAAATAAGTCTTCATCCCCCTCCCACCATACCCTATGTGCCTTAATTATGGAGATAGAGGCTAGGAAAACTTGTTTTATCTAACCAACCAGTGTAGGTTTCAGACTTGCACTCAGAGTTGTGTCACAGGGTTCACATCACTGCATTCAGAACAGTCTGATGCCCTGCACCTTGTGTAAAAGCTGGCAAATCTTTTCTCCATACCTTGTGCAGTCGTTTATGCCGAGGCCCATATACAGGATCCAGAGTGGTAGCCATGTTAGTCTGGTTCAGGTAAACCAAAGAAACACCACACCCACACACAAGTCCTCTGGCACTTAAAGACTAACATTTATTTTGGCATGAGCTTTCGTGGCGGGGGGGGGGGGGGAAAAAAAAAAGCATCTGAGGAATTCTGATTTTCTCCCACAAAAGATCATGCAAAAAATAAGTTTGTTAGTCTTTAAGTGCCCCAGGACTTCTAATATATAAAGGGGCATCCATGCGTGCTAAACTAGCCTGGTCTGAAGGCCTCTTCCATCCCTCTTACACAGCAGAGGGGAATTCCGAAATCCCCTACAGCAGAGGTGTGCGTGCTGTGGGGTGTGCCCCCCAGGGGTATGGAGGGCACCGTGGTGCCTGGATCAGCACCCATGGGGAGGGAGTGGCACACAGCCCTGCTCTGCTCTCAACTGCTGTTCCAACTACAGCTCAACCCCAGCTGAAACCCTGGGCACATCCCCTGGTCTGACCCTCACTGTGGCCCTGCTCCCAGCTCTGGCTCCCTACTGCAGCTAAGTAAGAAGGGAGTATGAAGTAAGAAGTTTGGGGACCACTATTGCTCCAGGCTCCAAGTAGAGTTCTAAAGGATCTCAGCTCCTGAACACAGAGATGGGGAGATGCTAGGGAAACCCTCAGCTTTGTCCCACCCTTTTTTAAAAGCACAAAACTTGTATGCAAGCTGTGCTTTGCATCAGCCCCCAGGGCTGCTTGCTCTCTTTTTCAGAGATCATTACATTGCTCCACTCCCATGCAGAGAAGACAGGAGAAATAGCTCCTCTCCTGGCCTATCTCCTCCTTTACGAGGACAGTCCAAATTTGCTTGTCCCATTGCATGCTTTTCTTATGACACATCCCTCAACCATTTCTGTGAATCATTTGCCCAGTGGTAGCAGTCCCTGGCACACGTGCCAAGAGTGGAACACAAGCCATTTGTAACCGCATGCGGCACCCTCTGTGCTGCCCCTGAAATCGCGGCTCCTGCTGCCAGAAGTGACTCCTTGGGGGAAAAAAAAAAGGGGGGGGGTTTCATGGGCCCAACTTCTAATTATTTCAGATCTTCTGCAGCACAGCACCCTGTGCAGTTACACACACCAAGGGAAAGCAGGGAGAAAAATGCTGCCATTCACACCAGATCAGAACAGTAGTATTTCATCACCACTTTGCATTGTGTCAACTGTTGCATGAAGTGCAGTGCAATGGCAAAGCTAGCTTTGGGTGTCTAGTCACTGATGACTAATAATATGCAAAAAGGGTCATTTTAAAAATAAAAATAATCCAGATTAGGTTCTAGGAAGCCTCACTAGAGGGTATTAGTATTGACAGCCACATAAGGCTGGAACAAATCCATACCCACTTTTGATCTCCTTTTAACTGGGTGTTGTGGTCACAACATACAACTCCCACCCCACCACACCCAAAAGCACAGGCATCTAGGCTTCTGTGAAACCTATAGAAATAGCATTAAACTAACAAACCACTAAAAACTGAACATTATGCATAGGCACTAGAGTGGAAGAACCCTAATCTTGTCATATTAGTGATACGTTTGCCTGGAAGCTGTTCAAAGGAGCCATCCTGGCAGTTAAGTGTAGGGACACCCAGAACATGAGGTTGCATCCCTGACTGTCTTGGTTATCTTGAAGGACCTATCCTTCATGAACTGATCCAATTTTTTTAACCCAGGTGTGCTTTTGGCCTTCACAACATCCCCTAGTGAGGGGTTCCACAGGTTGACTGTTCATGGTGTGAAGCAGTCCTACCTTTAATTCGTTTTAAGCCTACTGCCTAGTAATTTTATTGGACAACCCTTGGATCTTATATTACCTGAAGAAGAAAACAAACACCTCCATACTCACTTTCTCCACAACAGTCAACTTCAGAGATCTGTCACAACCCCCGCCCCCCAGTTGTCTCTTTCCAAGATGGGAAGTCCCAATCTAATCTCTCCTCACACAAAAGCTGGTCCATCCCATTGTCATTGTCCATTTCTGTACTTTTGCACGTTCTAACTGAAATACCTGCTGCCAAAACCTCTCACCACTGCCCAAACTGACCTAGTCTCCTTTTTTGGGACTCGCTCCATTTTGCCCCTATGGCTTGGGAAGCTCTGTGGGATAATGGTCTGGTCCCCCAGCAGAAATTGGAAAGAAAGAAATCTTTCCTCATTCTCCAGCTGCAGGAAGCTTTCCTTCCAGCTGGCAGAGGAGAAACTGCTCATAAGGACCTGCCATGTCTGCAAGAGCAACCCAAAAATGCCTGGGCACCAGGAGAGAAGCGTACTTTGATGCTCTGCTGCAGTGGTTGCTTGTGTGTTAGGCTCCCTTTCCAGGGAAGCAAAAGCTAATTGTATTATGTCCAGGTTTTTAACCCACCTGGACTGTACTAGGCCTGGCTCCTGTCTTGGCCAGTCAGTGCCCATCCTGCCATCAACCCTTTCCTCCAGTGAGAGAGATCTCAAAAGAGGCCGAGGAAGAGTCCACAGCTGATTCCTGAGACAGCCAGCACAGGAAGGGAAAAGGGAGGAGAAGCAGCCTTCGACGGAGCAGGAACCCGGCCTGTGTGGAAGGTGTAGGGCAGAGAGAATAGTGGGAAGTGGGGGGTGACTGGAGGAAACTGAGGGCACCTTCTCTGAAAGTCCAGAGAGCCTGAGAGAGAGAGATCAACCCCTCTCAGGGCTGCAGGCAGGGTTGCCAAAAGAAGGAATGCCACACAAGATACACGGCGCTTAGCAGGTTTCCCTATGTGGCATGCAGAGAGAAGTCAGGGGCCGAACTCAGGCACTCCCACTCAAAGTACACACCCTGCTGCGCCAGCCAAAGGAGATGCTCCATTAGCAGCAGGGGACTTATGACAGACAGCCATGTGCTCTACTAGAATGGGATGTGAATGACTCAGCTATCAAAGAACTTGGGGGCAATTAATGAAATTCCCCCCCCCCCGCCATGCCCCCATTTCACAGATGCACAAAGTCACATACAGCATGTCCTGTCTTTACTGAGAGCTGCTTTTGGCCTTCGTCCCGCCAACAACCAAGGGATCAGGTGGCCATTTTGGAAAGGGGCAATTTGTCCTGCATTAAAACATGTTTATTCAGCCTCTGCTGAATGAGAGACTTCCAAGTATGAAGAACAAAAGTGACCATTAATCCTATCTATACATGGTCAGAATCTGCCCATTGCACAAGATATACCTTCTGCCAGTTTCTGAATGTAGGAGACAGAGCTGAGCTCATTTGGGACAAAAAGAGGCACTTCATTTTTAAGAGGATTTATTTTAACAAATAAATTAATTTATTTCTAAAGGCATTTGATATTCAGTAAGTGCTGTAACTTTGTGGAGGTGACAGGTTGTTTTTTCATACCCAACAGAGAATATGAATCTCTGCTTTAAAACAGGAAAATTCAGCTCAGCTGCGACTATAAAGCCATGGCTGGCATTGCCATCACAGTCATGTCTTCATGGACAAGGACAATCTTGGTGATTCAAAGTGCTGGAAATTTGGTGGGTTATTTTCACAACTAGGGGAAGCTGCATAGTAAGATTAAGAAGTGTTTTGCAAAAATTTTCTGATCTTATTTCGCCTGATTCCACACCCTACATTTACCTTCAAATGACAGGAAAATTTGCAGGAATAGCTGATTAGGAAACATGCAGGTTTAAAAAACCCACAAAAGTCACTTTGTTTCTCTTTTGCAAAGAGATTGTCATTCCCTAAAAAGATTTCACTTTACTTTGGAAATTTCTCTCTCTCTCTCTCTCACACACACACACACACACACACACACACGAAGATCGTGCAGTAAGAGCTCTGTATTATAACAAATCATACCAACTGCCTGAACCATACACCCTACAGCCCAGTGTGTATTCAAGGAATTCTTTTCATTTCTCTCTTATGGAGTTGAGAAAAGGTTTGTCAAGAAGGCAGAGGGAAGTTGCATTCTTTCATTAACACCTGAATTTGAAAAACCAAACCAAATACTATTCACAATATTTATGCAGTTCAGCAAGATGAATTTAGTAACTGTCTGTGAGAACACAGTGCCACCCTCTGGCTCAATGGGGTTTTTAGTGCTAAATTCTTAGAATCGTGCCCATTTATGACAAGCTGTAGCTGGACGATGCAGTTGTGGGGTCTGCAAGCCTTGGAGAAGAATGTCACCTGTGGAAATATTTGGTTTTTTATTTTCTATCCCTCCAGGCTTTGAATCCCTGGATTCGTCTAGGCCAGCCTTTGTGGTAGAAGAGGATGAGCAGATTTTACTGACTCTTGCCTCCCCAACTTTGTGTCTGTTGTTAGACAGCGTTTATAGGTTCCAAGCCTCTCCCCACAGATTTCCTCGGACTTGCCCCCTTTGAGTGCAAGAGAAATGAAATGCCAACTATCATTCCCTGAATAGCCCAGTGTTGCACCCTGACCTGTACACATCATCCCTGCTTATCACACTCTCTCATTCCTCCTTCCATCCAACCAACTGCATCAGACCTGTTGAATGTATCAGACTCTTGATTTTCCACTTAGAGTAGGGATTGATGATCTTTACTGGGTCTGAGAAGTTTATGGTATACACCCCTATTAAACTTACATACTGAGTGGATTTTCCATGCCTTTATGAGTTCATTTCTTAATTACTCAGGTTTTTTTTTTTAAATGCTGCACTTGTGTGTCAGATTTTTTTTCTATCCCCAGTAATCTCCACTACAGCATTGATTAGTTCTACAAAAGTTAGCAGAGAAGCAGATCTTAATTGGAATTGTGCAATGGTGTAGGGTTGGTTTTGTTTTGTTTTTTAATCACTTTAGAATTAATGTTTGTTTTTTCTTCACTAACAATTTCTCCACTTGAGAAATTCACCTCAGTTTGTAACGGCCACCTTCACCTGCTGCTTTCAGGGGACAGCAACCTCAAGCTGCCCTCAGTTAAGATCACTCTCCCCCATTGCTGTCAATGGGAGTGAAGCAAGCTACCTCCAGTGAAGAGGAAAGACTCCTCTGCTGTCTGGTGGCACGCTAACTGGATAAAGCAGGAGACCCTTAAGAGCATTTACAGCCAAGTTCATAGGAGCGGAAACACATGGTAGGTAGCTTGGAAGGTCTTGTTTTGTGGTGAGGGGTAAGACACCACCATAAAAACTCCAAGACACAGAAGGAATAATATTAAATTCTCCTATGCCAAAGCCTGCCCTTACTCTGGTCCTCCAGAGTGCAAACTCAGCTCCCTTCCCATCAGCAGTCGGTCAGTTGTGCGTACAGGATGCGTCGAGCCCTTGTGATGTCACAGGTCTGAGAGATGCTGGAGTGAGTTAGGGAAGCAGCAAGTCCCAGCTCAACACAACCTGTCTGTTGGATCGCAGGCAGAACGATTCTAGGGACTCAAACAGCCTGATTCTCCACCCTCTCCTGCAAATACAACTCCCCTGGCAGTGGTGGGTGCACTGGGCTAAGTGAATGGAAAGGCATCAGACCCCGATCTTCACAACACTTCCCACGTATTCCTCCGCATTCAGGAGGAAGGTCAGTACCCTCAGCTCCATTTTACAGGTTGGAAAATAAAGGCAGAGGGAAGCAGTTTGTACAAGGGTGGCAGTATGAGAACCCAGGCATTTTGTTTTTCCATTCACCCCCCACTTCTCTTTTGATAGGTCAGAGGGAGAGGATGGTGCAGTCCTGCTCTCACTGCCCACTTCACAACATGGTCTCAGCTGGGAAGTAAGCTCTTGCCAACCACCTGAGGCAAAGGAAAGGAGTGGAGCAGGCAGCCTTCATTCAGAGGCAGACTGCAAACTTTTTGGGCAACTGCTGTCCCACAAGATGATCAATCACCAATTCTATCACCATGGGGAGCAACAAATCTCCTACCACCACCGGAACCCACTAGGAAACAAGTGGCCCCATTAGCACATGGCTGCTGTGTTCCCTGGCTACTGCAGAAAGGCTTCTGTCTCTTCACCAGGCAGCACAGACGGCACTAGTCCCATGAAAGCAATGGGGACCGGGATTGATGTCCACAGGCAGGAGCAGGAGCAGAACCTGACTCCTCCCCAGGTTAGACCAGGCTGGGGGTTCTAGCTGAATTTGGGAAGATGGCCTGGGAAAATGCCACACCAGACTGGCCCAGTGGACAGCCTGACAAGGCCAGAACCAGACATATCAGAACAAACAAGGAGTCCTGTGGCACTTCTAGAGACTGACGCATATGGATTTATAAATTTATAATACAAAAACATAATTTAATAAATAAACGTGTTAGTCTTTAAAAGTGCCACAGGACTCCTTGTTTGTTTTTCTGAACTAGACTAACCCAGCTACTCCTTTGGAAGATGCATCAGACGAACCCTGAAAGAGCTTGAACTTATGGGATGTTTCCTCCTAACACCACCATGTATTCCTAACCATCAGTTTAAAGATCAGGGTTTATTATATCCTTTATAAACTAGTTATTGTTTCTAATGTAACAGGGTGTTCCCATTGTCCCCCCAAAAGTCTAATCTTTTCATGAATCTCATTAAGCTGTAGCAATGAGTTCCACAGGTTAACTATACACAGTGATAAAAATAATAGAATTTCCTCTTGGTTTTAAGTCTGTTGCCTCACAATGTGACTGTTACCTTGATCTTCATTTTAAACAAAAGCACTTAAGCTGCCTGCTCTTTACACCACTTGTCATTTTGCGTAATACACCCATCAACAGTTCAGTGTAGAAGTGACAAACGAGTGAGAGATGGCTGGAAGGTCCTTCTCCCAGAGGAGTGAGTGATACCCCCTGCTGGAATGAAATATTTCCGGTTACTAGCAGACTCTCCAGCAGAATAGAGCACCCATGTGCCATGCCCACAGTGTCTTCCAATCAGTATGCCATGGCACACAGGTGCATCTATCAAGCCTGAGCAAGTGTGACAGAATTTTTTGAAAAACTTCTCAGAGTTCTGGATTAGCTCAAGAATAGTCATGCATTCATTTGGAGACTCTACGGGGGTATGCCTCAAAATAATTAAAAGGTATCAAGGTGTGCCACAGCAGAGGAAAGCTTGGGAACCACTGCCCTACAGCTTTTTGCTACTTTGGAGGCTGGAGCACAGAGGCCTTCAGTGGGAACAGGGGTACTGCAACAGTCTGCAAGCAACACCAATCATTTCTTTCTCCTAGTATCACATCTGTCTGCCCCTGACCCAGCACCACTTCAGCCTCCATGCAGGCCCTCTGCAGATGCCTTGAGAAGACACTGGCCCCCTCCATTGCAAATAAGTAGAGTGTCATCTGCAGGAGGGCAGTAGATCCCACAGCAGCTGTTAACCTCTCCTGCACATGTGAAAAAGTAGAGAGGACAAGGATGTCTCCCTCCTCGTGCAAGCTGTCAAAAAAACAGGCAGCAACCTATCACTACTCTCCAAGAGATGTGAAGGAGAAGTGACTGTTGCTCGCTTTGGGTTATTCTGTCCAATAGACCATAACACCAGGAACTAAACCAGAGACCTTCCGAGTTAGAAATGTGAGCTGCTACCACATGAGCTAGAGCAGTGGTTCTCAACCACTATGTCAGGATACATTGCTGCATCACAGAAAACTGGGGACATGACCGGATTCAGCCTGGGGGTGTGGTGGGCTGGTGTGGCCTGTAGTGTCGCAACATGCCACCAAGTGTGCTGCAAACTACAAGAGGTTGAGAACCATTGAGCTAGAGAGCCAAAACTGGTTCTAGGTGAGTGCTGCAAGATGCTCAGAATGGGGGATAGCTGGGAATTTGGAACACAAGTTCACCTGGGGGGCTGGAACAATTTTTACAGAGAGGGATGCCGGGAGGCACCGAACCAGACTGCAAACCCTGTGTATAAGGAAAGCTTCTTCAAGCAAGGGGGTGCAGCAGCCCTCCCGCAACCCTAGTTCTAGCACCCACAACTAAATTACACATCCAAATCTCCACCTCTTTGGTTCTGCTGCCAGCTCTTAATTCAGATCCAGACCAATGCCAGAAGTAAAAACAAGATCTTGTTAGCAGCAAGAGACAGAATGCTCTCTGCTGAGGAAACAGGCTGCTGTGAAGTCCCATGAACCAACCACAGCAGCTTCCTCCCACAGCCTTTTCAGAGTTCATGGGGTGGTTACATTTTACAATTCAGCTAGGCCAGGGTGGATTCAGGTGCCAGTTTTTACAATTAAAAATGCTTGTTGTTCCCCCCTGGAGCCCTTTGCCCCCCCAGATACCCCACCAGGGGGAGGAGCAGCAGATCTAGGTGGGTTACTCTCCTCTCGCTGAGCCCGGGGAATCATTAGTACTATGAAGCCCTCTGGTGCCACGTGCTCCCAGAAAGTGTGCAGTGCACTGGAGAGGGGACCTCCCATGGGAAAATACAGGTTTATGTAGGACAGGGGTCTCAAACACACAGCTGCATGTGGCCCCTAAAGCTATTTTCTGCAGCCCACAATGACACTATCATTACTAATATTTGCAATATCATTGTATGAAAAGGTTCCAGTAGTGCAGCCCTTGGGCTAATGTACTAGTCCTCATGGTAATTTGAGTTTGAGACCCCTGGTATAGGAGACACCTGAGGAAGAAGCAAGAAAGAGTGCACAGGCAGGTGAGCCTGGAGAGAAGCTGGTTTGGATATCTACCCAATGAAGTAGCTGAGGCATCAAAGCATTCAGTAAAGAAGCACCACAGTTCCTTGCACTCTGAGTAGCAAGAGCTAGCTCTCTGCAGGAAGATACCAGCTTTGGGCTGTCTTGTAAAAATTCCACGCCCGTTGGTCACACTTTAGCCAGCCCTTATTGAAACATCTCAGAACCTCAATTGTCACCTGGGATTCTTTCCTGAGTAACCATCAAAACAGAACTCCTCAGCCATGGCGACACTGGAGCCAAGTCTCCTAGCTACATCCAAAGAGAAGTCCCGTAACCTGACTGTCCTGCAAATTGACAGTGACTATGCACCAACCAAAACTATTCTACCAGCAACACGACACCTACAGTCCCAGATTGTTAGATCTAACAGACACACCATCAAACAGACCACTTCAGACATTTGTTCTGCCTCCAGAAAACCCTGCACCCGTAGGTAAGATAATGTAGTTCTCTGATCTGCTGTCTATCCCCTTGTTAAGTTCTCCCCCTCAAATTCATTGCTCCTGGGTATTCTCTTTAGGAGATACACAGCTGGATTGTCCTATTCCTCTCCACTGCCTTCCAATTGTATTTAATCCTCCCAAGTTAGTAGTTTTGCACCTTCTCAAAATGTTCAGCAAATAAAGCATTATTTCACAGTGCTGAATCTGAATTTTCTGTGTTAACATTTCAGGGTCAGCCAACCTTTACCATCCCCCAAGTCAAGAAAAAGAGGTTTTCAAAGCACCACCTGCAGGTATGCTTAGGGCACATAAGGTAGATAACACTGGAATACTCATAAAAGCTGGGCATCATCATGGGGTGCTTTACTTACCGCTAGGTCCCTTCCTTGTGGTAACCTCCGAGGATTACACTCTTCCTGCAGATGCTCACTCCACTGCTTCTTCTTTGAGACTTGGTCCTCTGACCAAGGCCACTGGAATTTGCCCCTTTTGGGGAATAAGAGGCTGGACCAATGTCTCTCTGTGCCAGCTATTCCAGGCAATCTTCTAGGTCATTGCCTCTCAATAGTTGTGTTTCTCCAGGGAACCCAGGCCCTCTTCTGCTCCAGTTTCCAGCCTAGGGACCCTACAACTAGTAACTAAGGCCTGCATGGTCCCCCCACCTTACAGCTGCTTCCTACAATGTCTCTATCAGTCTCTTTCTCCAACTTCCTCCAGGTGGGGCTAGCCCAAACATATAGGTGAACTAGGCAATCACCTTAGGCCCACTGTTCCCTCTAAGCTGTGTGCGTGTGCGCACGCACACAGGTCATGAAACCTGTGGACACACACAAAAAAAAAAAAATAAAGTGCACACAAAAAAATTCTTTGTGAGCACCAGTATTAGCACTATTGAAATTGTTTGCACACACAAGCTACAAGTAATTAGAGGGAACATTGCTTAGGCCCCAGGCATTAAGGGGCACCAAATTAAATGGAAGTGATTTTTTTTCTCTGTTAAAAAATTAGCATGTTATCTCATAACATGTGGGATGGTGCCAAAGTTACAGGTCACCTAGGATGCCAAAAACCCTTACACCAACCTTGCCTCCAGGCTTAGCTCCCTTCCCTGTAGGAAAAAACAAAACACAACCCCATTCTACCCCAGCTACCTAGCTTCATATAAGCCCCGCCTATTTTTCTATCCAGGTCTACACAGCCTTTAATTAGTCCTCATTGCTCCCTGGCTCCTCCTCCAAGTGCAGCCAAGGCAGTTAATTGGCCCATCTAGTCTCCTTAACCTCTCCAGAGCCCGGTGTGGTATGAACATCCAACGAGAGGCCCCTCACTCCCTTTGAAAATCTCCTCTGTCAAAGATAACAAAGGTGCAAGGTGCCAGTGAGAGTCTGCTTTCCCTGAAACTCCCTTTCCTTGCCACGTAAGCAATCTTCATTTTGGGAACACATGCCCATGCACCATCTGAATGTAAGCTACACAGTGGTGTGGCCAACACTTGAAAGTTAGGTCAGTTTAGCTGTATCAGTCACAGCTGTGAAAGAAATACCCCCCCCCAGCCAACATAGCTAGGCTGATACAGCCTTCCATGAAGATACACTATGTCAATGGTATCTCCATTCAGTGGTGGTCCCACATCTCTGCGAAATCCCCTTCCATCCGTGTAGGCTGGTGGTTCCCAAGTGGCCCACAGCTCTCCTCCTGCTGGCTTCAGAGGGAAACAACTGCCTAAGAACCCAGGTGGAGCATATTTCTGGGGGCTAAAAGACCAGTGCAAGCTCTTTGCAGCAGCCTATGCAATGGGAGATCAGCTGTGCACAGCAAAATGCTCCACCTAGGTGTGTAGCTGCTAGGGACCCTGATGGAGCCAGAGGGAGAGACCAGCGCTCCCTCAGCTCCAGCAGGGAGCAAAGAGTTCTGCTTGGGTCCATGGGTGCTGGGGACCCTGCTGAAGCCAAAAGGATGGAGCTCTGAGCTTCTGTCCCCCGGCTGAAGAAGGGGGCCACTGCCAGGTGGTGTGCACAGGGCTGCAGGACACATGTGGTTTCCCTGCTGCAGCCAGGAAGACAGAAGGGCAGTGAACTCCTTCCATCTGGCTGAAGTGGGGGGCAGAGGGCCTACTGGCAGGGACTGGTGGCCCTTTGGGGTTGCAAAAATGAGATAAGTGGCCCTTGAACCTAAAAGGTTGGGAACCACTGGCATAGGCTGCATCTACACTACATCAGGTTACACCAGCATACCTATGGCATCAGTAACCTACCTATGCCCATGTAAACTTCATAATGTAGATGCACCCTGTGTGGCCAACAGCACCTAGACTGTGATCAGTTTATACCATGTAACTAACATCAGTATCGCTTCTGGCTTTGGCACAGAGATTCCATGGGAATTGAACCCTTTGGCTCCAGTCAGAGTTTGCCCCAAATCCCGGATCAGTGTAAGTTACACTGTTTTTCCAGTTGCTGACCAAAGGTGTCCCCAGAGTGTAACTTACGTGGGCCAGTGCACACCTTGACCCTTTGGGTCAGATCCTTAGCTGGTGTACACTAACATCAGCTGAGGATCTGGCCTTTTGGGGGCTTGGCTGGGGGTGAGTCACAAGCCCCTGGATGTTTTATTCACTTGTAAGATGCCAGTGTCACCACTAATGATAGTTTTTTTCTCTGCGGCCCAGGTTTCCAGATGGCCCCCTGCGGGTGCTTTTTTGACCCCAGGATATATCGTATAGAATGGGCAACGACCAGTTTTGTGCAACCAGCCCTTTATAAACTCACTGGTGGATCAAATTCACAAAATGCTTACCTTCTGGACACCCAAAGCTACCTCAAGAGCCCTGTCCAAACTGTCCGATACCCACCTTACCACCCAAATCCAGGCACCCCCCAATATGTCATGTCTTATTTCAATCCAGAGGGCTCTGCCAATGTGACAGATCCAAGTAATTTGGTCTCTAACCCACACCATGACGCTCAGTTTATCGAAATGCTCCCACCGCAGGAAAAAGGGCTACTCCAGAGCAATGACAACAAAGTGCCCCAGCTCCTCATAACAGTGCCTGGGCTCAGCCAGAATGAGCTGCCCCTACAGAAAAGCATCCACTGCCAACTTCAGGGAAGGCCAAGTCCCCATAACCCAGCATCCCAAGGGTCTGATGGTTTCCCGGTGGAGGGGGGAGAACTTGGAGAAATCCACATGAGCCGGGACCTCCTGGTCAATAGCCAGCTCCCAGCCACGTGTACTGAAGGTCAAAACCCTCTGTCCAGTCCTAGTGTCACAAACACCCCGGTGATGGCAGAGGCTGAGTCATGTCTTCTACAAGACAGTGTCATATCTGAAAAGAGCAACGTGCTGGTTACAGATGAGTCCTTTGATCTGCCTGAGAAGGTTTTGCTGGAGGATGCAATGAAACTGTTTGATTGCTCTCCTGCCAACTCAGACTCAGAGGCTTCCAGCGACAACCTCAGTGGCACCTTGAAGTCCAGCGAGAGCAAAAGCAGAGACTGCTGCTCCCCACGTGAAGACTCGTCCAGTGACATACGGTCACTCAATCTGCCTGAAGAGCTGCTGTCTTTTGACTACGGCGTGCCAGAGATCCTAAACACAGTCACAAGCCTGGATTACTTCTGCGACCTCAGTGCTTTCAGTGAGGAACCCAAGTGGGACGTGGGGCAGGTGCTGCAGCCTTCCCAAACCAGCACGTTGCTCCAGGGCCCCAGGCAAGAGCCTCAAGGGAAAACGCAGCATGGCAGTGCACTAGTTAGGAAAGGAAAGCATACAGCCAGCAAAAATAAACCTGCTTCTGCACAGGACAGCGGCACAGCAGATGGGCAGGAATGTCCAGTGCCTGGAGTTTGACTGGCACTTTGGGCAGCCTTATGGAGGCAAAACGGAGTTGCTGCAGGGTGAGGGGGTTGCAGTGAATGACTGGGCATAACAAACGAGCCTGCTATTATTCTATTAAAAGCGATCTATCCGGAAACCCAATCTGTGCCTGCCTTTAAGAGGAGATTCTAAGGGTGTAAGAGGCCCAACAACACAGTGGAAGGAAACAAAAAAATGTCCATGTTCTGGCAACAGCCTGTGTGGGATCATTCGAACATGCAGGCTGAGTCCAACACCAGTACCTCAGCATTCACAGATATTTGCAAAGGTTACAGCTGGGCAGTGGCTTACAGCTCATTGATCGGCTCTTAGCAAATACATGTATTAATATATGGGCATGACTAGTTAAAAGGTCTGCCTTTTGGGGCTGCATAATGGCTGATTCCCAGGGGTTCAGAAAGTCCCTGGGGAAATTAATTTCTTTTCCCTCTTTGAAGAAAGCCAACTGCAATAAAAAATGGCATCAGTCTCTGCAAAGAGGGGGACTTATTCTAGCAAAGAGCCAGCAAAGTGCGCATGCCAAATACAATCAGATCAGGATGATGGCAGAGACACCCACTCTGGACTCTCCTCTAAGGGGCAGGGCAATGGAAAATGAGGCCCTACATTGAAGCCCTGACTCCAGCCTAGCCAAGAACACGTGCCAATGGATAGCTAGCTGTGGGGCTGCACCATTAGCTAGTCATGGGGCTGTGAGTGGGGAACACTGACTGTGAGGCCATGGCATACCATGCATGGGGGAAATGGCCTCAGCATTGGGGGGGGGGGGGGAAAGACGCGTAGGCTGCATAAGCATTACTGGGCTCTCTTTGAATGAAGTTTAGAGGAGCGGGTAAAGCCATCCTCATCCCCCCTCTATCTCACTCTGCTCATAACATAAATAAGCTCATAGCAGCTCCCATCGATGAGTCCCCTTCACCCACGTGCCCCACCATAGGGACACAGTCACATCATGAGTCCGGTGCACACAGTGAGGCCCTGGATCCCAGGATCTCAGCCAGGCTGTAGCATCTGCTATCTGCAGTGAGAAGGGGATCCTTTCTTCCCCTCTTGGCCCAGTGCAGAGCAAGTTGAGAAGATGGGCCTATGGGGTGCGAGTGCTACTGTGGGCTGGTGCAAAGATCACCTCACTGCAGAGCCTGGCCAAGGTGACCCAGCTTCTCCATGCTGCGGTACTGGAACCCCTGGAGGTCACTGTCCGTGGGGATTTGGTTGTCCCTGCAAACAATGACTCCTGTCGGTTAGTTCAGAACCTGACAGCTGCCCTGACAACCTGGGGACTGACCCTTCCGTCTTCCAGGGCAGCACCTAGAGCAGTTGCCACTCCTGTTTGGATGCATGTTGGCCCCATTTGGGGGCAGAGCAAGTAGAAATAACATCACAAGCAGACTGTTCCTTCCTTTGTTGAGGGGTCAGGGCTGGGGTCCCTGGGCTGTCCTCCAAGATTAAAGGAACCAGTCCGCTTCCAGGCGGTTCACTTGTACCTTCTGCTGAAGCATCTAGAACAGTGGTCTCAAACACAATTTGCTACAAGGGCCCCATGAGGACTAGTACATTAGCCCAAGGGCCGCAGCATTGAAACCTTTTCACACAACGATATTGCAAATATTAGTACCAATAGAGTCGTTGCAGGCTGCAGGGAATAGCTTTAGGGGCCACATGCTACCTGCAGCTATGTGTTTGAGACCCCTGATCTAGAACTAGCCCCTTTTGGAGACAGGATAGCAGACTAGATGGACCACAGATCTGCCATCCATCTATCCCAGATTACTGCTTCATGCAGAGATGTCATTAATTCCTATTCAAAAAGCCATGCAGACTCCTGATCGGTTTCTAGGAGAAATTTATAGTACCAATTTTGATCCATAAAACTCTATAAACAGTTTGGGCCTTGACATTTCCATGGAGACACAAGGAATAGCATCACAGTGGCAAGTTGCAGCAGCCCAAAAGCCATCAGTCCCTTGGCTTAAGCTGGTGGCAGAGGCCATCTTCTGTCTAGGAAGTCTAAACTCAGATACTCACTACTATTCCATGTTCAAACACAGCCCCGAATGTACAAGTTCCAGAGCATGCATTGAGTACCCCAGCTTTTCCCAGCTTGGCGTGAGGGGGGAACTAGTTAAGTTGGGGACAGTCAACAGGCTGAGCAATTTCCATTCCAAAGATAGGGTCAGTAGGCAATTGTCTGTGATAATTATTTATACAGCTACATGTATGTGATGCATCTTTACTCCAAAAGCCTCTGGACCCCACCAAGGGGCCTTATAATGCCAAATAAAAATCTGTAATGAAATAAAAATCACTTGTTTTTAAACACATTCCCACAATTACATTTCAGGTGTCCTCTACTTCTTTACCACTCTTCAGATCTGCTACAACTGCTCTCCCCCTCAAACAGACCCTGTTGTATTATATGTATCAGATCACTAGAATACACTTATCAAGTTTCAAGGAGAGCTGCTCCCAAAAATTAATTCACAAGTCTTTTTTAGACTGAAATTGTTTCCAAGACACAGGGTGCTGAAGGAGCAAGTTTTTAGATGCAATTTATTTCCCCCAAACCTTTTTATTATTAGGATTTCAGTGAACCAAAAATTCATTAATTGTTTCACTAACTGCCTATGTGCCCTGCACTCGTAAGATAGGTGTGTGAACACCTTCATTCATGCTATTGCATATATTTCAGAAGAGGCTACACTTGACTAACACTTCCTTTATCTGGACTGTAAATTCTACAGGGCTGGGATTGTGCCCTCTTATGTTTGAGCAGCACCTACAAAAGCTCACATGATAGTTGATTTATAGGCTTGTTTTCCCATGCAGGCATCTGATTCATCAGGGCCCAGCCTGAGTCCTCTTGTAGAAATGAAGCACTACACTCTAGTAGATAGAGCTGAAGTGATTTTTAAATCTTCCTTTCTGCTCCCCCACCAACCACCACCCACAGCTAATTTTCCAGTAACAAAAAGAAATAGGGGAAGGGCAACAGAGGAAAAAAATGACAAATGCTTTCACAGAAACCAACATTTTAATGGGGGGGGGCAATGTCCATAAAAAATTACTGGACATTTTTTGGAGCAAGTTTAGCATCAGAGTTTCTGGAACTCAAGGAGCACTCCTCCCTTAACAGCAGTGTTATTACAAAGAAAAATTCTTCAGGAGCATCCTATTCCAGACTCCTGGCTGCCAGATGCAGGACACACACACTGCGCCCCCCCCCCCAATCCCACACAGAGCAAATGCATGTGGACACTATTGCTCCTTCCACTAATTCTCTTTGCTGCAATTAAAAACCCATCACTGGCCATGGCTCCTGAGAGGGACTCACAGGCTGCTTAGTTGCAGCATAGATGTTGCAAGTCAGGTTGTAGATCCACCTCTTGGATTCTGCAAGGAACAAAGACAACCCCAAGCCCAAACATCTACACCAGCATTAGACAGCCCCTTAGCACATCAGTTGGCATGACCCAGGCACGGGTTTTTAACTGCAGTGAACCCTGAGGACAATGCTTCTCCAGTCCTGTTCAGCTTTTCAAAGCAGAGGATGGACATGCTGCAAGGACTGGTGGAGCTATTCAAAGGGGCCCAAGGCCCAGCTTCATCTAATGGTAGTGGGAACTTACCCCCCCCCCGCCCCCTTGAATTCAGCCTCCTGCAGCATGCCTGGGATCAAGATGGGCACACACTGCTCAGTAACAATCCACCTGGGGAGGTCTTGCTAACACTAGGCTGTCCCCCTATAGTGCAGGAATTGTGTACAGATGTTTCAACCCCCTCCTGTGTCCCTTAATGGCTTCTTCCTCTTGGCTAGGTATTTGCCTGCTTTGCAAACAAAACAACCTGAAAACACCAGCAAAGTGAAAGTGAAAAACTAAAATAGACAGTGACTTGTTCCTGCTGCTCTAGGCACTGAAAAGCAAGTACAATATTTAGATTTGAATGCATTTTAAAAACATGGTAAAAACAAGAAAGCAAGCAACTTCGCAGTCCAAATGAGTTGTGACATCTGTCATTTTAAGTCTGATTTTTGTAAGCCAGTAGTTCTTAAGTGAGGTGAAACTTGGTGTGCAAGACAAATCAAACTACTGAAAGGGGTATAGGCTTCTGGGAAAGTTGAGAACCATCAGTCCAGTTCAATCCCCCAAAACAACCCCATCCTGGGATTTCATTTCATTACAAAATAGTATTATAGGCGGCTAGGAACACTATGCTATTTGCACATAGGCTATATTTACACTGACACTTCCTTCAGCAATGGAAAAAACTACTTCCATTGATTAGATCACCTACCTCCCTGAATGGCAGTAGTGAGGTCAGCAAAAGACTTCTTCCATAGCCCTGGCCACATCTAGGCAGGGGTGAATTGAATCAAATCACAGGGTTGGAAGTGACCTCATGCTCTCAAGTGTGAGCTTTACACTACTGAGCAATGTAGCTCAGTTAAGTGTAAAGAAGGTCCTAGAAAGCACTTCACTTCCAAGGAAGCTGTGTTTTACAGACTAGTGATTTCAGCCTTCCTGCACCCCTGGAAGATATATATTACTCAGGACTTAACCCAGTCCCTCCCTCACCCCACAAGCACAGATCCAACCAACCCTTTTCCTTTGTAGCACCATTCAAGTTTCACCAGTACTCATATTCAGAGCTGACACTGAATTAGTGCCTACAGCCACATGAATTCTAGGGAGAAGCACATGATACCTTTTCACTGAGCCAAGCAAAACAAGATGCTTTGGGGACAGTGTTTGGGTGAGAAGGAACTTTGCCAGCCTCAACAATTAAGTTTCTTTTATGCATATTTTACATTGCCAGGAGTTGGTACAGTAATAAAAGGGTGCCCTGATTGCATCCCATAGAGGGCAGGACTGCTAACCTGTCACTGGACCCATACCACTAGAGAAGACTTGGTCTCTAAGATAAGTGTGCACTCCTCTGGGGTAGGAGGACTTGATTTTTGGTCCTGCCAAGAGGCAGTGAAACAGCTTAAGAACAGGAATAAATGAGCCTTCCTTTGTTAGCAAACTCATCCTGCAAGCAGAAAGTTTTCAAAGAAACATTCCTGCAGACTGCAAAGCACTCAGGAAAGAGGTGCAGGGAAAAGCCAGCTAGAACAGTACAGCGAGTGCCTGGAATAAGTCAACTCTTTATTGATCATTTTAACATTCCATCTGCGTAACCTCGCAGGTCAGTACAGATACACTCCATGTAGAAACAGCCCATCTTCCACCACCCACCACAGCACAGCCCAACAGCAGAGTACCACATTCAGAACTGGATCTTCAGTTGGGGTAGACACTCACCCCTAGGCAACACTGAAGACTACATCACTTGATCAGAGAGAGGGACCAGTCACCCAGTCTTGCTAGGATAGGTGCAGGCTGAGATACACATACGGCTATTTAGCAACAGAGAGCTTGGATGTTAACTTCTTGCGCCAATAAAAATCTCAGCAGCCTGGCTCAGCTTAGAAAGTCTAGATACTAGACAGCACAGAGACAGCAGTGGCCACTACAGTGAGAGAAGTTGCAATTGTTTGAGACATCCTCTTCCTCAGCATCTCACCTCCCAAGCCGACTAGAAGTTGAACATCCCTCTTAAATTTCTAACACTTCAGACTCAATTCCTGAAAGGCTGCACTTACAGTCAGCATATATCCCAGTGACCCCAGAAGGAGGTTCCTTTACTTGACAGAACAAAAAAACCCAACAAAACAAAACAAAACACACACTAGTGCCTTAGGACCAGTTTTCCTCTCCCGATGCTGTTGTAGAAGCCTTTGGTTCCATCTGGCCCGTGGGGCAGACGCATCACCCCAGGTCGAAGGCCAAAGGAATCCGACACCTTTCTTACTGCCAGGGAACTGCAGGGTATGGCTTTAGTTTGCAGAGATGGGCCATGGGCAGCCACCTGGCGCTGCTGGACCCATGAAATGCTGGAGCTCACCCAGCTGTCCCAGCAGGAATCAGACAATCTTCGGAACTCGGGGCTCGTGCTGGGGCTGGAGGAGCTGCCATTACCCAGGTCAGCAGTGAGGGGTGAAGGGCAGTAGGGGTGAGCCAAGCCTTTATTGGTGAAAAGAGGGCTGGAGTAAGGGCTACTGAAGAAGCAGGGCTTGAGGCTCACGCCCAGGCTGCAGAGGCTGTTGGTGGACCATGCTGGAGCAGAGAGATGCTTCTGCATCAGGACAGGAGGGGAAGCCAGCGTGCTATCTGACTCAGAAGAGCTGCAGAAGAAAGAGTCTCCCGTGGTGTAGGGCAGACCCTCGGGCACCTGCTGCTTCCTGGCTAGCTTCTCCACTGTTTCTACCTCTTCAGCATCCTCCTGCTCAGCACCACTCTTCTTTTTGGAGCCCTTCCCGGAGAGACGGACCACCTTGATGCTATCCCCACCAGCAGAGTCCCGGCCATGGTTCAGCTGCTCAAAAGCTCTTCTAGCACTTTCCAGGTTTTCATACTCCACCACAGCACAGCACTTGGTCAGCAGCTCAGGGTAGCGGGAGGAATACTTCTTCACATCAGAAGGCAGCTTCTTGCCCGGCCTCAGGATTCGGATGGATGTGATAGCACCGAAAGGGCTGAACATTTTGGTGATGGTCTCAATGAAGCTTTTCTGAAGTGGCAGTGACACCCCTTGCTCCTGAGGTAGGAGGTTCCAGGCCAGGAGCAGCTTGCTGGGTGGGATGCTCAGAAGAGATTCTGGGATGGGGATTTTCCTTCTCACTTTCGTCCCCTCTTCATTCACTTCCAGTTGTTCTGAGAACCGCAAGGCATAGAGAGTGATCCTCCAGTCTCGGGTTAAGTATTTCACCTGTGTGCAGAAAGAAGGGGAACAATGTTCTCCTGCCATGATGGTATTCAAAGATTTCTCCTCTACCCTGCCCTGCCCAGTGGTATTTGCACAGACCAGAATCTTTTCCCTATATGAGGGGGCTTCTCTCCTGCCCTCACACTTCAGAAGAGTCCATGCAAAGCTATGGAAAGGGGACATTGCATTCCACAACCCTAGATCCTTCCACCCCCCCCAAAGCAGCCAGTTGTATTCTTTCCTCTGTCCTCATCACAGTCCAGGGCAGGATTTTACCCACAGTACCTCTGTGCTGGGAAGACAGGCAGCAGGAAAGTTGCCTGCAGAATAGACCCAGGAGGGAAGCATCAGTGGAAGACCTAAATAAAAGCATCCAGAAATTGCCCTGATCCAAAAAGACTGAAGAGTTGCTCCCCGCTTCTCCCTGCTAGAGGAGAACCTCCAGCACAGAGCTGAAGAGCTTGGGCCAGAAGAATGGGCACTGAGGCATCCCAAATGGCACTTTGTCCTTGGTTATTCAGATAAAACCACACACATGCACACTGCTCTACAGGACAGGGTCTGAGATGGCAAATAGGTAGCACATGGGGCCTCCTGAATCTACTGCATCATCATAGCAGTCCAGGAGGACCAGCAAGCTCCATCTTAGTCTAGTTTGTTGCCACTCCTCCAAATGGGAAACTGGAAAATCCCCATCAATTGCACCAGCCCTGGACCCAGGGTGTGTTTAGGAGTTGGGGGGGGTTTGAGGAGAAGCACTTCACAGCTACAAAATATACCATCTTGGGCACTCTTGGTTTCTTCATAGCATGGCAGCCCACAGCAGAGGTCTTGCATGCCAACACCACTGGTGTAGTAGATCAAGTCCCTCAGGAAATTTTAAAACAATTTCCTTCTCCTACTGCTGTCCTTAGGTTTTGGAGCCAATCTGGTCACACTTCCTTTATTAAATATGGTACAGAAGCAGCAACCTCTCCTCCTGGCTCTCAACTATTTTTACACAAGTCCAGGCTAGCATTTCTGTTCCTCCCCCCACCAGCACCCAGGAACGCAAAGAGTTTGTCTGTCTGCAGACAGTTTGGGAACCTTAGTTCTAACATTTTCAAGGAGCAGGGATTTTACAAATGATACAGCAGGAAGGGACCACCACTGAGTCTGACCTCCAGTGTCACACAACTCAAGCTTCCATCCAGTTACCTCAGCTCTGGAGAAGTATTTGGTTAACCCACCTCATCCAAAAAATTTATCCAGGTTTGATTTGAGGACTATCAAGAACCTGTTATTTCCCTTGGTAGATGCCTCCCTCTTCTCCCCCCACCAATGGGTAATTCCTTTCCTTGGTGGGTGCCTTTGCTTTGTTTGAATTTGAATGGGCACTGACTCACAATGGCTAAGGTGACTCACTTTCTCCAGAATGCACCACTCCACCCTCCCCTCTAGCCTTAAAGAGAAGAGTCATTCCTGTTCCAAGTGAGATGTGTCTACTCTTTGGCCAGAGAATAACTTGGCCAAATTTAAAAGCAGTCTGGATGTCTCTTTGTATATTTGAGCAGACTGATCACATACAATCAAGTCACACACAATATGATCCCACAAGCCAAAGTGTCTAAACACAAGTCAGAACTAGACTATGTAGAGTTCCATAAAAGGCAGCTTACGCTTGTCTGTTTAGGCCAAGATTTCTCAAATAGGAACCTAAAGTTAGTATTTCAAGTAGATGACCTTATTTCCACAAGTGCTGGGCAATCACTAGCTAGTGGTTAGTCAATGAATGTTGCTTCTTTCCTAGCACTTCTGAAAAAAAAAAAAATCAAGCTGCTTTTCTTTTCTAGAGCCTTTAATACAATTTAGGCACCTAAATTTAAGCCCTTAAGTCTTTTCCAAGTACATAGCAGTTTTCATCTTGAAAGATTCAAAAGGATCTTTCAGAGGGAAACAAAAGTGGCTGGTTTGGAATGTGGCCACCTCTGAAACAAAAGCACAACCAAGACCACAGAGCAAGACTCCCCAGCAGTTTAGCCAGAGGTGTGGAGAGGACTATGCTATGCATTTGAAATGGCCAGATAGCAGGATGCCCCAGATCAAACCAGTCATGAAACTTGTATAAGGACCAGAAGCAGCCACAGTCATATTAGGAATTATGCATGATGATCAGGACATGGGCTTGGTCCTTCTCCTGAAAGGGTATAGCACTTAGACCCAGTCCTACCTTCCCATTAGTCACACATACCATAGTAGCACCAAGAGGAACCACCCACCTTCTTGAAAGATGTCAGCAATTTGATGCTGACGAAGCCCAGTTTGTTCTTCCTAACGTGCTTCAGGAGGAAGGCATCCTTGGCTAGGTTTTCATCAGACAGGTAAAACTCCACTTGGAAAACAATCCTCTTGATGAGCTGCAGGTCAGGTACCGAGTAGTCGCCCTCTAACAAGTCAGCCCCAAAAATGTCATTCAGGTCATAGAAGCTCCTACAAGCAAGATGGCCGAGATCCCACCCAAGGTTAATTGCACTTATAGCAAGCACATGGGCCTTGAGCCATAGCTGTACCCTGCCAAGAGCATCACCATGGGCACTAGCTGGGTCACTTACCTACAGACAGCACCCAGGTCTTCCCAAGAAGGTCCCCTCCCCACCCCCATGGGGTCACAATGGAGCCAGTGCCTTTAGGATTCACTAGTGCAAGGAAATCCCAACAGGGCTTCCAGCCCTCAGTGCAAGAGCACAGCATTTTACTGACTGCTGTGCCTGGAAGCCATCTACCTTTCAGACCAGGTTAGCACCACTCAGTCATGGAAGAACAAGGTGCTGGGGTTAGAAAGCAAGAGTACAGATCTGGATTGAGAGTGCTGCTAGTGGGTGGGGGGGTAGAGACACACACACCTGCCCCTGCCTATTCGGTCCACAAAGCTGGGGAAGTGAGCATAATCCAGTGGCTAGAGGAGCAGAACTGGAGACCAGGGCTCTTTTCCCAATTATTATTGCTTGTGCAGATTGACTTTTGAGAGGGTCACCTTGGGGGAAAGACCATTTTTAAAACACCACATACAGGAGATCAAGAAGGCTTAATTTGTTTCAAGAGGTGGGAAGGTCTGTCTGTAATGACCAACTGGACATAACCAGATGGTAATATTGCAGCTGTCTGGTTAAATAAAGTTTGTCATTTGAGCATTTAGCTCCTGCAAGAAATCCTGATTGCTAGTTGGGATGCAAATACTCAAGTGTCCACTTCTCACACAGAGTCTGTTGTTGCCCACTGTTTATGCCCATCCAAGCAAGATAACCACACAGCACCAAAGTATTAGGGTGGAAAGGAGGGGAGCCCACATATAGTACAATTCAGAGGGACAGCAGTTCAAGCTCCTTTCCACAACTCCTAGAAGAGCTAGTTTCTTGATTAGCTTCCCCTCCACAGCCTCCAGTCCCCACTATCTTCTGATATCAGGTCACATTGAAGACACGTGGAGAGAAGGACTCAGTCTCATTCCCACTTTACAAGGGTCAGCCTGCAACATATGAGAGTCTCTGTTGGCAGAAAAAGGAGGAAGACCCTTGAGAATGGGAAATCACCTTAATTAGCAATGGGCAAATTGTCTCAGACTCAACCCTGCCTTGAGTAGAGGGGACTGCAGTAGGTGATCTTCTGATACCTCTTCCATTCCCACACTGCTGAGATTCTGCACCAGCCACACCACACTGCTTGGTACAGACACCCAGCCAAAGGTGGCAGTAGGCACTTCAAGTGAGAGGCAGGAAAGAAGTCCTGTTTGATACCAACTCACATCCCAGCCCCCGCAATTCTCCTTTTTCCATACATCTGGCCAACCCACATACAGAATGGGTTAGGAACCAAAAGAGACTCTCCCCCATTGCAAGCCTCCAGGTTACAAACAGTCACCTCTCTTGGATGTAAAGCAGGCCCCCTTAACAAGACACATTGAGCAGGCAAGTGCCTGCCTGTGTGAGACAGACATGGAAAGCAGGGAGAAAGCAGTGGGGACAGCTCTTGAGGTGCTACCACAATGCCAAGTGATAACATCCCAGCATGGGAACATTACACACCTGCTGCACCCCAAGGTGAGGTGCAATGCCAGGTGCAGGACACCAGAGAGTCAGGTGTGCTGAAAATAGCTGACTGTACTCTACCAGTGCCAGGTTCCACAGGATTTCTCAATCCTACAGCATGAGCAGCAACCAACAGAATTGGCTCATATCCAATACCTTTACAGAGACCTGACATGAAATAGGTTGCAGGGTCTCTGTCAAACCCCCAGCAGGCCACATGTGGCACCAGCTACCTTGTCTGTTTGCAGTCCTCACAAATCAAAGGGAGTCCTGAATGTATGTCTCAGGCCTCAAGCTGACTCCTACTAGCCAGGGACCCAGACTACTCATACCTGTTCTTCAGGGCATCCCTGTCCTATTAGGTGGCTGTAGAGAACCAGGGCACCACCATCTCCAGGGCTATCAGAAAGGGGCAGCCCACAAAAGACACATACCCATCAAAGCTCTCAAAGAAATCTTCCTGGCCAAGTGTGGGGAGAGGCTGGTCCTTGTGCTGAAGGAAGCGCAGAGCGGAGATGGGGGCTGTTTGCACTTGCATAGGGGTGCTGCACTGGGGCTGGGAACCAAGCCCCAAAGCCACCGAAGAGCCATGGGACAACATAGTGCTTCATCTAGGAAAGGGGGAAGAGAGACAGCACAGTCACATGGAGTTTAGAGATCTCAGATTGAATGGGCACATCACTAGGACCTCAGCACATACCCCACCATATCAGGGATCAGTGTGCTACCCCCCAGAAACACATGAAGGACTCAAAGAAAGGTCTGGGCCAAAGGTACAAACATTAGCTACTTTGCTTACCTATTTCACAGGGGGTGAAGATGCACTCAGAGCCCAACTGCTCCTTCTGCTACATGGTGGACACGTCTAGATTATTGCTTCTTTCCCTCCCCCCACATGCACACTGACCCTACTAACAATATAGGGGGAAAATCCCCTAGGCTGGCTTATAATAAAAGCCACAGCCACAAAGGAAATGATCTCAGGGGTTTGGGGGCTGCCCCAGCTGCTGAGAAGTGGCAAATGAGCATCCAGGTGAAATGTGTCTTCAGGCTGAACAGTTTCACCTGCTCTTCAGCAGGAAACAGGGCACAGCCCCAGCCTGAGGAGAGGCGATTAATTCAAACAAGGAGGCCTGGGGTGCTGAAATACCATAGGACTCCTTGGTTGTTTTACTGAACTAGACTACCAGAGGGATTAATTCAGGGCTGTTGGCTTCCTAGCAGGTGGGCCCTAAACACACAGGGATCTTAATGGAGTTTACCAGGTCTGGTGTTGTGGGGAGCAGGTGCTGGGGTGAACTGTAGAGCTAACCAAACCAGCTGTCTGCTCCCTCCAGAGAAAGGCAAAGTAAACTGCAGGGATTGTGCTCCACTAGCAGGAGAGGGGAGCTGGCAGCAGGGTCTCCCATCCAAATCAAATCTGTGTGGCTTGTTTCTGCCCAAACCTGCATAGGCTAGGGCTGGCACCTAGCTCTCTAGACCTCCAATGATGCTGTTGTCACAAGGAAGTTCCCTACTTGCACCAGAAAAAACTGCAGCTGCTGCTACCAGGATTCCCAGCGCTCAGGAGTCCTTAGCGGGGTTGGGGACAAGGTAGGCTTATGGGCAGGGACTGAGTGAAAAGTCAGGAACAAGGTGTCTCTTGCTATGCTGGGGAGGGGGTTGATGGCTGGAAAGAAATCCAGGGCTGGAATCAATAGGGAAAGGGGGGTGGGGAAGAAAGGAAAATACAAAAACATGCCCCAGCCCTGTTATGGGCCCACACTGACCTGTCCCAATCACATCCATGTGATGAATGAATTGGGTAGTCTTTAAAAATGCCCCAGGATGCCTTGTTTGTTTTGCAATCATGTGTGTTCACTTACTTCCCTTCTCTAGTTTAATTTGCATCTCTGGTTAGGCTATGAGCCTGTTTGTACCTATTGCACGTGTGAAATTTTGCAAGCATTGAGGATGGGCCAGTGTAAATCAGGGAGGTGGCACAAATGTGCTCTCTGGAGCAGTGGTTCTCAACCTTTTGTGGGTTGTGACACATTTAGGGTTGTGTCATCACCCTGTGGGACACACCAGCCCCAGGCTTGATCCAGTCAACTCCCTGGCTCTCTGTGACACACTTACTGTTTGTGTGCTGATGCAGTAACGTGTCCTGACACAGTGGTTGAGAACCACCGCCCTGAGGGATCCTTAGCCCCAGACTCATCTCCCAATATGTCAGAGTAGCCCCCAGGCTGCCCTAAACTCCTCCCATGCCTCTTCTCTTGACAATGCCCCAATGCCATGGACAGTTCTTAGCTCTCAAGAGCCTGTACGCCGCCTCGCCTAGCTGTATATCAGACAGGACTTCCCCACCCTTATGCCAAGGAAATTGCCAGGCAGCCAGCTTTGCCCCATTGGTGGCCACACAAGTTCACTTGCCTGCCTGGATTGCAGCTCACTTTTCTTTTATTAGCAGAAAAATCACTAGATGAGCTAAGGAGCTGTGAGCCCATGCCAGGGCTGGTGAAGGATGTGCGAACTCTGCAGGAAGCAAGGGGAGGTGACAAATGAGAGGTGGTGCAATAGAAGGGGCTGGAACAGGGGTTCTTAAACTGGGGGTTGTGACCCCTCAGGTGGCTGCAAGATTTTGTGGGAGGGGGATGAGTTGTCAGCTCCCAACGTGCAGGTAAGGCATGGGGAGGACTCATTACAGCAGTAAATGCTTGCAAAGGAGGTCCCAGGAAAAAAAAAGTTTGAGAACCCCTGGGCTAGAACTAAGAGTGATGAGTGGAAAATCAGATGGGGAACATAGAGGCTGTGCTGCAAGAAAATATCCCAGACTCTGAACACTGCTGGTAGGGAAACGTGCCACTGAGGAACCACCCAGTGCTGGTTCGATGGGTCTGGTGGTAGTGTGACCTTGTTGCTGACTCCTATCTCTGTCCCTGGGGACTCAGTGCTCATTTGCGAGAACACGGGGCTGTCTCTCTGACCAAGCTCATTTCTCAAGAGCTGTTCCCCATCAGCAGCGTGGTTCCTCTTTCAACAGGCAGAAGGTGCCTTGCTGAAGACTTCTTGGTTTCAACGTTTTCCCTAGTGATTTGGACACAGCTGGCCAGAAGACACTAGCTGGTGCGACCGGCCTCCTACTGTCAAGAGCTAGCTGCAGCCACATGGTGCGCTCTAAGGAGGGAAGAAAATCCTGTTGTATACTTGCTCTGCACAGCTCATCCCGCAGAAGGAGACGGGAGGACAATTGCTGGGTAAGTGGTAGAGACTGCTGGGCACAGAAAGCAGGACTTCCTCTCAGGAGATACAGACTGTCACGTGCATTTTTGTTACCGTTAGATAGCAGAGTTGAATCCAAGCCAGGCAGGACCTGGTCCAAGCTCTGCCAAAGAAGAGTGATCTTCTTGCTGAGGTTTTGGGTTGGGCACATCCAAGGCTCGGAGAGGGTGGGTCATACAGAATTGCAGAATAATAAAATCTAATCCATGGCTAAGCTGGGCTGAGTTTTGTCTGTTTTGTTTTGTTTTTCTTTTTAAGGAGCACGTGCATGCGTGCACACAGGTCCTGGACAAAACTCCTCTAAGAGCGCTTGGAAAAGAACCCAAGTTTCCTGAATCCCAGGCCTCTGCTCTGACCACTAGGCACCAACCCACTGGCTCCCTTCTTTTAAACTCTTTTGTGGCTTCACTTGGTTCAATGGGGAGGTTTAAAGCTAAGTAGATTTGGTGGTAGCTTCTGGCAGGAGGGACAGATTCTTTTCTTGCCAATGCTGTGAATTCAGACCAGGAGGGAAGTCTGTGGGCCACAGGTGGAAGGAGATTGGGGAGTGACCTGGAGTTAGGCTTGATGATGGACCTGTGAAGTACTCAACTGGAGGGTGAAGCTGGATCACTGGTAGGAAGGGCAGGTATGGGGTCCCAGCTAAAATAGCTGATGGACCTTGAATTTCTAAGGTCTGGGCTTTCAGTGGTCTGGTTTTTAACTGTTCTCATAAGGCTATTGGAGTGAATGGCTGTTTCTTCCCATTGTGGCTATTGCCGGAAATTGCTGTGTCTCGGGGCAGGGGGGATGCAGTTGCTGATGTAATGTCTTGCTGATGAATAGAATGGAAACCTTACTGCATGGTGGAAACAGTCCTGGGGACCCCAGCTGGCTGGTGATTCCCCAGCTGGGTTTTGCTTCAGGGCAGCCAACAAGACATCCTACAATGCAAGTTTACTTCTGCACTTCTCACTTCCTCCTTGACTTGAGGAAAGGGGAGATCAAAGCCCAGCCTTCCCCCATTAGCTACTCAGGCCATGCAATGAGAAGAATGGGCTGTGTTTGTTGTTTCACATGACCCAGGGCAGAACCCACAGGTGCTGATCCACCCCATTGCCACAAAGGCTTGAGTCAAAAGGCCATGGCCCAGATTGCCCCTTCCTGACAGTGGACTTCTTGTGAAAACACAGAGAGAGTCTCCCACCTCATGCTGTCAGGGCCATTTGTCACTGTGGTGCATTGAAAACTGTTTTAAAATTGTTTAAATAGATCCTGTGTGCAGGTTAAGGGACTGTCTGGAGAAGCATGTGTTGTTTGCTAGCAGCAGCCAGGCTATGGTAACGTGGGGTGAGTTACGCCTCAATGTTGTAGGGAGCAACCTGTTTTGCTTCTCTCTGTTCAGGGGTTCTTGCGCGTTCTTGTTCTGTATTCAAGGACAGTGTTTTCCAACCAGTGCGCCACAGCACACAGGTGTGCCCTCAGGCCTGAGCAGGCGTGTCACATAATCTCTTGAAAAACAGCTCAAAAAGTTCTGGATTTGCTCATGAATACTCATGAGTTCACTTGGTGACTATCTGGTGATGTGCCTCAAAATAATTAAAGGCCTCAAGGTGTGCCCTGGCAGAGAAAAGGGTGGCAACCACTACTCTAGGAAATAAAGTAGTGTCGTGTTACAACCATCCAGCAAGAGTAGTTTAAGTATTTAATCTCTTGAGGTATGCCATGCACATAACATTCCCCACCCCTTGTGAGCATGCACCCATGTGTATAGGAGCCCCCAGAATTGGTGCAATACCATGGCCATGTGCACACAAGCCATGTACCTTTTCAGCAGCTTTGGTCCTGGGTCTCACACCTCCATTAAAACCATGTTCAGAGGGGACCCATAACTTCAATTGGCAAAAGAGCCGATCAAGCTTGGGGTTGTATGTCGTGTAAGCTGTGTAGTCCGGCGCAATGACAGCATGGTGGTTGCAATTGAGATGCTGTTGGAGAGGGGTCAAGCCTGGAATAGCAGAGGACTGCAAGTCAGGTTTGAAATGCATTGCCAGAGTTTATGGGGTGGGGGAGCAGAAGGCGCAGGCTCTAACAGGCAGCAAGCCTGAGGTGTGCTGGTTGAGCTGGGAGCCCATGGCTGCAATAGCAGCTTCGGGCATTGCAGAACAGGATTGAAGGGCATTGGGATGGGTGTGTCAGAGATGCTCCCCTGCCACCTGACTACACTGGATACATTTGGGGGTAGGGAAGCTCCATGTTTTAATTGTCAGTGAGGAAAATGCACCCAACTGAGGCATAAACTTCCAACCCAGCTGGCTTTGAGAAGGGGTTTGGGCAAAGGAAGAGTTCACTCTTCCAAGAGTTTGAAACTCTCTAGCATTCCTTAGGAAAGGGCCAGCGTACAACCCAGCCTAATGGCTTTTTTATGAAAAAGTAACTCGCTCCACTGCATCTGCAGAGAGGGTGCCTGGGGTAGCCACGTGACCCGTTTTTACTGCAGCTTCCATGCTTGGCTGTGCCTAGGCAATGTGAGGTTTCCGCTGAAGAGGGAAGCTGATGATTCAAGTTCTCCTTCCTTCGTTGCCTTGCGTGACTCTACCACTTCACTACCTCCTTCCCTGACAGAGGCAGGCTGTTTTGTAATCCTGGAAACACAGATCTGGAAGGACCTTGTGAGGTTGTTTTGTCCAGTCCTCTGTGCTGAGGCAGGGCCACATCAACCTAAATCCTCCCTGATGGGTTTGTCCAGCCTATACTTGGAAACCTCCAGGGATGGGGAATCCACAGCCTCCCCAGGTCCCCTGTCCCAGCGCTTCGCTATCCTTGTGGTTAGCAATTTTCTTCTATAATCAACCTAAATCTCCCTTGCTACAAACTAAGGTCATTCCATCTTCTCCAGCCCTTGATGGATGTAGAGAGCAACTGATCGCTGTCCTCTTTTAGTACAGCCTTTTACATATTTGAAGGCTGTTATCTTCTGTCTCATCTTTCCTCTCCTCAGTCTTCTCTTCTCTAGACCAGTGTTTCTCTGCAACCAGTCACTGGACTGGCACCAGCCCCTGAGATCTCCCTGGCTCAGCTGAGGATGGTGCCAAGCTGGCCTTGCTGTCAAAAAGGTTGAAAAACACAGCTCTAGACTAAACACATCCATTGCTTTCAACCACTCCTCGTAGGTCAGGTTTGTTAAACTTCTCGTTCCTGTGAACGCTGCATCCACTTGGTTCCTGTCTTCCTTACAGTGCAATGTCCAAGTTGGGCGCAGCCAAGGCCTTTCCTCAGCTGAGCACAGCAAAGTAATTACTCCTTGGTCTTGTACTCCCAGGCCTGTCTGTGTAGATGGGTATGCCTCCCTTAGAGCACTGGTTTTCAAACTTAGGGTCAGGACCCTGAGGTACTTGGTGGCAGCAGCTGGGGTGCTGCGACCCAAAGATTGAAATGCGCTGCTCAAAGATGGAATTGTGGGTTGCGGGCATAAATGATTTTTCTCAGCTGGGTCTTGAGGGAAAAAGTTTGAAAACCACTGCCTTAGAGCTTCCCACCCAGCAGAAGTTAGCAATGACCATCTGATGGCAAGACTTGCCATGGGGAATAAAAAGCTGGCAAGAACCCTACACTTTTTCCTGGCTCCAATCATGTGATTAATTGTCCCTGTCATGTGACAGGACTCTGCATCAGCTGGCTCCAGAAATACCATCTAAAAAGGAGTGAGGGTGCAAATAAAATGATTCTGACCAACAAAATCAACCAGTTACTAACCCACCTTGGCGCCACCATGGCTGTAATCATGCATTTGCTTCCTGCTCTCAAAAGGATTTCTTCTCCAGCAGCCGATGGAGCTGTCACAGGAATGAGTTTATGGAGGCTTCTGCTGTCAGTGACAGGCTGGCCACTCCGCTGACAGCAGCCTGCTAAGTGCCCTCAAGAAAGAGGGGAGCCGTGGCTCTTCTTGGTTTCATTTAGAGGTCTCTTTCCAGGCTGACTCTCCCACTTGTGGTGGGGGCAGCTCTTTGGGAATCTTTCAGAAATATTTCATCTCTGGTCTAGTTTTTGATTCTGAAACCACCACCTTGCTCTGGTTCAGATCTCTTTATCCCAAAATCTCGGAGCATTTAACAAAGGAGAAAAATTCCATTGTTCCTGTTTTTCAGATGGGAAATCAGGTAGAGAATGGCAAAGTGGCTGACCCGGGTCCCACAGCAGGCCAGAGGAAGAGCCAGGACAGAACTCAGGTCATCCAAGTCCTCATCAAGTGCCTTATGTGCTGGGTTACATAGTCTCCCATCAGTCTTAGGGGAGACAACGAGGCCTTGAGGAGAGAGAACTAGACTGGCACTTAAAAATCTGGATTCTAGTCCTTGCTCTATCACTGGCCTGCTGGGTGAAGTGTGGGTTGCTGAGGTCCCTCTCTAGGCCTCAGTTTTCCCATCTGTAAAATGGATAACATGTAACTGACCTGTTTTGAGATGGACTGATGAAAAGTGCCAGATCAGAGCCTGATCCTTATTAAATCAAGGTCTGTGATGGTTGTTGGTGTTTTTACTAAGCCATGTGAGTATGAGAGGTAAAGGTTTGGTCTGGGCTCCTTGAACTGATGTATCAGAGATGCTGAAATGAGCAATTAAGTAGAGTGTTCAACTAACTTTGCTTCTCCTGTTGTCTCCCCACACCCACCTCCTGGGGGGCCTGTTACCATTGTCCACCAGCTAGCCGTTCCAACCACTCCCAGGCTCAGAAAACCCTTTGTGCCCCAAACAGTGTCCGCTGGCCTGGAGTTTGCAGTTGCTTACATAGTTGATCATATTCTTCAACACCCTTCCCCAGCTCTCTAACAGCATCTCTTGCCTTGATCCCAGTTTGCAGCACACTCTGGACAGATACGTGGCGCTTGGACTCTGGTAGGCACAGACAGGTGTCTAGCAGGAAGAGAAAGCTGAAAACCAGGTCTTGGGGGACAGGAAAGATGGATGTGGAAGCTGATGTCACTTATGCAGAGCTGAAATTTCCTCCCAGATTGGAGCAAACAGATGTGAAGAAAGCACGTAACAGTCAGCCACAGAGAGAGACCCTGCCAGGTGCGTCTCAGGTGGGAACCCCAGTGAAGGGCTGGGTGGTACGAACACATGCACAGAGAGATAGCTTGGCCCACTGGATGGGCTGTTGGATTGGGACATGAGTCTGGGTTCTGTTTCCATGATGATGATCTCAGGCAGGACCCGTCTCTGAGTTTCAGTTTCTTCTGCCACATTCTGGCTATTTAGATGGGAAGCTCTTCAGGTGTGTACAGCACCTAGCACAGCAGGCCCCAGAGCTCAGCAAGAGCTCTCTGGATTCCACCCTAACACTAATAATCAGCTCAGATGAGACATTCTCTTAGGACCTCCCAAGCATGGCCTGGTGCACCAGGGTGCTGGATGCCATCTCTATTTATGAAGGCTAAGGACTATCGGGTGTAAATTAACAGCTCCACTGTGCTAGCTGAGGATCCGATCTAGGGCTTTCTTCCATCTGCTGGACACCATGCATGTTCTGACCCATAGGCACATAGATTTGTGGTTTGTTTTGTTTTGTTTTTAATTTTGCTTTCTCCTTGTACACCCAGAATCAATGCTTCCTGCCCAGAAGACATCTCCGTGGGCTTGGCGTGCAACGGTGGTGATTCTCAGTGTGCTGTTGTTAGTTATTCTAATTTCCATGAGTATCCTGTGTAAGTACTTATGATGGAAAGGACATGGGGTTTATTTCCTGCCCCATCAAATGCACAGAGCAGTGCTTTTCCTCACTGTTGGGTCCTCAGAAATCTTCTGCCAGCACCTCCTGGTCTCCCTGAAACGTTCTTCCTTTGTCCTCTGCAGTGTTTCATGAGAAACTCATTTGCAGTAGTCAGACCCTGGGTGGTAGGACATCCTAACCTTGGAGCAATGTCCTCAGGAAGCCCTTGTGTTGAAAGCTGGCAGGAGTGACTCCACATCTGTCACGTGGTGACAAGTTTTAGGTTGTGAAATAGTTGTACAACTCTTCTGGACTTTGACAGTATGGTTGCTCTATTCTAGTGAACCTCTTTTCCTGGGAGGATCTCTAGCCCCAAGCTCTACATTTGCTGTTGTAAACTATCAGCAAATGTACTGTTGTCCCTTAGCATCTCCTCCACCCTTCCTGTTTCATCCTTAGTTGCTGTTCTTAAGTATAACTGGTTTCTACTGTGGGGTCCCAGAGATGAGCAGCTCAACTCCCTAAGGCTGGGTGGGACAGTTAACTCAATCTAAAGAAAATACTTTAATGCAACAGAAAAACCAGATGGTTGGGCTGAGGCTCAAAGGCTGTTCCCACAATGGCCACTTGAGCACCCTCCCCCTCCGCAATGGCCTCTCGAGCACCTTAACTCTCCCACTGGCCAGCAGCTTCCTGATTCAAGGCCATTGATTGAGGCCACAATTGGCTTCACTTTCCTATTCATGGTGAAGCTGATGCTGGAGTAGACTGCTTTTGGGAAGGGACCACCCCATTCAAACCATCTCCACTCAGCTCAAACCATCTTATATGTCGTCTCTTCTCCCTCTGCTAGATTCTCAGCTCCTAGCTGGTAACATGCAGTTGCTAGAGGAATCCCAGCAAGCCGGAAAAAAAGTTGAGCAGCTGCTACAGGAATCCCAGCAAGCCAAGAGGAAAGCCGAACAAATGGAAGGGAGCTACTCCCAGCTACTGTCATTGTTGTTCCGCGCTAAGATCTGCACCTCAGCATCCCCGTTCTTCAAGTCCTCGGAGCGCCACAGTGAGTATGCCGTTGTCCCCATTTCACAGAGGGTAAACAGAGGCACTGAACAGGGATGTGTCACTTACGATGGTGGGGCTGACAGTAGCACCCAGGAGTCTGGGTTCCTAGTCTCCTAATCTGAGCACACACCTGTTTTGATGGGCCACAGCAAAAGGGCAGACGTGCTACCGCCTCTGCTGCCCATGTCAGCTGTGAAGGCCACTCTCTCCTGCTGCCTCAGGCAAAGGCCTGCAGGAGAGATGGCAGCTACCCAGTCAGAGGGAGGTGTACGGTAACGTCGTTCGGTCACTGGTCTGTCTTCAGCAGCCCCTATTTTAAGCACAGCTTGGCTGAGTTTCCCTTTTGCCCCTCTCAGCCATCAGCTGTTCCTTCTGCCCCTGCAAGTGGCTTTCAAACAGTGGAAGGTGCTACTACTTTTCTTCAAACACTTCATCATGGCACGAAAGCAGGACACACTGCCATCAGCAACTGGCCGACCTAGTGGTCATCAGTGATGAGGAGGAACAGGTAACCAGAGCTGCTTGCTACCACGGAGCCTCCTAGGGCTATTTTATCTTTCGGATGTCTCATTTTGGGAGCCTGCCCTTGCCCTGACTTTGCAGAAAGCACTGAGCACCCAATGGCTCAGGCCCAAGGTGTTTCCAGCAGGGCTGTCCCGTGCCCTTAGCTGCTGTGCTAAGGTGTCAGAGCACATGCTGCAGCCACATCTGGGAGGGAGCTGTGGCAGCTGGGGGCAGAACGGTTCCTGAGGGTTTAGGCCACTTGCTGCCTCAGAATCTCCCTCCAGGTGAGGGCGTGAAAGAACGGCCAGCTAGTAACCCCTGCAGCTTGGAGAGGGATCCAAACACTGCGGAGTGACCCCCCAAAGATGCTGGATGGCCTCAAGTGGCTGGGGAGGTGAGGGAGAGGAGGCACATACTATACTAAGGCTCCCATTTGTCTGTGCATCCTGGCTAGTATCTGCAGGGAAGGAGCTGTCCTGTGGGCCCCAAATTGTAGCTGTATTCCCCATGCTGGGTGTTGTGGCCTCCATGCTGAAGGTGTTTTTAGAGGCTACCTCAGAGCGCTGCAGCCAGCTGGGTCCCCACAAACCAGTTCAGACCCCACAGGGTGACAGGTGGGAGATGCCACATTTGAGCAGCCCACCAGGCCAGGCACTGCCCACTCAGAGGCTCAGAACTCGGGCTGTGGGAGGACCTTCTGGGTGGGCATTTTACCCGTATCCACACCAGGACACCCCTCCTATGAAGCCAGCCCTCTCCCTCATTGAGAGATGTGTGAAAGGCAGGGGTATCACCTGCAACAATCTTTGATGTGGGAGTTTGGCCCAGAGTCTCAGGCTGCAATGCACATCGACAGACTACTGAAATAGACAACAGCTGCAGGCTTCCTTCCCCCCTGCTACAGTTGTGCTTTTGGGAAAGGGCTCTGTTTTGGCAGTTCTAGGGTCTGGTGTGAGTTGTGGCTGGGAGCAGCATAGAGCTTCTTTGCAGAAACATGGGAGTATCTCTGAGTGAGCAATGCTGTCTGTGATCTTCTTCAGGACTTCCTCAGCAAGCAGCAAAAGCACCAGTATTACTGGATTGGCCTGACAGACGTGGACAAAGAAGGCTCCTGGAAGTGGGTGGATGACACTGAGCTAAACCAGTCAAAGAAGTGAGTTCTCTAACAGATGAGCATAGGGCTGTCTGTAGCTGAAGGACACTTGCTGAAAGTCTCACCACTCGGTGGAGCAGCTATATAAGAAAAGCTGGAGGGGGCGCAGGCATGAGCGTGTATTGATTCAACTGTCCCCTTCATTGCAGCTAACAGGATAACATCCTCCTCTTTTCCTCCTGCCCACTTTCCCACTGGAAGGAACCACTTTGTTCACCTGGTCTGAGCTGTGTCGCCCAAGCTAGAGAAGTTCCCCAGAATAAGTCCTGTTTGAATAAGAGCAGATCTTTTAGAAAGACTTCTGCTTTTGATTTTCAAAAGGGTCCATGAGGGAGAATCTACCACTTCTCTTGGTAAATTGTTCCCATGGCTAATTACACTCAGTGATAAAGCATGTTCTGCCTTTCAGCCTGCACTGGCAATTTTAGCATCCAGCCATTTGATCTTGCTCTACTTCTGCTTGCTAAATTGAAGAGCCTGTTATCAAATATTTGTGGCCCACATAGGTACTTACAGAGACTGATCCAGTCATACCTCAGCCTTTTCTGTGTTTGAATCTAGGAGCAAAAAATAGTTTTTCCATGATAAGGCAGGTTTTCTAATCCTTTCAATATTCTGGTGGCTCTTCTCTGATCCTTCTTCAGTTTTTATCAACATTGTTCCTGCCTGGCAAACATGAATGCTGGACAGAGCTGCTCCAGATCCAAATGCAGGTTGGGCTGACACTGGCGCTAACTTCAACATCCAAAGTCACTTCCATTAAAAATTTCAAACAAAGCTATATTGTTAGATTTTTTGTCATGAACTCTTTACATGAAAATGTGCCTATTTTGAATTTATGATCTTTACTTTGGTCTGGGTCTTTTTTCTTTTCTGTTATTTTTGGCAGAGCAGTTTGGGGGATTTCAGCCTGATTTCCTGGGATGCTGCAGGCCAGCTTCTGTTCAGCTACATTAGTGTAAATTTGGAGTAATCCTAGTGAAGTGGGAGAAATAGGAATATGGGCACAGAAGGGGCCTGCAGGAGTCTGCTAGCCCAGCCATCTTCCCTCTTTTCTCACACCTGCCATTCATGCCCTGAAGCAGGATTAACAATATTTAGACCATTTCTGCCTAGTTCTAACTGGTTCTTAAAAACCTCCCATGGTGGAGAATCCGCAGCATTCCCAAGTAATTTGTTCCAGCATGAGCTCTCCTTAACTTCAGAAATATCAGACCTACGTCCATGTCTTCTGGACCCACAAAACTGTGATTGCTTCCCTATAACTGAAGCTGTTTTAAATGGAGTCTGCACATCCCCTCATGGGGCAAGCTGCCATGTCTCTGCTTTCCCATGAGTGTGAACGTGCAGAGGCCTCTTGAACCTATACCCACCTCAACACTACATGATAGGATGGGACAGTGCCTTGCTTTCCCTTAGGCGCTGCTGCTGGAGAGCTGAAATGCAGAGAAATCTGCAAGTTTAGTTTCTAAAAAGCAGATCCTAACAGTTCTGTTTATTTGTTTTTCTCTAGATTTTGGTCCTTTGCTCAGCCAGATAACCATAACAATGATGAAAATTGTGCATCTCTGACAAACCAAAAAGCTCTGCATAACTGGAATGATGCCCCATGCCACACACTTTACCACTACATCTGTGAAAAAGCAGTTGACAACCTCACCATCGATGCACCTTCTGGCTTGGAACAGTCTGAGTGTGTTCAATGATGCACGGTTTGAGAATACCACAGGGGTGTCCCTGAGCCTGTTAATCTCTCGCAGGATGTGCACCTTTGCCGCTGGCTCCATAGAGCTGACAGGCTAGCCAGTCCTGTTTCCCAAAGGACATTTTGGCCCCCATTCATGCACGGACTTGTGTGCCTAGCTCCCAATTCTAGGCACCACTGCCATTCCTAACCCTCCTGCTCAGCTGTGGCCTAACCTTGTAGGCACCTATATTCACATGGCACCTAAACGTTTGCTGTAAAAATCCCCCTAGAGTCCCAAAGTCGTCTGCCTCGGGTCAGGCGTACTATGCCTGAAGCAGGCAAATGCCATCTGCTGATCTCCCACCGCAGCACCAAGATGATCCATGGATCAGATGAATGTAGGAGTAATGGAAGGTTAAACTGTGTTTTCCGGTGCTGCCATTCGGTGATGCAGTGTGTAACCCTTATAAAGCCACCCTCAGCCACGCTTGGCAGTACATTAAAGCTGGTGAAGTGAACAGGGCTGGTGTGTGTGTGTGTCTGTCTGTCTGTCCATCTGAGAAGGAAGGCTATAGCCTTTTCATAAGAGGTGCAGAAGCCTGACGTGCTGGTGGCAGCCTTGCAACCTATTGAGTGCAAGGGTCATGTGACATGGAGTCAGGAATGAACAAGGGTCAGAGGAGACCAGAGAACCCTTGTTCCGGAGCACCCCTGATTTTGCACAAAAGAAGCTGTATAGAGGGACTTCCTCTCCCCGTCACACCCAGGGATTTATGACCTCTCTCCCCATGCACTGAATACGCACCCAACCCAGGACATGTGGCTTCCACTGGGTGGCCAGGTGCTTAAACGTTTGGTGGTGCCACACCAAAGTCCCTGTCTCTAGTTAGGCCGTTATGCATGCCTGGCTTGCCTGCCCAACCCTGACTTTTTTCCAGCTTCATTTTGATGTTTCTTTTTAATAAGGAACAAAATGGTTTTAATAAATAAAAAAAAGGGAGAGCTGAAGGAAATGCTGGAAGGTGTTCACTTTAGCTAGATCGCTTCAGCTTTGTCCATAAGCCCATTTGGAATCAGTGTCACCAGTGGCAAGTGTGCTTTAGGTGGTGGTGATGAGCCCTGGCTCTTAGCAGTATGAACCAAGAGCAGAAGTTGCTTCATGTCCATTTTACAGAAAGGAAAATTGAGGCACAGTGACTTGCCCACCGTCACATGGCAGAGCTGGGCATAGACCTCCAAATCTAGTCAGTCCCCCTCCAGTGCTTCATTCACTAGCAGAGACATGGGTTCTATTCCCAGATCTGCCATGAATTAAGCATGATGCCCTGCTCTATACTTTGGTTTAGTGCAAGTGGTCCTGCTTTTAGTGGGGGATTAGACTAAAAGATGTCATGAGGTCCCATCCAACCCTATGATTGTATGATCCCCCATCTGTATAATGGGGGGGGGGTAATGAGGCTGTGAGGTTACAGCAGCTTGATGTGTGCAGAATGCTTTGAGAAAGGCAGCACTTTGGTTTTGTGTGCAAGAACATGAAGTTTTCAGAATCAAGCATATGACAGTGAGGCAGTGCCAGATTGGAAGCTACTTGTTGCAGCATACAAGTGGCAAGCTGATGGCCTGCAGCAACAAACCAAGAACAAGCAGAGGGGCCATCTAGTGATAGGACAGGATATCTTGACAGCTGATGCTCTGGACAAAGCGGAATTAATTTTCCAGTGGGATAAATGACTGTGGGGGCTATAAACTATTTCCTGGTCTAGTGCCCACTAATATTTCTGTGAGGGTGATTTACGTACCACTTTGCATTTCTTACAAACAGGTCTTTCCCCTGAGCTTGGTTTGGTTCTTCTGTGGTAGGAAGCACCTGGACCAAAATGCCTTCCACCCGGGCACACCGCAGTTCTCAAAAGGTGACTATTTTCTCAGTGCTGTACAGGAACAGGGCTGTATGATGTGCCTCCAGCACAAGGCCAACACATCATCTTCCTCTCCTCCCTGCCTGTAACTCAGTTGGCCATGAGACACTAAGCTTTGATCACACAGCATGTGAAAGGCCTTGTCGTTAAAGTGTCTGAGCCAAGCCTTCAGCATAATGGCCATGGAGGTCTTTTCTAGGGCTGCATTTCGCAGCCATGGGCTCTAGCTGAAAATGATATTCAGGTTCACTGCAGCGGTGCCCTTTGCCACTACCTGCTGGTGTGCGTGGGGGAAAGATCAAGGAACATGCAAGCAATCATTCAAACCAGGGCAAGGCAGGTACAGCTTCCTCTTCCGCAGTGCGAAGAGCACCATTTAAGACGGCTAGCTACTGGCTTAAGCCCTTGAGGAGATTTTTAGCACAGGTGCAATGCTGGGTTTTTTTAGCTTTCTTTATAATGGGTTCAAATGGGGGAGTTGGGACCCCACAAGGGCTTGCGGAGCTATTACGGGGGTGGGGGTCGTCAGTGGTCAGACCCCATGCAGGCCAAAGCCTGCAGGCCAGAGCCGCTCAGAGCTGGGTGGCCAGAAAGCAGAGGCTGCCGTCTGGATGCTCTGAAGGCCATGCTGCCCCCCCCCCCCCCAGCTGCAGCGCAGGGGTAAAGGTGGCATGGCCTGTGGAAGGGGATGTCACTTCTGTGGAGGAGTCATCATCTATTGTCAAGGGGGGGTGCCGGAAAAAAAGGTGCAAGAACCCTTGCTTTATAAACTAAGAGTTAACCGCAGCCAAGTCCTGGGGAGAGGAGTAAGGAAAGGCCCTTGGGCTTCCCCCAGGAGTAGAGTTACCAGATACCAAAGCACAAACAGGAGGACAGGGAAGTGCAACAAGGCCATTGGAGGACACAAGGAGAAAAATGTAGTATTAGTATAACTGTCATTACCATATTATGTCATGGAAAATGGGTAATGATTAACGAATGCAGCATTAAAATGGCGCCAGGTCATGTGTTTTTTTAAATTATTTTAAAATAAAAAAAATTACCAACATGTTTTCTTTTACTGAAAACTGGATTTTTTCATTAAAGTTTTTCATGACCCTTTCATTAATGTTCATAAAACTAAAAAAAGTTTAAAAACTAAATTTGCAAATAGAAACATGAAAAGCACCTTAAAAAGTTTTTTTTTAAAAAAAGCATTTAAGTCGCCTCTCACTTTTCATTTTCCACAGCAGCCCATTTTACAGTTTAAAAAAAAATTGTCCTAAATTGTTTCTAGCCAGTTAAAATGTGCCCCTTTATTTGTTTACTTAATTGGTCCCTGTTAGTAATTTTGTTCACAGTATACTTTATTTTCCTTCATTTTATTAGTGTTCAGTATTTTTCCCCCCAATTTAGCCCTTTTGTAGTAAGCAACAGTCCAAAAATCAAAGCACCCAACACAGAACTCAAGCCCATGAACCTCACATTAAAAAGCTGTTTCTCTACCAACTGAGCAAAAGAAGGAGTTGTTACAAAAGCCTCTAGAAATAAGGGAAACTGTGTGCTCCACCACCCCCACCCCCACTTTTCTCCAGGCCGCTCTTTGTGCAGCAGACTGTTAACCAAAGCGTGTCATGGGTTCGAGCCCTGTGTTGGGTGGTTTTTTTGTTTTTTTTTAAATTAACATCCTACTCATCAGATGTAAAAAGTCAGACAAAATCACCTACTTTTAGAATGCCTGGGTGACAGAGGACATGATGGTAAAAAGGAGAACATGTCCTCCTTTTGCCAGATGTCTGGTAACCCTACCGAAGAGTGAGAATGAAAATGAGTTAATAGGACACAGTAGGAGGGCTCCAAAGGAAGAAAGAGGAATTTTGAAATTTTTCTTTGATTGCTGCTAGCATAATTCAGTTTTTAGGTGTCTATGTGCCGCAGCACATGATTGACTGGAAACTTTTAGCCCTAGCTTGTCAGAGCAAGGTCGGTGGCCAATGCCCCCTTCTGTGGCTATATATAGATGGCCCCGACCCTGATCCCTCTTCAGTTCCTTTTTCCACCCTCAGCGACGGTTACAGAACAGTGTGCTCATTGCAGCTACTGCAAGTGCCTCTCTATTGCGATCAGTTTATGAGTCATCCGTTCATGTTAGAAGACCTATTTGTGGACATCATTCTGCCATGACCAAGTCTTCACAACTGGAGCAGGAACACTGCTCCCGCCTGCTGCCCACTATGCCAGGGCTCAAGCCCTGCGCAAGTTGCGGCAAGGCCTTCCCAAGGGACGACCCCCACGAGAAGTGCCTAAAATGCCTCAGTGAATCCTACCAGGCAAGTCAAAGCCTAGTCTATTGGTCCTTCAAACCAAGAACCTTGAAAGACAGAGGGCAGAGGCGCCATGTGTTGGCTATGGAGCAAGCACGGCAGCCTTCCCCTGATACATCGGGGTCTCCTACAGAGCCAGCACCATGTGCCAGCTCGGCACTGGGGCCTTCTCGGCACCGCTCCCCGGAGGAGGGCAGGAAACTGCATGCGGTGTCCACTTTGGTGCCGAAGCGCCGGCACTGCTCTGGCTCTCCTCGGCCAGCCCCTGTGCAGGAACAAGGCCCAGAACACATCCTGGTGCCATCCACGCTGGAGGCCTTCAAAGCCGCGAAGGCTCTCCTGTTGTTACCTACTCCCACACCACCTAGGCCACTGAAGCCCTGAAGAAAACCAGCTTTCCTATCGGGGAAGTGGGCAGCTTTGGAACGGCACCAGTCGCCACCTACCCCAGCGTCGCAAGCTTCCCTGCGCCGTGCCATACCAAAGTCTGAAGAGGTCCCAGGATCCTCTCCTCTCACCGAGGCCTCCACCTCCCTGGCATCGAATCGGGCGATAGACACAAGTGCCCTCGTAGTCGCTCCCCTTCCCCTCAATGCCTTAGTGCCACACTGGCGCCGACTAACTTGGCACTGACAATATCAACCTCCCCATCCCAGCACCGTGAAAGTGTCTGAACTGGCACCTCAGGACCAACCTGCCAATGAAGAGCCGCTGGCACCCAGCCCTCTCTGGTACCACCCTCACAGTTGGTCCCCTTCATCAAGGGTCTCCAAAAGGGAGCCCTGCGGCATGGCTGAGCCAAGGGGCAGCACCCCAAGGCCAAGTTTGTCATCTTCCTTGGATGAATCCATAAATCCTATGCCAGGGTCATACAGAGAAGACCCCAGCACATACTGCAACTTCCTTCACCAGATGATGGTGCACTTGGACCTGGGAGTCAAGCCCTCGGGGGGTGGAGGTGCGGGATTTCCTTTTTGGCCTGTTGTTTGTGGCTGCTCCAGCCATGATGGCAGTGCCCCTACATGACAGTGTGCCTGACCTTGCCAGGGCATGCTGGCAGACCCCCGCCTCCACCCCGCTGGTCTCTGAGGTGGCCAGTCATAAGCACCAGGCTCCCCCAGAGAATTTCCCCTTCTTCGTGGAACACCTGGTACTGAGCTCCCTGTTGGTGGAGGCTGCCCGCAGAAGGGAGAGACAAGGCCATCCAGACACATTCCCAACCCCTAGGGAGGCTAGGAGGCTTGAACTCCTGGGAAGGAAGGCGTATTCAACTTCCGCCTTCCAACTCAGAAGTGCTAATCACCAAGCGCTGGTTAATAGATACACACTAGACCTTTGGGACTCCATGAGGCACTTCCGAGAACCCGTTCCCCAGGAACACCTGGAGGACTATGACTTGGTCATAGAGGAGGGTGTGTTGGCTTCCTGTGATGCACTCATGGCAGCCTGAGACACTTTGGACATGGCTAGCCAGGGCATCACTTCAGCCGTGGTAATGTGCTGTACAGCCTGGCTCCAAGAATCGGGCCTGTCCCAAGACCTACAGCAGCCCATACAGGCCCTCTTCTTTGAGGGATGGTTGCTTTTTGCCAGGGCCACTGTCTGTCTGCTGCATGCACACGCTGCAGGTGCCCAGATGACCACCCAGCCCTCAGCAGCCCCTTGAACACTTGGGGCAAGGGGCCTGTCACAGACCATCCCCGCACAGTAGTGAGAAAGGGCAATCCCCATGGGGTTCTGGTACCCCTCTATCCTCCAGGGTCCTTTGCCAGGTGGGCAAATGTTCTCCAAATTAGTTGCTGCCTCCCTCCACCCTGAGATTCATCCTTCCTGTTTCCTTGCAGACCCTAGCACAGCAGGCGTTGGGGTCTCTGGACGTTGCCCAAGGATCGCTTTCACTCCAACTGGCCCTTCATGATCAGTCTCAGGATCTCTCCCTGTCCCCTCTGATAGCAATCCATTTCCACTAACCCTTGTCGGACGACCCCAAGAACGTTGCAGGGCCGACAAAGGGCGAAGCAACTGAGAACCATCTCCACATGCACATAGATCTGTGATACATGGGATTTTAGATCTGTAGCAGAAAGCCAAGGCAATGGGAATATGAGGAGCAGGAGGCACCTGTTACTCATCTTTAACCCCCAGTTCGTGTGCCCAGGATCCCCACCGCAGTTACAGTCTGACCAAGATGCACAAGGGAAAATAAACAGGCCAATTCCCTTTTTTCAACCCTGAGCCACCCCAGACGAAGGGGTTAGGCCAGACATACTCCTCTATGCGTTGATCCCAAGCATGAGTGGGCTGATCAGACGCTCTTATACTGGAATGGGTAAGAGAGCAGCCTCACCCCGCACTCACGAAGGGATCAAGGGAAGCGTTACCCCCCCCACCCCACCCCACTCCCACCCTTATCTTGGGGGTGGGGGGAAGAAGTGTGAGACTGTGCTATCTGACTTTAAAGTCCCCTGTGAGAGGGTTAGTTCCCACCCTCTTTTTCTCTTTACCCACCTCCTTCCCAGGGCCCTCACAATCAGGGGTGCTGCTAGATAGAAAAAAGATCCAGGGCTCTGCACCCCAGCCCACACCCCTGTTAGCACCGCTCCCTCTGCTAGGCCCACCACCCCCAGTCTGGCCCCGCAAGAAACTTCAGGGCCTGTGTGCATTAGGCAGCCCCTCTATGTGACTAAAGGCATCACTCTGCACTGGAAGTGTTTATGTAACCCTTCTGCCAGGGCAGGCAGGCAGAACAAGGGCCGGGTTCTATATCTAGGGGTTTCCAAATAATGTAACACCACCAACTGGCTCAAGCCCCCACCCAGCTTTCTGGAAAATCATGCACTATTCCCTGCGTTCCCCAAAGGGGTAAGGCGTCCCCACTCGCACGCACAAGTCTGAGTGTAGTACACAGAACTTTTGATTGTAATAAAAACAGAATGTAAAAGGCCCAATAACAAAATCAGCACTGATCTGGAGGATCAGTGTAAAACAGGTTTCCAACATGCTCCCTCACAGCATAACAGCATATGTGAACTTACTAGCAAAATCGGCACTGATCTGAGGATTCAGTGCTAACTAAACTTCCAACCCACCCTGGGGTACATAGGAGGTGTCTTTCACGCCAGCTGTCTGCCAGCGCCAACCACGGGTCACTCACTCCATCCACTAGCACCGTCCCTTGGCTCTGTCCGCTGTCCACCGGCTCTGCCCACTGGTCTCTCATGCCACCCTGCTCACCACTGGCCGCTCTCCTCGTCCGCTGGCTCCACCAACCAGTCACTCCTCTCACCATCCGCTGGCCCCAGCCACTGGTCACTCCATCACTGCTTCTCTTCAGTGATTTCAGCTCAGAGAGTTTGCTTTTCAGTGATTTCAGCTCTTAAACCTCAAGGACCTGCAAACAGTTACTTCCATAACAAAGAAGAGGCCTCAAAGAAACCCAGCCAGATCTATCATTTGACAGTGAAGCCATGGGGTGAGACAAAATGCCTCCAGCATTTTGCCCCAAAAGGAACTACACAAAATCCCACCCCCCTCTTCACCTTTTTCAGGCTGAAACACGCAGTGGCCTCTCTTACAGGTCTCTTTTTAACTAAAGATAGCTTTTACCCTTTAACTAACCCAGACAGATTTGGAACAAACAGAGAGTAGCGTATCACAAAGAGACAGCATTTCCTATTTTCCCTCAGTAGCATTGCAGATATTGACAGATTTGTGATCCGATTAACCCTAAATACCATTACCCCCTATGCTCTGCACCCAATATGCTAATACCTAACTGTGCTCTTTGTGTTCATGCTAATACAGGACCCATCCAGATTAGTGCCCCCTTTCAGAAGCTGTTAGGCACAGCTTCTAAGTTTGCCTTACATTTACATATCTGAAACAATTCACTGTGTGTGACATTCCCATCCCCTTGACTATTCTGAATGTTACTTGTTGTGAATAGCGCTGAATGGTGGGTTACTTACCAGTAACTGTCCTTCTTCGAGATGGGCTGCTCACCTACATTCAGTTACAGGTGTCTACATGCTGCAGTGCACGGCAGCTTGGAAAGTCTTTAGCCTTAGCCTGTCAGGTCGGGACACACGGCCAACACCCCCTCTGTGCCATGACCACGGATATATAGGTGACCGTGACCCTCACCCTCCCAATTCCTTATTCTTTCACCAACTCTGGTTAGTGGGGACTGTGGGAAGACAGTTACTGGTAAGTAACCCACCATTCTTCTTCGAGCGCTGCTCACATCATTCAGTTACAGGTGACTGCTAGCCACACCCAAGGATAGTGGAAGGAGTTACAGTCTGCCCATGCTGAGTATGGCTCTGCCCAACATGGCATCCTCTCTAGCCTGTTAGACGATAGTGTAGTGTGTCGTGAAGGTATGCACCGACAACCACATAGCTGCCCTGCAGATCTCCTGGATTGCAACCTTGGCGAGGAAGGCCATTGACGAAGCCTGGGCCCTAGTAGAATGAGCCCTGACAGTCCCGGGAGGGGTTGTATTTGACCTTCCATAGTGGCCTTTGATGCAGTTTACTATCCATCTGGAAATGCACTGTGAGGACACTGGGACACCTCGTTTGTGTTCACTGACTGCCACAAAGAGTTGGGAGGTCCTGCAGAATGGACGTGGGCACTCAATATATGTCAAATGCTTTTTTCACATCCATGGTGTGCCACCTCCTCTGGTTCTCTGTAACCTGGGGGTCTGGGAAAAATACTGGCAAACAAATATCCTGGTTGAGGTGAAAAGGGGGAACTACCTTAGAAAGGAAGGATGGGTGGGGTCATAGCACCACTTTATCAGGAAATAAGCTCATATATGGGGATTCTGAGGAGAGGGCCTTCAACTCTGAGACCCTTCTAGCTGAGGTAATTGCCACCAAAAAGGCCGCCTTCCAGGCAAGGACCAGTAAGGTACACGAGTCCAAGGGTTCTTAAGGAGGATCTGTTAGTGCACGGAGCACCATATTAAGGTCACATAGAGGGATAGGTTCACAGGGTTGCAGAAAGAGTCTTTCGAAACCCTTCAAAAACCTAGTGGAAGTAGGATGGGAGAAAACAGGGACACCCTCCACCTTCTCGTGGAAGGCCGAAATCACTGCTAGGTGGACTCTCAGGGAGGAAAGGGATAGGCCCTTGTCTCTAAGGTCCAACAGCTAATCAAGGATTAGGTGCAGGGGGGGCTAGTGTAGGCTTGACCTCTTTACCTCAAGCCCAGCTGGAGAACTTTCCATTTGGCTGTATAAGTGGACCTGGTGGACGGTCTTCCACTACTGACCAGTCCCCTCCTGACCCTATCCGAGCAGAGCCTTTCTTGCTCACTGAGCTAAGGAGTCTCAAGGCTGTCAGATGCAGGAGACTGGGGTTTGGGTGTCATAGGCACCCTGAGTCTTGTGTCAAGAGGTCTGTCCACAGGGGAAGGCAGAGTAGAGCGTCTATGGACAGGTCCTGTAGGACCGAGTACCAGTGTTGTCTGGGCCAGCCAGAGCTATCAGTATCATGTTCCCTCCATCCATTTGGGCCTTCAAAAGTACCCTGTGTATCAATGGGACCGGTGGGAAGGCATACATTGGAAGGACCCACCAGCTGAGGAGGAAGACATCCGTAAGTGACACCCTCCACCTGACTCCTGAGGCAGCAGAAATACCGACATTTGCAGTTCTTTCGTGTTGCAAATAGGTTCACTCAGGGTGTTCCTCACTTGTTCATTAGGTGGGAGAACACTACACTGTGGAGGGACCATTCGTAGTGAGCTAGGGTTTTTCTGCTGAGCGAATCTGCCAGCTTGTTGTCCACTCCCAGTAGGTGTGCTGCCACAAGATTGAAATTGTACTTCAGGGCTAATTCTCAGAGTTTGCAGGCCTCCCTGCAGAAAGCCAGAGAGCGGACCACCCCCACCCCCTTGCCAGTTCATATAGAACATGGCTGCAGTGCTGTCCATTAGGACCTGGACCAACCTTCCTTTAATCCTGTGCAGAAAGGTCTTGCAAGCCGATCTGATGGTCCACAGTTCCTTCATGTTTATGTGAAGGACGCTGTCTGCATAGGACCAAAGTCCTTGGGTGGAGACCCCCCCCACAAATGTGGGGCCCCCACCCCGAATCTGAGGCATTGGTGATCGGTGTCACTGTAAGAATTGACACTTGGAAGAAGATTCCCCCCATGGCAAATAGAGAGTCCCTCCATATCTCCAGTGTTCCCAGGACATTCCAGGGAATCAACAGTACCTTGGACGGAGGGTCTCTCTGTGGGTGAAATATCGTGGAGAACCAGCCCTGAAAGGGCCTCGTTCTCAGGCGTGCGGTCCGTATCACAGAAGTAGAGGCCACCATGTGCCTGAGAAGCTGTAAGCAGCGACGGGCTGTAGTTACTTGGGATTCCTGCAGCGCTGCAACAATGGTGCAGATGGACTGAAATCTTGAGGGGGGCAGGGAGGCCCTCCCTTTGTGGGAGTCTAGGAGAGCTCCTATGAACTCTATGCTTTAGGACGGGTGAAATTTTGACTTTTCTCGATTGACGCAGAGACCCAGGTATCTGCACAGGCAGGTTACTGCTCTGAGCCTGTGCTTTACCTGAGCTCTCGATTCCCTGTGTATCAACCAGTTGTTTAGGTAGGGATAGATCTTTATGCGTTGCCAGCATAGGAAGGCAGCAACTGGCGCCATGTACTTTGTGAACACCCTGGGGGCCAGAGAGAACCCGAAGGGGAGTGATGTGAACTGAAAATGTTCCCCCCCACCTTGAACCTTAGGTACCTTCTGTGGTGGGAATGTATTGCTATGTGGAAGTAAGCATCTTTTAGGTCTAGGGCTGCGAACCAATCCCCGGGAGTCAGAGATGGGATGATCTGAGAGAGGGAGACCATATGGAAATTTCTTTTCTTTATGTGTTTGTTTAAAGCTCTGAGATCTAGAATGGGTCTCAGGTCCCCGTTTGGTTTGGGGACTAGAAAGTATTGGGAGCAGAACCCTTTTCCCTGCTCCTGCTTGAGGAGCTTTTCTATGGCCCCAAGGGAGAGGAGCTTCTCGCATTCCATTTCGAGCATGCGGTCTAGTTCCCGGCTCCTGAGCTTTAGATGAGGGGGCGGTTTTCTGTCCTGAGGAGTTGATCGAAACTGTATGCAATGCACTTTTGGGACCATCTTGAGGACCCACTGGTCGGTTGTGATGTCGGCCCAGTGGTGTGTGAATCGATGCAGGTGTGGCAAAGGTTGGGGATGAGGCTGTGGGTCCGCTGCCTTTGAAGTAACCATCAAAAACACTGCTTCTTCCCCGCCAAGCGATCGGTACCTTGTCTGTGCCTCCTAGACTGTGAGGCTTGCAGTTTACAACATTTACTTGAATGAGACTTGTCCTTATCCAGGCCCCGAGTTGATGCTGGGGGTAGTGGTAGGACTGGGAGAAGGCACCTTGCATCTGGACCTGCTGTTTTAGTTGTTGTAGTTGGTGTTGCAGAAGTTGTTGAGATTTCGAGGGGCATCAGGCAGATTGCAGCATGTACATCCCCAGCGATCTGAGGATGGCTCTGGAGTCCTTCATGTCATGCAGCTTTGCGTCTGTGGACTCAGCGAAAAGGTCGGGACCTTCAAATGGTAGGTCCTGAATAATGAGCTGTATCTGTGGGGACAGGCCAGAGCCCTGGAGCCAGGCAGAGCACCGCATAGCTATGGCAGATGCCATATTACGTGAGGCTGTGTCTGATGCATCCCGGGTGTACATTAGGGCATCTCTAGAGGCCAAGGCCCCTTCCTCCACCATCACCTCAAAGTCCTTGAGGCGATCTTTAGGGATAAGATCACGAAAACCCTCCATGGCTCTGCAAAGGTTGAAGACATACTTAATCATGAGGGCTTGATGGTTAGAGATATGCAGCTGCCTTCCTACCGAATAAGTGAGCTTTCTTGCTTCTTTATTCTTAGGGCTAGAGCCCGGCTGGCCTTGTCTCTCTTTTTGGTTGACTGCATGCACTACCAGAGATCCCAGTGTAGGGTGTTGGAAAAGGAATGCGAACTTGTCCGATGGGACATGGTACTTGCAATCTGCCACCTTGGACACCGGTGGAATTGAAGATGGGGTCTGCTACCATTCCCTAGCGATTCTGTACACCCCTTCATGGAGGGGAACAGATACTTTGGCTCGTGAAGCAACATCCCCGACATCAAAGAGGGAGTCAGTCTCTTCCTGGACCACTCCCAGTTCTATGTTGAGGTTCGCTGCCATGCAGCAGAGTAAGTCCTGCTTTGTGCAGGGATCATCCCTGTATGCAAAGGGCCTTTGGAAGATATGCTCGTCCAGAGAGGATGATGAGGGGGGGCCTGAGATCTGCTGCATGGAAGCTGATGAGATTGGGTACATCACAAAGATAATGTAAAAAAAATCATCTACATGGAGGAAAGGGGGGGCGGAATGACACTTGGAACAGTGAAAAAGATTCCCCTCACCCTACTTCTTAAAAATCTGTGTTGCCAAGGTCCAAAGGAAACACAAGGAGTTCTGTCGCATTTAAAGACTAAAGGGGCAGGCATGTTAGTGCAGTTCAGTAAAACAAACAAGGAGTCCTGTAAAAAACACAAGGTGTCCTGTGGCACTTAAAGACGAACAGATTTCTTGCTTTTTTTGCTGAACTAGATTAACACAACTGCCCCTTTGGAACTTTAATGAGTTCTGTGGCACTTAAAGACTAGAAAATATTTTTATGGCATACATGCCTGCAGGAGTGGGCCAATCCCCCCCTGCCACTCTCAGGGCGAGGCAATCCTCAACCTACACCTGGCTCTGGCTGGCCACTAAGTCACTGACCCATGGGGCAGGGGATGATCCCCAGCCTGCTCTCCAGACCCAGCCAACTGACATGGCAATGGATTTCCCTGCCCCCAATGCCTCTGTCCCTGCAAGCTGCCTTCAGGTTCCCCTCTAAACACACACACACACACACACACACACACACACACACACACACACACACCATGTTCCCTCTAAGCTGTGCGTGTGTGTGCGTGCACACAGGTCATGAAACCTGCACACACAGCAAAATTAAAGCATGCGCAGAAAAATTCAACAGTGCTAATATTTTTATACTACTTTAAAAAGGCGGGTTCAAGTAGCATGTTTCAAATATGGTTTTGTAATTTATAAAATAATTTCCATCACCATTTAAAAATAAAATTAAATATTATTTGCCTCATACACACTTGCTTCGTTGTGCTCACAAGTTTAACCACACTCACTGGAGTGTGCACCAATTTGGACACTGGTTCCAAAAATTTGCACAGAAGAAATATTTTGTGCACACAGCCCATTAAAAATTAGAGAGAACATTGACACACACCACTTACCAGTACTATGCAGATGCTGGTCCTGAAAAAAGCAGGACAGAGCCTGTGCAGCAGGGGAGAGAGAGGATTTAAAGTTGCCTCTTGTCTCTGCTCCCTGTCTAAGCTGGGTGGAGCTCTGGGTTCAGTTCACACTTTAATTCCACCTACACTCCTCCTACCCTGCAAACAAGGGAAAATCAGATGCAGGGCCTCAAGGCAAACATCCAGGGCCCGTGCCCTGCCGGCCCCAACATAGTGACGCCTCTACTCACAATTCCCCAGACGTTCAGCGGGGCCCCCTGAGCCCTACAGAAGGGAGATACTCTCCTTCATTTCCTTTCCCTCCAGGGATGATAATCCCTCCCACCTGTTGGTCTGCCACTCAGTGGGCAACCCTTGAAAATAGCCCATGGCCTGGAGGACACGTTGTCCCTGGCCATTCATTAACCAGGCAGGAGGATTTGTTATTCCTTTCCCACCAAAATCTCTGACAGCCAACTAGTTACTGTGTCAACCCTACTCTTTACACCCTGGTTCAGAGAAGGTTACAAGAGGAATGGATAAGTTGTATGAGACCCTCCACTGGGCCTACTTACACTGCTAAGTGGGGATGTTTTCTCCCTCTGGTGCAGAGGAAAGGAAACAGTGGAGTCAGTTCCCACTTACTCCGTACTCCATTAATCCCCCACTCGGGGCTTCAAGGAGAGAGGCTAATCAACCCCTCTCTCAAGGCTCCCTTACTGACAATCCCAGTCCCCTTGGATAAGAGTGGAAGGGGTCTCAGTGACTTCTCACCCTACTTCTGCTAGGTGCTGGAAGGGCATAGGGAGACTCACAGCTCAGAGAACCGTCACTAGAGCCCTGCGTGGATACAAATAAGTGGATCGATATCCAACCTGCATCTGCAAGAAATGGTCTGTGGATATCCGTGTTGTATCCGCTGATGCGGATATAATGCACATATCTGCATATTTGCAGGCCTCTAGCTCTGTGCAGATAAAAATCTGTGTATCCGTATCCAATCTGCATCCGCAAGAAATGGTCCGCGGATATCCGTGTTGTATCCGCAGATGCGGATATCTGTGGATGTCCATGGATTTGCAGGGCTCTAACCATCACCCAATGGGATCTAAACATGGTGCTACATGTAGTGAGCACTTTCAGGAAACCCTCAGCCTCCGAGAGGGGATATGTGACTCCTACCAGACTAGAGATGCCTAGTGTTACTATTGGTAGCACCATGTTTAGATCCCATTGGGTGGCGGTTCTCTGAGCTGTGAGTAGAGTCTCTTATCAAAGGGGACTGGGATTGTCGATAAGGGAGCCTTGAGAGAGGGGTTGATTAGCCTCTCTCCTTGAACCAGGGTGTAAAGCACATCAGTAGTAACTCTTTTCCTTTCTCAAAATTGCTCATGCACAGGGTCAAACTAGCAGCTTGTTTGTTTCTTGAGGAGTCAAGTTTTAAGCATTTTTGCTTTGAACTTGCCCTGTTGAAGGAATCACACACCCCTTTTTAGCCTTTATGGACACTTTGTAACAATGTCTATGCGTATTTCAGCACCTGCCTAACAAGAGAGAGAATTAAGTCACAGCCAGCAAGACTGTGCACTGTAGAAACTACTGGATGTGAGCAAACCAGCATATGAGATCCAGGGTGGTACACAAAGCACTTAGAAAAAGGGCTCACAGCACAGGGTCCAGAAAGTTTATTGGCATTCCCATCCACCAGCTGCATGCCAGGTGAATGGGGCTGCGTCCCTGCCAAAGGGTGGCGTTCGATGGCTGATGAGGCACAGTCAGCTCCTCTCCGATGCTTTATTCTGCCTTTTTGTGTCATGGAGGACAACGGGGTTCAGTGCAGTGGGAGTTTCCTGAGTCAAACCCTGCTCTCAGCCCTTCTACAAGCAGCTCCACTGATGACAGTGGCAGGATGAAAGAAAATAAATGTCTATGTCCTCAGCATATGAGCCCAGTGGCTGTGAGAGGTTAAGCGGATGCCTCACCAGATGGCTATTTCACTGAGAGCATTCATTATGTAATCAGCACAGTAGCAAACTGGGAATAAGTTGAAAGTATGAAAGGGACATGAGCAGTCAGTGAATGCTGGTCATTTTGCCAACCTGCAATCATGGAGTTTTTAGCATCTGTTCTCTATTGATTTTCAGATTTACATGGAGCGAAAGTGACCCTGGACAGGCCCAAACCCTTCTAGCTGCATCTATCCCACAAGGGAGGCTATATAAAGACAGAGTACCTATATCAAAATAGGTTCCTCCCTTCCCTTTATCAACTGACCCTCTGAGCTATGGTTCTATGGTAGTTGAAGAATAACTTCCAGAGGGTGGGGTTTCAAAAGCCTTGTGTCTCTCCCCAACAGCCCGTAGCCACGATTAAAGCCATGGTGGCACAGCAAGACCGTCTCTGTCACTAAAGCCTCATTCTGAGGTACCGACTCACTGTTTGGTCCTCTTCTCACCTCTCACAGCAGGCAAGACAACAGCAAATCCCATGGGCCAAGCAGATGACTCCAAACCAGCAGCTGTCATCCCCCTAGAACAGTCTCTATGAATCCCATGCTTGCCATATGACAGGATACAAAAACAGCCAAATACAGCAGGGTGCAGGTAAAGAAGGAACAGGGGCTGTAAGAATTCATGCTTGTACAGGTCTGAGCATTCAATAGCTGTTTATTGCTATTCTTTCTTAACCGGGATTTTTGTGCACGTCCGTTTTAGGCATCAATCACAATAGCTGTCAAACCTCAACTCTATTCTCATTTGCACTTATGTAGCAAGCAGAATTTTCATGTAATTAATGGTTACAAGACGCAAAGAATATCAACAGGCACAGTCAACATCAAATTCTTTAGGAGCAAGGGAATTTAAGATGTGGTTGGTTGTTTTTAAGCTGTTTTAACCCAGCAGCTGAGGTTCAGATGCCAGCGAGACATTGTCATTCTTTACAAATTTAGTTTTGAAAAGAAATCAAAAACTTTCCCCTCTGTCTCCCTCTCCCTGAGTTTGACACATTTATAGACAACAGCACTGTAGAACAATCTGCCAGAAAGCTCTTTTTCCTTTCTGTTTGCAGTAGCAATTTTTTTTTTAAAGCTACATTAGTACCTTTTCAAATGGATGACTATTGTGCTGTGGACAGATTACACTTTGATATGCAAATGTACACAAGGGGGTTGGGAAAAGCACACGGTAAATACTGGCATAAATCAGAAATAATAATGAAAGCTAGGTATGACACGGCATTTATTCACAGAGATTTGCACTTTTTTTTTTTTTTTTTGCAGTTTGGTTTGATGCTAAAATTCTGTCCCTTCCCACACCACGTAGTTAATGACACGCTATGAGCCCTACAGAACATAGTGTACAATAAACAGTTCTCTAAGCCACACATGTTCAGTCATAGCAAAGAGGATGATCTGAAGTAGTAAATGGTACACAGCGTGGAACTGTCACCATAGTGTCAGACACAGAAATGGACAAAGTGCCTCACGAGGAACCCACAAGTGCTACGTGGAAACTGGTTACTTCACTGCTTTTACACCTCATGTTTTGACCAACAGGCACTACTGTGTGTGTTTAAACTGGAACGGCACAGGAAAGCAGCTGTGCTGGTCCTCCCTAAGGCACTCAATGTCACTCCAGCGTGCCATGGGCCTGGGCCCATGGTCAGCTGTCTCCCATGCCTTACATTCAACATTTTGGCAGCATGGCAGATCTGAGTCTTAAAAGCTACAGCAGGTGCTGAGGTTCTTGGCCCACATCCATTTTGCACTGAAATACCCCAGTGAGGATGTGCACTCCTTTTCCTTTCGTTGTACCCCTATGATTACTACACCCCATGAGGGTGAAGAACAAACACCATGACCAGCTGCCGCTTCCTTAGAGTCCTTTGGTATCTCAGAGCAGATGGAAAGGCTCCCAGACGTTTCCACAGACGTCAGAGTTCTGAACCATTTACCGGGCAGTCAAAGAACCATCCATGGACCAAAAGCAACAATGCACAGCAGGTAACAGGAAGGACAGCTGTATCACGCAAAGCCCAAACTACACACTATGCACCTTGCACGGGTCAGACACGCACATACTACAGGGCCCTTCTCTCCTAGCAGGTGCAAGAGAAGGTTGCACAGCAATCCCCAGTGTGAATGATTTGGCAAAGGCAGGGCCAGGTTGAACACCCTGTCCCAAAAGGGCATAGGAGGTATGGCAGGACGGTTGGGCATTTTTGCCACGGGCACTGACTGGTGCAAGTTCCATATCACAGTGAAGTCTGAAAAATGGAGAAGAAACCCAACCCCCGTCCCTGAAACTGAAGCCCCCACCCCTAACCTAACCCTTTCTTCTCCAAAGCAACCTGATCAGTTGAACGGGGCTCAAGCAACCTGCCCTGTGAGCATCCCAAGGCCAGGGAGTTCGATCCATTGCCAACGATGGAAGTGTTGTCCTTCATGGATTTTTTTTTCTTTTTTGGACCATCTCCCTTCACTCACCAATTGTGCTACTTTTACACATAGAAAGTTGAAAAAAGCAAGCTTCCAATCTGCTCTTCCTGTAAGGACAAATCGCTACCCTTTCACAAATTACAGCACCCTTTACAAATGCTCACACCACCTTAAACCCTTCGTCAAACAGAAGTAAACATTAAGAAAAACTAAGAGGCACTAATATCGCTGAGTACTAGGAAATTCAGGCTTGAGACTTTCAAACCTGGGTCCAAAAGTCTTCAGACATTTCATTTCGCTGGAGGAAACACAAGTCCCTGTTCTAGATCTCTTGCAGTGAGTGGACCGGGTCGGTGCGTTCTCGCTTCACCAGTGGCTCACTGACACTTCGGGAATCTGCATCTGCCTCGCTTCCAAGGTCACTGATGTCATCTGTGGAGGACAATTCCCAGCATCAGTTAAACTAGAGGACAGAGGTGCCTTGTGCCAAGTTTTCCTTTACTCTTCTTTTCAAGTAACATTTTATTTCTCCTGAGATGGGACCCTGGAAATTGACCATGTCCACAGATCACAAGCTTCCCCTGCCCACAACCAATGAACCTGAATATTGACTTCAGTGGAGAAAGAGAGAAAATTGTAAGTGGAAGATACCTTTATCCAGCATTGTTGAGGACATGGATGCAAGATCACTGAACTGAAAGAGAAAACAGCTTGCATGAGTGAGGCTGAAAGAGTTCTGGATGTACAGACAATGTTCATTTGCTAGCTGTTTCAAAACAGTATTGATTAAGAGCTAATTTTAAGCAGCTCACAGAGGTTCCAGATCCCTGCAGCTCATTCCTGCACAGCACACAGGCTGGGTGTCATTATCTCAGAAGTGGTACTGAGCAGTCAGGCCAGGGGGTGCCTAGAACGAGGAATGTGTGTAGCTTCCATTTGTCCATGAGTAAACTAGTATCCAATCTGCACAACCCCAACACACAGATCAAGGGACAGAAATTGATGCTATTAATGCAAGAGGAGAAACTTGCTGAAATCGTGAGCAGACCATCACTGTTACAGACTTAGACCCAAATTTTGTTCAAAAAAAACCTTAACACCCAGAGGACTATTTGTATTACTGTAGCTCCCATGAGCTCCAATATTAGCTAGTAACAGCTAGCACTCCTCTGGAGCTCTTCCGCTGTAGATCTTGGTCAGTAAACTGCTCTGCCACAATTGAGTGACACATTTTTGCCTTTTTCAAATTTTTACTGTTAGTCTCTAAGGATTCCAAAGGGGCAGCTGTGTTAGTCTAGTTCAGCAAAACAAACAAGGAGTCCTGTGGCACTTAAAGACTAACAATTTATTTATTGCATGAGCTTTTGTGGGAGAAAATCCCACTTTGTCAGATCTGAGAGCTCTGCGCAATGTGATTTCATTCAGCTTGAATGGCCACAGTGCCACCTACTGGACACAGAGTTCAATATAGTCAGTGCAAACCAAAGGCACCACACTGGGAGCTCTGAAGACTGAGGCTCCTGATGACCCACAGAACAGGCAGCAGTAAGGCAAGCTCCTCATGTACTGGCCTCAGACTGCTCACCATTGTGCTAGAGCAGTCGCCTCTAGGACAGGAAGGAGGAGTTGGTCTAGATGCCCCATTCAGTGGCTGACCTCTCGTCCAATATGTCTATTCAGGGAACAGGCTAGAGCCATCTGAGGCGCTGGCGTGGTGGACATCTGTCTACTAGGAATGTCTTGGTCAGCACTGAATCGCTGGGAAAGAGATGACAGGGACTAACCTACCTAGGCTGTATTCAAAGCGGTGCCTTCAGAGGTGAAAGGCTCCATCTCCTATCCCCACTCCCCTAGGCCATTGAGACACCAGACACCACTAGTTTTTATCCTAATTTAATTCGCTCCAACAGGATAGAGTATCCTGGATTGGATAGCCACTTGGTCCTCGTCAAAGGCAGCATCCCTCTTTAAAGAAAGCATCTAGCTGTGAGGCCCAAACTTCTGCCTTCCCAGGATTCAGACTCAGCCTGTGAATCTGGGAGCTCTTGGTATAATTAGGCTTAAAGCATTAAACAAGAGCACACTTGTGCTGAGCAATCTGCCAGCAGAAGATGCTGCATTTCCCTGTGCTCCAGCCTGGTGACCAGATAGCAAGTCTGAAACCTCAGGATGGGGTGAGGGATAACAGGTGCCTATATAAGACAAAGCCCTGACTATCAAGACTGTCCCTATAAAATCAGGACATCCGGTCACCGTAACAGGCACACACCCCCATACACAAGACACCTTCTCCCTGCTGCCTGTCCTCTCTGCTCTCAGCAGCTGTCAGTGGACTGCAATAAATAACATTCATGTTGAATGTGTGCATCCAGGAAGTGAAGGGGGCAGCAAAGCTATGGCATGGCCTTTCAACCATACCAAGGACAATCAGATAGCCTAAAAAGAGCTACTTTAAGTCAGCTGCTTTAGACAGTTACTTTTCATGCCTCTATTATTTTAGTAAGTCACCTGGTGTGATAAATACCTCCCCTGACTTTCTGCAGTGTCTTATTACTTTATAATAATAGACTAGCCTTCCAAGGGGAGCAGTGGAGGCAAAAAAATCTAGCTGGCTTCAAAACTGAGCTTGATAAATCTATGGAGGGGATGGGTTGATGGGACAGCCTCGTTTGGCAATAGACTGATCTCTGAATACTAGTGGTAGGTATGCCAGTGGCATATGATGGGGTGTTTGATTGGGGTGGGTTCTGATTGCCGTATTTGGGGTCAGGAAGAAATCTTCCCCCAGGATAGATTGGTAAAGACTCTGGGGATTTTTTGCCTTCCTCTGTAGCATGGGGCACTGCTCACTTGCTGGTGGATTCTCTGTACCTTAGTCTTTAAATCATGATTTGAGGACTTTAATAACACAGTCATAGGTTAGAGGTTTATTACAGGAGCGGATAGGCGAGATACTGTGGCCTGCATTGTGCAGGTCAGACTAGATGATCATATTGGTCTCTTCTGATCTCAGAGTCTATGAGGCACCCACTAGATGCTCAGACCACAGGGCAGTTTGAACTGGCAATATTCCTTTAACCACTCCTTAGTAACGGGTTCTGTTACCAGGCCAATAAACGGTGCTCACCTCTCCCATTACGGCAATCGGTGTCTCCCCTGTTGCCTGGGCAACACGATGCTCTACCAGATAAAACATGTATTCGTCATACAGCAGGCGAATCAGGTGAAAGGAACCAAAGCTGGCGGCACTGCGCAAGGTGAGGTCACGGATCACCATGGAGCTGGAGAATGATTAGGAAACAAAAACATTTTGGACACATTTTAGAACCACAGTTTGGCTGGTGTGAACCCTAGAGCAGGGAGAGTACTGGGAAATGCTGAATCATCCTGTGCAGTAACTAGCACACTACCCTTACAGATGATCATTGAATTCTTCCTGTCCCACAAAAATCTCAAAGTGCTTTTGGGAAACAGATTCATTTAGCCTCACAAACTCCTTAGCAAAGGAGCACTGGATTATTATCCCCATTTCACAGACGGGGAACAAAGACAGAGGCAGAATCTGATTTTTCCATTGCCCTGAACCTCATATAGCCATTTATGCCAGGGCAGAGTGATTTAGGAACCTAACTTTAGGCACCCAGCTTTGAAGATAAGGGGACACAATACAGTTTAGCAGTATGGTATTCTGATCATCCAAGCAGGTGTAGGTAAACTTCCAGGTTAAAAAGAGAGCTGTACCTATAGAAGGACCACTTCAGCAGGAACTGCCTAGCTGCCTTGGGGAAGCTGGGGCTGCCCTCATGGTGCTTTAGAACTTGGGTGACCACATTATCCAGCCAGTTGGCCCACTGATCGAGAGAGCTCTGCTGCTGTAGCGTGAGTTTGAAATCCTGCTCCAGCTTCTGCACCATCCCTTCTTCACATTGGCACACCCATGAGGCTTGCTCCTGTCAGGAATAGAAGAGGATATGAAAGTAAATATTTACATGCATGAGAAAAATTGCTGTTCATCCTATCTCTTGGCTTTTGTGCATCCTGACCCATATTTTTAGCAAAGGAAAATACCCTGAGCCAGTTGAATAACATTCTGGCTCACAGTACTCCATCAGTATAACTGCTGCATGCAACACCAATGGCTAGGATTTTCAATGCTAAGGTCTCACTGAATTCAATGAGATTTGGACACCAAACTCTTCAGTCCTGGGTGAGATTTACAGAAGCCCTTACAAGACTTAGGAGTGCAAGTCCATAGGTTTACAAGGGGACTTTATGTTCTTAAACTACACAGGCATTTCTGAACATCACACCCATAAAACCTTCCATCAAATGATGTCAAAGTTGTTTTTACACATTAAATATGCCTCTCAATCCAAGTGTAGGGCAGTAGTGGGATCCCCATTTTACTAAATGGGACACTGAAGCACAGAGAGGTTCGACCTGCAAAAAGTCAGGATTCAAACTCAAGAGTCAAGACTTCCGGGGCCCTGCCCAAAGCACTAAATCAGGGCTTCTCCTCAAACTTGTCCCTAGCATGGGCCCCACTTTACAAAGTGATTGTCTTGTGGACACCTTCTTTCCTACTGACAATTGTATGACTATAGGCCATTTGGCACCTATGGCACCTGCTTACCTCGAAAAGTAATACTAGGAAAGTGCTTAATAAACAAGTTCCAAGGAGTAGCCATGCTAGTCTAGTTCAGCAAACCAAATGAATCTGGTGGCGCTTTTAAAGATTAACAAATTTATTTACCTCACAAGCTTTCTCTAATGAAGTGGGATTTTCTCCCATGAAAGCTCATGAGATAGATAAATGTTAGGTCTTTAAAAGTGCCACTGGATTTCTTGTTTGTTGTATTTAATATACACAACTGTCTTAAAGTGCAATCTGCTAGCTGGAAATGAGGAGCTAGCACTATATAACCAGCCAGATTTCTGGAGGCCACTGCCATTTAAGATTCACCACACCAGGTCACATGACCTTACATGAAACATCACCAAGTCACCTGCACGTTGGCAAAGTCCACCCGATTGAGGTCGCTGAGCATCTGGTTTATCTGAGAGGTGTTCTGGAGCACAGCACGAGCCGCCTGCGCCAGATGGTTCAGGGAAGTATATCTCCGTAACGTCTGTGCGAAGGCACTCACTACACCCACCTGTAATAAGTACATCCACCACAAGGCCTTATACACACACCTTTCAAAACACCTAGGACGCAAGCGCTGTGACACCTTTGGCTATGGCATAAAGGCACAACACTTTTCTACCGATGCAGTTAAATATACATCTTTGCAAGCTCCCTTCACCAAAATAGCTCATTGCTACATGATATCAGCCTAATTTTCTCTTTTGACAGGGTTAGTGACCTAGTGGATAGAGGGGAAGAAACAGATATGATATATCTTGAAGCAACGGTAAGGACTGGAACTGGTGACCAAGGGAGGCTATGGAATTTCTACTGGAGGGTTCTAACAACAGCTTGAACAAGCACCAGTGGCGTCGCTGGCGCCTGGCACACAGGGCACATGCCCCGAGTGCTCAGCGTGTCCCCTGCTTCACCCACGTCCCTGGCCGGGAAAGACAGGCAGCGCTGCCATGGGCGGTCTGGCCCTGGATTCAGGCCAAGCTGCCTGTGGTGGCTCCTGCCTCTCCCGGACAGGTATCCAGGCTGGGCCGCCTATGGCAGTCCCTGCCTCACCCAGCACTATCCCCAGCCAGGGATCTGAGGCCAGGCTGGGGGTGAGGCCCTGAGACCAGATCAGGCCCAGGGTACCGAATCAAACCCAGGGGCAGGGCCTGGGCCCTGGGTCTTTTCCAGGGGCAGCAGTGCTCCTGACAAGCACCTCTCAGGAATAGTCTAGGTTTACTTGACACTGCCTCAGGTGCATCTCAAGGTCCCTCCCAGTCCTGCATTTCTGTGATCTTTCCAAAAGAACACTGTCACTTCATTTGTCCAAATGAGTTGCCAGAGCGAAACCCTTGGCTCCACATCAGCAGCATGGAACAGTGTTACAGGAACGTAGGGGAAAGTGAGCAGCTCTGAGTAAGCTTATCAGCTTAGACAATTTATTCTTTATGGAAATCAAAAGCTAGCAGAACTGACAAGTATGGGCAACACTGCAATTAAATAAGGCCTGCCAACGCTCACTGCCTGCGGGCCAGCTCTCTCTCGAGGAGAGCATCATTACCTTGCAGATGTTTGAACAATTAGTCTTTGACCTCAAGTACCACAGTGGAAGACTGGAGTTAGAAAGCATATCCAGGCACCTATGTACATGCTTCATGAGATAAAGTGGCTGTGACGAGCCATATAGTCTATGAGGAGGTATCACGTCATCTAGATGTCTGTGATCACAGGACATGGACCTCTCCCCATATCTTGCTATTCCAGCTCAACACTGCTTGCTTATTACGCTGGGATGAGCATAGAACATGCCCAGTTTGCTGAGAGGTGAGCAGCGATAGCGTAACGAGGCATAGCAGAGAAAGGTGAGCCCAGATTGCTAGTCACCAAAGCCTGAAAACGCCAGTCTGGTGGCTTGGAACCACTGCAGAAAACCGTAACAAAACCACTTCCCCTGTTGATATAACCTCCTGCTCTTTACCTTTGTCTGGACTACCTGTGGGGGGAAATCACTCATTGCATTCATCAGCCATCCTTCCAAACTCTTTGCAAAATTGCGGATGGCCTGCGTCAAGGTGCCTGCAAGAGGGAAGACAGGGTGGTTAGAGAGGCTTTTCCAAATCTCTTTAATGAGACATGGCGGCCTAGAAGCACTCAGAGATACTAAACCAGGATCACAGCTACTGGATCAGAAATTATACTACAGGAGCCTACTGAAATTACAGATTAATCCAATGAATGCAGTCCATTGGGGTCTTGCAGAAAATGGAAAAAAATGCATTCATCAAAGCTGTGATTTTTATCCAGCAAATGAAATTGCTCCCTCTTATTATTCAAGGGATATATGAAAAACTTTTCTGAAGTGACTGTCATCTATAATAAAATAATAAACAAATAAACAATGTTCAAGTGCTTCTGAAGTTGATGGTATGAAAATCACAGATGACTAGATGATGACAGCACTGATGCCTTCAGTTGCCTTTTAAAAATAAGCTTGGGTAACTTTAATATATATGCTCTAATCAAACAGATATTATTTCGGAGTAGTTCCCTGGCCTGTGTTACACAGGTCAGACTAGATGACCACAGTGTCCCTTCTGGGCTTGGAAAGGGTGAATCTCTTCTTTTTGTGCTGCATATGTGTAGCATAGCCATCAGAAAAAAGCCCCATTAGAATCCATTCTCAGTCCAATAACAACCAGTGAGAACAGTTATGTTTCCATGCTATAGGTGCTTGTGGAGCCAGGCTGCTGCTGGGTGCTTAAAGGCAGACTATTAAATCCATAGACAGACAACTAAACAAAAGCTGAGATGTACTGAAGTGAAAGGAAGTTGCACATTTTCAAAACAAACAAGGAGTCCTTTGGCACTTTTAAAGACTAACAAATTTATTTATCACTTGAGCTTTTGTGGGAAAAAATCTCACTTCATCAGATGCTTTGAAGATGGGAAAACTTACAGAATGGGAAGAAAATAAGAGTTGCCCCTCTTCAAAGCATCTGATTAGGTGGGATTTTCTCCCACGAGAGCTCATGTAATAAATAAATTTGTTAAGTCTTTAAAAGTGCCACAGGACTCCTTGTTTGTTTTGCTGAACCAGGCTAACGTGGCTGCCCCTTTGGAACTTGCAGATTCTCAGTGTCTCTGCCTATCTAGAGTTCAGAGCCCAATTTCATGTATTCAGGCTTTCAAACGTTCCCCCTTGTCTCCATTATAAAGCTACATTGTTAGCTGTTTTTCATCAAAACAAATTTAACTCATTACCTTTCATTTACTAGCTCACAATGGGTATGTCTACACTGGAAGCTTAAGTCAACTTAAGCTACTTCAGGGTCACATTTGGCATTCCTTAAGTTGACTTAAGCACTTGCTTAAGATGACTCTCACCTTAAAGTCGACTTTTAAGGGTTAAGTCAACTTTATTAAGTCGACTTAACAAAATGTGGCCATTAAAGTCGACCTAATAAAGTTGACTTGAAGCACGAGAGCCATTTAAGTCTACTTTATAAAGTTGATGTAAGCCAGGGGACCCATTTAAAGTTGATTCTATTAAGTCAACTTTAAATGGGTCCCCTGGCTTACGTCAACTTTATAACGTCAACTTAAACACACTGGGCCTCAAAAAGTCGACTTAATAAAGTCAACTTTAAGTCGACCTTATTAAGTTGACTTAACCTGAGCCCTCTAGTATAGATATAGTCAACAGCAAATAAACATGGTCTACATCTACACTGCTGCTGACAGTGCAAGATCAATTTTGCATGTTTGGTTTAGCAGCAGGAAAGACGTGCTCAATTGACCCTGGAAGTCACCAGAAATCAATCTGTTAAGACCACTCTGGCAAGTGGAATTGTGCTGCATCAACAGGAGGGCTGTGCAGTTGGGATGCTATGATAAAAAGGTATTAGGAAGTCGACGGGCGATATGCAATTTACTGTACATAGCTTCATATCTCCTGTTGGCTGCCACTGAACTCCACAGCCAGTACAGACCAGACCATGTCTTGTAATATGTTTTTGCTGGGTTTGTGGTGAATGGCAGGTCCCACAGACAGGAGAGAGACTTTTAAAGTAAAAGTGATCATTTTCAGTTAACATAATGTTTGTGAAAGAGGCTGGACTGGAAGTTCTAAAGAAGCAAACTTTTATTATTTCCTGAGAAGGCCAGGCAGTGACAGCACAAGTTTTCTCCATGTTACCTTGCAGACAACCCTGCTTCAGTCCTGACAGACACAACCCTGCCTACACAGGGGCCATCTATAGCTCACTCAGTCCTTGTCTCTTCTATTAAAACTGTGCATCCAATGTATCTGAGCACCTCCCTGTGATTTGCATATTTATCCTCCCCACCTTCTGAGAGGTAGGGAAGTGCTATTACCCCCATTTTACAGAAGGGAACCAAAGCAAAGATAAACAAAAGGCCTGGATTTTTAAAAACAGTTAGGTGCCTAATCCACACTGATTTCAACAGGAGTTAGTCATCTAAATACCTTTCAAAAGGAGGCCTCAAGTGACATGCCCAAGGTCACATACAAAGTCTGTGGTGAAGCTGGGAGCTGATCTCATGTTTTCTGAGTCCTAGCTCAGTACATGAGCCTCCGAACTGTCCTTCCTCTCCCGCTAACTGAGAAGAAGCCTGGTGTCCTCCTGCCACTCACTGCTGCACTGACGCCACCAGTAATAACTTTTGGTCACTATTGATCTGCACAGAGTCTGGACTGGTGAATGAGGGACTGATCCAGCAAAGCACCTAAGCATATGCTAGAGTCTCATTGCTTTCAGTAAGACTTAAATGATTGCTGAATAAAGGCTTTGAAGGTAAAAGCATCCATCTCCCATGCTAATCTTCCAAGCCAGTATTAATGTACACTGACCCCCAAAGAAAAACAATGATGTGCAGTATGAGGTGAAATGATGTGACTTTATCAAAAGACACTAATCTCTAAGAAAGCATTCAGCAAGGATTAACTATGTTTAAATACATTCTATGTGTATGAAGCCTACATATTCCACCTTGGGTCCTGGCCAAAGCTTGAGGCTATGATGATGTGATGAACTGAATTTTTAAAAGAGGGAAAAATTCACTGAGTCATCTGGGAGCCATGGGATGCTGGCTAAATGGGAATAATTCCATATTGAAGAGATTGCTGTTGCCATAACATACAAGCTCTAATGAAAAACAAAGCCTTTATAATGGAAGCCTCCATGGAATGTGATAGCGAATCTCAGCAACTCATCAATTTCTAGCTATCACACAAAAACAATGCCTTGGGAGCGAAAGAGTAAGAAATGTGAAAGAAGAAAGCTGGGCAAGAGCCAGGGCTCCACATGGCATTCAGATCGCTTCACTGCGTACTTACCAGGCACCGGTCTCAACACATCAGGGATGAGGATCTCCACCAGGGCCTGATACAGTATGTGATCACAGCTTCTCATCCATTTCAGGATGGGGTCATATTTACACAGGGTGATCAGCTTGTCCTTCGGGATGACCCCTTCGTGTTCTTCTTCACTGCATGTCAAGGAGTGATGTTGTGTTAATAGCTTCTTTCATTTTACGCACATACAGTGCCACATTTCTCATGAGAATGACACAGCTTGGGTTTATAGTGATCGACAACTTCTTGGGTCTCTCTTAGGAGGCAGCGCTTGATCACCTGAAGGGCCTTTCCCACCACTGGGAGCTCAGCTCTCAGTTCCTGGGTTCTGCCAATTCTGGCCAGGCTCTCCTCTCCAATCTGCATACCACATTTAGCTAATTTGGATCGCCTCTCAATTCCTCCAGTCCTGTCTCAGAGGTTGCCAGCAACTCAACCATCCACAACAGCTGCCTTTCTCCTTCTGGTTCAGTGATTCTGCATTCCCCTCTTTCTAAAACAAATGCAGCCCAAACCCCAACTTTTCTAACTGTTTGCAACAAGCAAGCATTCCTCAAAAGTGGCTTACCATGCCCAGAGACTCACACTACTCCTTTCTGCTGTCCAACCTACTCTTCTTACCTACCACATTGCCCCTGAGGAGACTGCTGTGATATGCGAATTTGGGATGATAACAAGGTTGCTCAGCTTGGTGCAGCACCCAATGTTCTTCAAGATGTATGTCCCTGTGACTGCTCCACTCAGGTGTCAGACCTCCCCCCCCTCCGGTGCCTTCCATTGGAGATTTGTCACAGCAATGTCCTTAGAGCCGTGCTTGCGCGGTAGGCATCTCATGCAACTCCAAGCACACCAACCATCACTGCGTGGCTCAACCCCTCAGTTCCTTCGCCACTGCAAAAAGCAATAAGCCTTCTGAAGTGGAGGGGAAGAGGGGGGTAGTGGAGCAGTCACGGAGACATACATCTCAAAGAACTTTGACTACTGCACCAAGGTGAGCAACCTTCCTTTCTTCTTCAAGAATGTCCCCGTGAGTGCTCCACTCAGGTGAGTATGTAGCAGTTTCCCTTTAAGGTAGGTGGGACTTTGAAATCAAGACCACTGACTGTGGACAACACTGAAGAACCAGACCTCATGGCTAGGTGAGGTAGGTCAGCAATGGCATAGTGTTTAATAAAGGTGTTTTCAGAAGACCATGCTGCAGCTCTGCAGATTTCTGGGATGGGTATGTTGTGAAGGGCTGCCACAGAAGAGGACATGGCTCTGGTGGAGTGGGCTGTAATTCGATTAGGAGCATTTGCACCGGTGGTCTGATAGCAAAGGTAAATACAGTTAGAAATCCATTTGGAAAGTCTTTGTGAGGATATTAGCTTGCTTTCCATTCATTCAGCTATGGAGATGAAAAGTCTGTTAGATTTATGAAATTCTCTTGTTCTCTTTAGACAGAAGAGGATTGCTTTGCATACTTCCAGAGTATGCCATCTAGCTTTGTTGTAGTCCTTGTGTAGTCTGGGATAAAAGGTAGGTAACACAATTGTCTGGTTAATGTGGAATTTCAAAGAAACTTTTGGGATGAATCTCAGATAAAGTTTTATTATGACAGAGTGATCATTAAAAATGATATAAGGGGGATCTGCCATGATAGCTCTAAGTTCACTAACCCTTCTGGCTGACATCATCATGATTAAAAACGTGAACTTTCATGGAGAGGTGCAGTAATGAACAGGTGGCTAAAGGCTCAAAAGGCGCACCTGTTGATGTGTTGAGTACAAGAGAGAAATCTCACTGGGATGTGGGCTCTCTGACTTCACGGTATAGATTTTGGAGCCCTAGCATAAAGTGTTTTACAGCGAGTGAGAGAACAGTGATGCTGAGTGCTGATGATCCCGGTGAAATGTATTAATGGCTGTGGGGTGGACTTTAATAGAATTCAGTGAAAAGCCAGTAGACTTAAGACTGAATAGATAGTCCAGCATTGACAATAATGATATCCTGAAGGGATCCAGACATTTTTCAAGATCCCACATGGACAATCTTTTCTACTCACATAGATAAGATTTTTGGGTAGCCGGTTTTCTGCTATTTAGCAATATATTCTGAACCTCCTTTGACCAAAGCATTTCTATATGATGGAACCACTGAGGAACCATGCTGTTAAGTTAGATTTGGGTGTAGCATGGAGCCGTTCTGTTGAGAAAGTAGATTGCGACTGATTGGTAATGTCTCTGGACATCATATGGACATCTGTAGTAGGTTGGAATACCATGGTTGGCGAAGCCATGCCGGTGCTATTAATAATACCTGTGCCTGGTCCATCTTTATTTTGCTTATAATTTTGGGTATCAATGGTAACAGAGGGAATGCATATAGCAGAGGTCCGTGCCAGTCTATTGTGAACATATCTCCTAAAGACTGGGATCCGCGACCTGCTCTAGGGCAATAACCTCTTGCATTGTCAATTTTTGGTTGTTGCAAATAGGTCTATGACAGGAGTGCCCCACAATCAGAAAATGCTGCATACTACTGTTTTGTTGATCTCCTGTTCATGGTCGATGTTGGAGGTTCTGCTCAGTATATCTGTGGTGGTGTTTAGATGTCCCAGCAGATAGGATGCCTTTATGGATATCTGATGTAAGATGTACCATTCCTATAGTTTGATCGCCTCCATGCAGAGAGCATGGGAGCAAGCACCTCCCTGCCTGTTTATATAATACATGCAGGTGATGTTGTCTGTTAAGATTTAGATCAATTTGTTTCTTATTAAGGGGATGAAGTAACAACAAGCTTTTTGAACCACTCTGAGTTCTAATATGTTGATGTGTAAGGCTGTCGCATGTTTTGTCCACAGGCCTTGTGCTGTGCGACCTGATGCGTGAGCCCCCTATCCTGTGAGAGACACATCTGTTATAATGATTATGGATGGTGTTTGTGTTAAGAAAGGGATTCCCAAAAGAAGGTTGATGGGATTCGTCCACCATGTTAAGGTGTTCTTGGTGTGAGGTGGAACAATGACCTTTTTGTTTAGATTTTGCTTTTTTGGGCGACAGACATAACTGAGCCAGTTTTGGAGAGGCCTCATATGTAGTCTGGCACGTTCCACGATGAACATGGTGGCCAACATGTGACCCAAAAGTCAAAGGCATGCGTGAGCATTTGTGAGAGGCGATAGTGTTACCTCTTCTATGAGATACCGAATGTTTTGGAATCTTTGGACTGGAAGACATGCTCCTGCGGCAACTGAGCCTAGGTATGCCCCGATGAACACCAATGTCTGCACAGGGACTATGTTGGATTTTTCAAGATTTACGATGAACCCGAGTTCCTGCAGGAGATTTATTGTTTGGGTGTTGAGGATTGCCTCATGTTGAGATGGGCCCTGTAACAGACAATCGTCCAGATAGGGATAAATTGCTATGGATGAATGTCGTAGACGAACCACAACCACTGCAAGCACTTTGGAGAATTCCAGTGGTGCTGTGGCGAGTCCAAATGGCAGAACTTTGTATTGGAGGTGTCTTGTTCCGAGAATGAAACATAAAAATCTCCTGTCAACTGGATGGATTGATATGTGAAAATAAGCATCTTTCAGGTCAAGGGATGAGAACCAATCCCCGTGATTTAAGGCAGGAATGTTCATCGCCAGTGTTACCATCTTGAACTTTTGGACTAGAACATACTTGTTTAGAAGTCTGAGATCCAGAATGGGTCTCTATCCACCATTTTTCTTTTGAGTTAGAAAGTAGTTGAAATAGAAACCTCTTCAGTGGTATTGAGGAGGGACTTCCTCTATAGCACCTATCTTGAGCTGGTGTGACACCTCTTCCTGCAGGATGTGTATGTGAGAGGGGTCCCTGAAGAGATACGGGGTTGGGGTGGGTGGGTGCAATGTGTTTGAAAGGGATGATGTAACCCTTGCTTATAATATCTAGCACTGATTTGTTGCTGGTAATAGAAGACCATAAGTTGAAGAAAGGTTTTAGATGATGTCCAAACGTTTTTGATTCTTCTGCGGTGGGAGGGGTTCTCAATCCCTGGACCTGACCTTCAAAATAATTGTTTGGTTTGAGATGGTTGGTTGGAGGTGGACTGGTTTAAAGGTTACGTCCTCCTCTGTGAATGATGATGTTGTTGTCTTTGTCTGTAAGATCTGAATGGCCGTTGTTGTTTTAAAGATTGGTAGTCCCTGCGTGAATAGGCCTGGAAGCTCCTTCTCCTGAAATGTGGTGTATAAATTCCCAGGGTCCTCAACATAGCCCTGGAGTGTACAGTTTTGTCTGTCTTTTTGGAGAACAGTTTGTCCTTTTCAGATGGTAAATCTTCTACCTTTGTTTGCAGATCTTTTGGAATTCCAGAGGACTGCAGCCATGAGCTCCGTCTGAGGGTTATTGCAGAAGTTGTTATATGTGTGGTGGTGTCTGCCATGTCCAAGGCACCCTGTAAGGAGGTTTGGGCAATGAGTAGCCCTTTGTCTACAAGAGAACTGAGGAGACGGTGTTTTTCTTCAGGTAAGTATTTGTTTAGCTCACATATCTTTTCATAGCTGTAGTGGTTATAATTTGTGAGAAGTGCATTATAGTTTGCAATTCTGAACTGCAGAGCTCCAGGAGAATATCCCTTTCAAGCAAGCAGGTTCATTTTTTTATTGTCTTTGTCAAAGGGGTGGAACTTTGGCTAGTCTATTTTTATGGTGTACTGCCTTGACCACCAGAGAATTGGGGGCGGGGGGTGGGGGAGGGATGAGTAAAAAGGAAATCCATTCCCTTGGCAGTGACATAATATTTTCCATCTGCTTTCTTGCATGTTGGGGGAATAGAAGCTGGTGTTTGCCGTATTAATTCAGCAGGCTCTAAGATGGCACCACTAATTGGCAGTGCAATTTTGATGCTCTGGCAAGGGTGTAATATCTGGAGTAACTTATGCTGGGATTACTGGAGTTCTTGAAGTGGTAAATCCAGTGAGGTTGCAACCCTCCAAAATAGTTCCTGGAATTTTTTGGGATTGTCAGGAACTGCTGATGGTCCTGATGTGACCGCTTTGTCAGGAGAGGATGATGAATTTTGTTGAGGAGGGGTATCCTCGATTAATTCTCCCTCAGAGGCCTCATCCAGTTCCTCCACCAGCATGGTAGCAGTTTGTTGTGTGTTTGGTGCTGAAGATGTGGAAGGCTTGGATTTGATGGGCTTGCAATGTTGTTTGTCTTGGGTAGATGAATGCTGTAGGATTGATCTCTGAGTTAGTGATGTCATCTGGTGCAACCATTCCTGTATCATCCCGTCCATACAGGCTAGTGATAAAATAGATGCCATTGAGCCTGCCCAATCTCTAGATGAAAAAGTGGGTGAAAAGAATGCCTGTGAGAGTTGGTCATTTATGCTGGAAGTGGATGATAAGCAAGAGGATTCAAAACTTCTGAGCGGTGGGGAGATATCTGTGCCATATAAGAGACATTGGAAATGCCAGTCTGACTGACCCTGGTACTGAAGCTCAGTGGTCAGTGCCTTGGGTGGTGCTGTTGTATTAGTTGGTATTGGTACCAGTGGCACTGATAGCGTAGGCCTGCATGGTTCTTTAGGTGATCAAACTGACGGCGGTGCCAATTGTGTGGGAAAATGTGTCGGTACTGATTTGGGTGCCAGTCTCATAGGAGAGGAGGACACTGTCTTCGGTACCATTCTGGAATCCGGTGTCAGTTTATGTGCTGCCAAAGTCTTAGGTGGCTTTTCTGTACTTGAGCGGCTTTTAGATGTAGATGGTGCTGATAGGTCAGACAGCTCTGGTGCTCACTTTCTCTTTTGGGAGTCTCTGTGCTTTGGTGGCTGCTCTTTCCCTGTTTTATCTTTAGAGGTTTTATAGACCATGGGTCTGACTTCTTGATGTTCTGAAGTCTCTCTAGGAGGTTGAAGAGACTTCCATTAAAAATAATTTTAGTTCTCTATCTTGGTGAGTGCGCACCTTTATTTTGGAGCAGTGCGGACATTTGGCAGCAACATGACTCTTCCCCTGACACTTAATGCAAAGAGAGTGGCCGTCCAAGACAGGCACCTCCTCTTTACAGCCTTTGCATCTTTTAAATCTTGGTGAACCAGGCATGATAGAGGGAGCAAGAGGCCTTCTGAAGAGAAAAAAATAAAAAGTATTTTTTTTTTAAGCAAATAGGAGAGTTTAAACAAAAATATGGGAAAAGAGCACTGCGGAGCTCCATCTCAGTCCCAGGCTGGTTGAGAAGGAACTGAGTAGTTGAGTCATGCAGCGATGGTTGGTGTGCTCGGAGTGGCGCAAGATACCTACTGTGTAAGTGTGGCTCTAAGGACATTGCTGCAACAAATCTCTGATAGAAGGCACTGGGCGGGGTGACACCTGAGTGGAGCACTCACAGGGACATTCTTGAAGAAGAACAATATGTTGTCAAAATTAAGTTGCATTGCCTAATATTGTGTATGATCAGTGACAAATCTGCCTGGAAACAAATACTGAAGACATTTTCATGGAGGAAAAAGCCAAGTCAATTGCCTTCAAGTGTATATTGTCTTCAAATTAGCAAGGTCAGTTTAACCTGCCTCAGTTTCTTTTTATACATAGGAAGAAGGGTCTTTTATATGATTAAGTCATATTTCTGCTTCCTGTCTGTGACCCTCTAAGCCAGTGGTTCCCAACCTTTTTTGGTTCGAGGGCCAAAGATATCATTTTACAGCCCTCGAGGGCTACCAGTTTCCATTAGCAGGTTGCCAGACAGAAGGATTCAGTGAGGAGGCCTTCTCCATGTTGAACTCCTGTCCCTCTGGTTGCAGCAGGGAAACCAAATATATCCTGCTCCCCATGTGCTCCATCTGGGTCCCTAGGAAGTGGCTGCCTTCTGCAACCAGGGGAACAGAAGATCAATGCTTCTCCTCCTCTGGGTCCAGCAAAGACCCCAGTGCTTATGAACCCATGTGGAGCACTTTGCTGTGTTCCTTGCTACAGTCAGAAGGAAGGCAGCACTAATTTCTCATCCCCTTGGTTGCTGCAAGGAGCTTGCACCAGTTTTTTTAGCCCCATGCAAACACACTCTGTCTCAGTCCTTAGGCAATGACCTGCCTTCTGCAGCTAGCAGAATTGCTATGGGCGATTTGGAAAGCCTCCATGGGGCCACTTTCAGCCTCTAGGCCACACGTTGGGAACCACTACTCTGAACTGGAACATCTGAAAACAAACCTGCAGTTACAGTGTTTGGTGCAGTGATCTATCCATAGGGCACTACTTAGGACAGAATAGAATCATAGGGCTGGAAGGGACCTCATGAGATCATCTAGTCCACCCCCCCCCTGGGATTTGAAACCAGGACCTTCTGCATGTAAAACAGATGTGCTAGCCACTACACTATTTGCAGCAATAAACAGCTTAGAATCTTAAGATTTTTAGAACAAAGATTTTTTCCCTGTTTTGGTGTCCTGGTTCTGTGCATAAACTATTAAGACTCTCACATCCTTATATACAGTGAGTGAAACTGGTTACGCTTTAGACCAGGCGTGGCCAAACTGCAGCTAGGGAGCCACATGCACCTATTGAATAAAAAATTGTGGCTCCCAGAAGAACGTCAGCAAACCAGTGTAGGAAAGCAGCCCCAGCTTAGGAGTTCAGGAGGGAGTCAGGATGGTGGGGAGAAGCAGGGCATGGTTGGGGTGGTGGGGAGAAGTGCAGCATGGTCAGGATTTTAAACTCACCACTAGCCTGAAGTCTTCTACATGGAGCAGCAACTTTAAGCAACTATTAGAATCTGACATTAGTAGGATCAATATTTGTCCTCTTTTTATGATAAAATCAAAGTGTGCTATCAATTGTAAACTTAGTAATTTTGGAGAAGGTAAAAGTATATGGCTATATGCCTCAGTGCTGCTCTCGAAGGTTTGATAATCAACTTGTGTGGCTCTTGAGTTCCATAAGTTTGGCCAGCCCTGCTTTAGACTTTCAGTACAATTCAGACCACTTCAGTTTCTCTATTTTCACTTACTGTCCATTTTTCTGTCCCTGGCAGCAGGGACACATACACACACACAGGGAAGAACAGGAAATAACAGAGAAAAAGACAAGAGTACAATGAAAATACCAAAGTACTACAATTTGTCAATATCTGCCCTCCAACAGAAGACTTTTTTGAAAATTTTCATGACAACCTGAATCAGAAAAAGTCCCAGTTTACCCAAATGCCATTATAATCCTAGACTGCAATCTTCTTGGCTTCTTCAGATTTCATTCTCTATCAACACTCAATGGCATGCTCTTCTAACTGTTTGCTTTTACAAAAACTGTCTGCTCTCTACAAAAGCAGCAACCCATTCCTGTTAGTCAATATTACAGTTGGTTTAGATTAGTATCTGTACTCAAAGGTAACAGCATATCATATAAATAAATAGATAGTAAACTCCTCTGCTTTACAAACAAAGATTCCCGTGGCATTTTTAAAGACAAACAAATGTATTTATCACCTAAGCTTTCATCTTTAAAAGTGCCACAGGCTTCCTTGTTTGTTTTTACTGAACTAGACTAACATGGCTACCCCTTTGGAACTCCTCTGCTTTAGGTATTTAATTCCAATGATTAGCTTCTACTATACTTCTAAGAATAAGGCCCAGTCCCGGCAGGTAGTTAAGATCCTTAACTCTTATAGGTCAATAATATAATGAAGCTGAAAACTGTATCACTCATAGTCTTGAAGGTAAAACACTAGTAAAACTCGAGTCACCCAAAAGTTAAGTTAGCAAGGGTAAGTGTGTACTGTTTACCTGGAAGGCATGGTAGTGGAGCCATCGCTAGATGGGGTTTTAGAACTCCAGAAGGACTGCCACAGTTTCTCAATGTAATGAAACTGAAGGTTCATTACAACATCCAAAGTTGCCTAAGAAAAAAGATGACACCTTAGAAGATGGTTTGATAACATCCAGCCACACAGCTTCTTTGTAAGTGCAACGCCCTGTCGAACAATCTGAAATGTGTTGTCTGAACAAACACCAGACTATAAAGAGATCATGCAGTGAGGAAATACCTTGACCTATACTATCAAGGGAATCAGAAACTTTTCTGTTCAGTAGCACATCCCAGAAAAGCAGGATTGGAGTAGGAGGAGCCTACTATGTAAATCAAACCCTACATCAAACAAGCTGGGCCTCTATAGTTACCTCACAGTGTCGTCTGTAAACGAGCTGCAGAGTCTTGATATCATTCACAGAGATACCCTCTTGCAAGAGGACATTTCCTAGATCAGGTGCCGGGAAGTCAGGAAAGACATGGGTTACATCTAGAAGAAAAGTTGGGAAAAGATGGTGAACTTTAGAGGTGTTCATAGTTTTACAAACTGTGAATTAGGATGCAATTTCACAGCAGCTGGTTGCTCCATTTCATATTTCAAATAACTAATGATGAGATCAGTGAATTGAGACTGATTATTCAATACTTCAACAATTCACTTCCCAGAAAAGAACACCACTGTCCAATTATTCACTGTAGAAAAGACAATGTTTTTCTTGCAACTCAGAGAAAAGAAACATGAATGCTTTGTACCATTAGAATGTGTGTTCCCATTAGGTCTTCTCTGAAATCTAAATAATACCCCTTTGGTATTTTGAGAGCAAAATTGGAAATTTAATTGGATGGCAGACATACCAGGTACAACTGCATTAGAGAATGCTCAGAAATGGCTGCATTCCTGTGTATCATTAATGAGACACACTAGAAAGAATTTAACCCACCACCACACACAACAGTTTGGACTGGGAAGTAACTGGGTAAACTGTTGATACCCCTTGTCTTGAACCCATTTTCATTCCTCTTAGGTTCCTTTGAAGGAGGAGCTGGTATCCAGGAAGTCTTAAAACAATCTTCCCTAAATGGAAAAAATGCTTTGAACTACAGCAACTAGTAGGCAGCGTGTCTTGCACCCAATCCTCCTCCCATATGTAAAGAAAGCTATATAGAATGCCAGACTTGTTAGGCAATCTCCCATATTAAAGGATTGCCTAAAGTATCCCAAAGTATACAGGGCGCAGTTCAGAGCCGCCACCATTATTAGAAGGTTACCTCTAGTAAGCTGTAAATATTTGTTGATCTCTTTAACAGTTATTAAGACTTCAGCATATTTTAGATGCATGCTCTGTTGGACATGAACCTGCCCAGGAGAATATGGACTTCACTGGTATATCTTTATCACAGGACTGAACTTCTTACGATGCTAATTCAAATTTAGGAAGGGACAGTGCAAGGTGCATTCATCGCCATGACAACCAATTTACTATCTCGGGGGTTCTCTCATTTGGGTCATCCCCACAAAAAGAGCTAGAACTAAGACTTTTATTAGCCTTGTTCTGGAGGGATCCTAGTTTTTCCATTTTCAAGAGGAATGGAAGCAGGTTCAAAAGAGAAGGTGACGGAGCTTACTGATGTGAATGCCAAACCATCAAAATTTAGGACAGAAGAAAACCTTCAAAGAAAATGAAAACTAATCTGAGCCTCTACCCCCAACTCGCCTTAAACCTGAACCTCTTTGAGGCTTAGCAAAGTTCAATAAATAGAAAACCTGGTGTGAGCAAATATAATTTAAAACATTACTAGTTAAGATTTCCACTCTTCTGGCTGCAGCACTTCCTATCCTGGGAAGCCCCTAAGAAGACACCAGGGGTAGAATCTTAAGATTGCAGGGAGAATTTTAAAGAAAAGATGGTTACTTCTAAGTAACGCATGTATGTAAATACTATTTTTTTTTAAAAAACAAACAAGCATTCTACATGACATCTTTGCAGCATGACTGAGGAAAGCTGTACAGATTGTGGGACTGATAGGGTTAGCAAGAGAAGTAAAAAAAATGTAAAAAGATATGGCATAAAGAGCACATATAGGATATTTTTGACAAATGTTAAAAATAAATATGCCCCTTGATCAGCAATAGACAGGGCCTGCTGAGTAGAGTGTGGAAGCCTTTTCAAGTAAGATCAGTAGCATCTCCTAGAAATAATAAAACTGAAAGGAAACATAGAATTTGAGCTGCATTTCCTCACCTATAAACTGCTGATGGTGTTGACTCTGAGCTGCGACCGACTGTTCTGGAGTAGAGTGTAGGCTACTGTTGGATCCACTCTCTGCAATGCCATCCATCTTCTGAGAAGGTCTGTACCTAGAAATATTAAACAATTCTCAAAGTACAGCTTGGTGGTATGCACATTTTAATCACGCATCTGACGAAGCGGGTTACAGCCCATGAAAATTTACGCTTGAAGAAATTTTTTTAGTCTTTAAGGCTATGTCTACACCAGGAAACTTAGTTCAGACTTCCTTTGTCCGAACTAAGCAGTTCCTGGTTAGTTTGAACTAACCACTAAAAAAAAATGTGGCTAGTTCAAACTAACCTCTTAGTTCGAATTTATTGAGTTTGAACTGGCATGACTACATGGTAGTAGTTTGAACTAAAGTTCAACTGAAGTTTGAACTAAGCACTTAGTTCCAACTTTCTATAATTACTTACTATAATTACTTACTATAATTTTTTTAGTTCAAACAAGGCAAAGCCTAGTGTAGACAGGGACCAAATTAGCCTGGATTAAGCCTCCTTGTTCTGGACTAATTTGCTAGTTTAGACATAGCCTAAGGGACCAGAGGACTCTTGTTATTTTAAACATGTAAATATACCATGAAAGAGGTATCTGGAAAAGTCAGATACCTGTATAGCCCTTCTGTGTTAAACAAAACAGTCACTTAATATGTCAGCATATGTTTATAAAGAGTTAAGAAAATAATTGTTTTAATAAACAGTTAATAAACTGTTAGCCCAACCGCTGGCTTATAACCATGGGGTTTGCAAACACCTATAAAATCTTCTGCTGATGTGTTTATAACCTTAAACACATATTGTTCATATCTGTGGGATGCTTTTATATTATATATATATAATGAAATTATATATCTATTAAATATATTTAATATAAACCATTTATTAAGTCTTTATAAACATAAGCCAGCCAGTGATATAGTGTAGTGGCTAGCACCTCCGCTTAACATGCGGAAGGTCCTGGGTTCAATTCCCAGGGGGTTGGACTCGATGATCTCATGAGGTCCCTTCCAGCCCTATGATTGATTGATTGATTGATATCCTTAATATGAAATGTGGTCAAATTATCCACCTCAAATAATCCCTAAGATTTAAAGATACTGGATGAACAGAATAAAATGCTGTATTTTGACCCAGCATTGATCTAGGAAGGCAGAAGTGTGATTTATATTCCTCTGCGTTTAAAATGAAGTGACACACAATTATACGGCACCTCACACAATTCAGTTCCTATGGTGGTTTTCAGGTACTGGGTCATGCTGCCCCCTGCTGCTGCCTCCAAAAGACTGCAATGCATTGCTCAAAGATGTAATTTAATTATTGGGTCATGGGTATAAATGATTTTTTTCAGCTGGGTTCCGAGAAAGTTTGAAAACTGCTGCTCTGTTTGAATCTTAGCCTGTCTACTGATCTTGTTAGTGAGAGAAGGGAGTTGTGGTTAGGGGTTTTATGAGAATAAGAGCTCCCACAAGAATGGCCTCAGACCAATCAATGTCACATTGGTGTGGGGAAGCCAACATAGTTTGGGTAGCCTAGCATTTTATTGCTATGCTTTGCTGAAGTGAAATGATAAAATGAACAAAACCATTTGGTTCCAGTAAGAGAAGGGGCTTAGGTTCTGATACTTTTGGGGTTTTTTATTGTACTCGTTACTTTTACTGTGCCTCTCAGGGCCAGTGACAGGAATGTGTGTTAAGCATCTGGGATGCCATTTCCAAGATAGAACATAAAGCACATTAACTTCTCCTTCATTTTACAAATGGGCTGTGCAAATTGATATGTGAGGAGCTGTGGGGTGGGCCAGTTATCAGACATGCCATAAGTGTTAGGGTGATCCTTAAAAGAAATGAGGCAGTACCAGTAAAAAAAAATCTACTGTCTGCATTAGAGCTTTCCTGCTTATTTATAATTGTCTTTTAAATGTTGTTTAAATATTCTTTCACAAGCCTGGTTCTAAGAGTGCCAAACACTGATAGCTTAATATTTAAAAAAGTGTTCTAGATAAATAATACTGTTTTATAAACAGATTTTTTTTAAACAAAGTAAAAACACTGTTCGCTAATAGCAGCAAGATCTCACAACAGATGAGGACTGATGCCAAACAAACAATCTCAAAAACACCATGGAAGCTTCTGGCAAAGCAATGTGGGAATAACAACAGATATTTTATGCCTCTGTAGCACCTTCTCTGAATGCTTTGTGCGCCATCTGAGCATGAAGTACTACATCATTCATCTCAGATAAGCATCATTCTCCCCATTTTATAGATAGAGAAACTGAGTCTGAGAGCAAGTTTAAGTGGTTTGTTCAAGGTCACACAGCAAATATGCTTCACAACTATTTTTTGCTGTTTGGGAGCTAAAGAAGTTGAGAATTTTCCTTGACTCCACTCTAACCAAAAGCAAGAGTGCTCACACTCCCATGAGGCAATTCAAGAGCTGATCTGCATCATGACCCTCATTTAATTTTACTCAGAATTACCAGGATGTGAGACTGACTGGGTCCCATATCTGAACCTGTTGCACTAGCTGGTCTATGAAAAGAAAATTAAGTCGCCTTCCACTGGTTACATACAAGTAATTGCATAGTTGAGGTCTCAAAAACCTTGAGTCACTGGGACACAGAGAAAAGGATATACTGTAGTGTTCACCATAGCAACAGACAGCTCAAGTCCCAGCCTCTGCTGCACAAAAAAAAAAAAAAAAAAAAGGGCAAAAAGGAATAGTTTGTGGAATCAGAATTTCTCCTGGACCCTTCTTCATCTTGGTTCAGTGCCAGCCACTCCGTGCAGTTACTTAACAGAGAGCAGTGCCTTCCCCTTGCCCTATCGTCACATACTTTATTTCAGGGGTACTCAAACATTTTGCAAGCCGGTCCACATTCAGCCTTCCACCATTCATTGGGGTCCACAAGCAACTAGGGTAGGCCTACTGCTGGGAGCAGTGGGGGGGGGGGGAATGATGCCCCGAGTGGGGGGGGGGGTGCTCTGGGAGGGGGGGGGCTAGCAGGAGCAGGGGGGTGATGCCACCAATTCATGTTGGAAAAGGCTATAAAATTTAAATTGTGTGTAAAATAGTTGTTTTTGGAGACTGACTGCAGGCAGTGGTATTTGCCTCCTGTGAACAGCCACACTCTGGATATGTTCCCACCTCTTGGGAGCAGGTGGGGCCCAGAGCCTCAACTGCGCTTCTGCAACATGGCTGCCCTACAGTCAGCCCCCTATAACGACTATTATCTTTTTTGGGGCCATGAAATTTTTTGACATTAAAAAGGGTCCTCGTACTCAAAAAGGTTATGAACCACTGGCTTACGAGACTGTCAAGTGGGGCTGTGTCAAAGCCCTGGCAATGTTCACTGAAATCCCTCATTCACAGGCCTCTGGGGCGGCCTCTTTGGTTGATTCTTGGTGCCTCTCTCCACTCTGCTCTGCTTTGGCACCCCCACCTCAGCCATACAGACCAGGAACTCAGCAGGGGGGCAAAGTGAAAACTCAGAGAACAAGTTCCAGTGGGGCAGCTGTCTTAGTCCAGTTCAGCAAAAGCAGCAAGGAGGCCTGTGGCACTTAAAGACAAACAGATTTATGATTTTCTCCCATGAAAGCTCATGTGATAAATAAGTCTGTTTGCCTTTAAGAGCCATAGGCCTCCTTGCTGCTTTTTTCCGAGCACACCAGTGCGCGCACGTGGACAAGAGCCGGCCCACTCCCGCTCGCTGGAGCCTGGCCTGCTCCGCACCTGCGCAGTAAGTACCGTGTGCTGCACCGCCAGCCGAAGCGCGGTGGCGCGAGGTAAAGTTCGGTTGCCAGGAGACGGGAGTAGAGACGCCAACAGCACCAGTCGCACTGACAAGTGCGCATGCGCCTTTCTCCCTACTCTCCCCGCCTTGCCCTCGTGTCAGCGCTCAGGAGAAAATGAAACTCTTGGGCTGGGAGGGGAAGAAGACGTTTCTCCCTGTTGCCGCAGCAATCCTGCCAGCTCGTTCCCGAAGTCCTACGCGCCCCGCTCCTGTTGCCGGCCAACAGCAATCGTTGCCATAGAGGGAACATTGCCGCGGTCCACCAGAAACATCTTTGCGGTCTGGATTGTGGACTGCGGGCCGCCGTTTGAGTACCCCTGCTTTATCTTATCAACACAAAATTTTTAATTTATGCCATAAGCCATCCCCCAACATATAGGCCCTTTGTTAATACCAAAACTACACTTCACAGGCTCCTGCTGCTGCTGTCTGAGATGGAGGTGAGTCTTTCAGGGAAACCACTGATCATGGCTTCCATTGCCCTATTAGCAAGCGGGTCTGAGAAGCAATGGGTACATACCTTTGTTTCTGGTGTACTGGCTGCTGTCTCATTGCCATATACTGGGTGTCTTCCTGTAAACGATTCAGTGGAGATTCTGGCTTTAGACGGATCCCATAATAATGATACTTGGAGTTGCCCCTGAAAAGCATAGCATTAAAGTCTACAGATTTCCAATATTTAATAGATTCAACACATAAGCACTGTGATTTACTTTCAGGCTTTAGTAAAACACCTGATGGTGCTGTGGATCAAAAATGTGTTGGAACTTCTGTCTAAATCCCAGATTCCAATTCAGCATGGATTTACTTTGCTGAACAAGCATATTAAGATCCTCATCTCACATTCAGAAGTGTACATGTTATTTTCAAATCTTGCTACAACTAACATCCTGAGTTGAGGGGTTCTATTCCATTTCTGTAAGCTTCCCATTTTCAAGTGTCCAACGAAATGGCCTTTTCTCCCACAAAACCTCATGCGATAAATAAATTAGTCAGTCTTTAAAAGTGCCACCAGACTGTCTGTTTTGCTGAACTAAACTAACACAGCTACCCCTTTGGAATTTATCCTAAACTCTGAAAATAATCAAAGTCCAGGATCCCTTTTACAAGATTTGTTTGATCCCTCACCTGTGGCTTTCAGCCTGCATTCTGGAGCCACACAGATGCTGAAATGCACTTTTTCACACAGAAGAGTCTGGGATTGCCAGCTCAAAAGGAAGCTGTTCTGATCTTCCCCGCTACTGCCTCAACTGAGGACAGAAAGTGTCATATCTAATATCAATGTACTTTTTAAAAACTGCAATTGATGTTTCAATTCAGACTCTTTCATTTTAATTATAGAGATTTTTCCAGTGAGACCTGTCTTCTAACATGATCAACTGCAATTGGAAAGCAAGAGGCAAGTGTCTGAATGCAAACCAACATTTAAATAGAATGTCACAAACACTCTGGTGATATTCTACCCTTCAACCTGAATTTAAATTAAAGATTGGCTTTATACAGCAATAGCATTTCACTGTAGGAGATAGATTTTGGCAAATGAAATTGGGTGAAAGCATCTTAACTGATCCCTCATCAGGGGTGAGAAAAATCTGGTTCCCTCATCTCTTACACCATGCCCCCAAATTATATTGTCATGATGGCAGACAGTAAATTTTACCCCTGGGCTAGTTCATTTTCATGATAGTTTTGCAAGGCTGAAATAAGGCTACACAAGATTTTGAAACAGCAGGAATGGCTATGAATTCTTCTCTGGCTGAGTGATTAGTGTAGCTTTGTAGGGCCTCCTAAGCTTTCAGCGTAGCGCATGGATGCATCAATTAAAGTAGCCCCATTAGGCTAGCAGTTCTTCTTAGATCTACCCAATGCTTGGCTACAGGAATGAGGAAGATCATTACACAGCCTGGATGTGCGAATATAGTTCTGCTAAATCAGATTGCAGCAAGTGTTGTTAATGTGTAACTAATGATGGCCAAGCAGATCCTCACTGGCACATGATAAACAGCTGGGAAAGCTGTCATTACAGCCTCAGAGACACTCATGATAATGCTCTTTCGAATTGTTAGGATTCGCTATGCCAGCACCTTTTGCACTGCATTGACAAGTCTGAACTAACCTTTAATGATGTGTTCAGAGCCCAACCACAGACAGAGAATTTAGAGAAGGGAACAGTTACCTGTCCATTGATTTTCTACATGGAATCCCTTCTCTCTGTGGTAGAATTATTTTCTTCAGGTTTAGAAAGGGAAGATTTTGGGATGTGTAGCTCTTTCTGCTATCATAATGAAGGATTTTTGCAAGCTATATAGCACCTGCATACCCACTGTAATATATGTTACATAATTATTATCTTACTCCACTAAAGAGATTCAAGTCCTTTCAGCAGACCAAAACTTGAGACGCAAAGTTAAATAACTTCTAAGTTTATTTAGTAGGAGTTTGGTATTTCTTCACTTGTTTGGTTCTAATGCACTCTTCAGAATCTACACACCATTCATTTCAAATGTTTTTATTAAGCACCAAGTTTTCAAAGTGCTCAGAACTCACAATCAGAGCCAGACTTTCACATCAGTTCAGCATGTAATATGCACCCATGGTGCTGAACTCTTATGAAAATCTGGCTGATGAGGCACCAAACTCTTTAAAGTGTGGCTGGGCTTGTTGGTGCTGAGGATTTTTTTGCAAATGTAGCCCCAAGAGCACAAATTCTATTCAGGTAGATCTGGTTTAAGTTTTTCCAGCTGAATATATCTCTCTCCAAAAAGGCAGTTTCAACATATTCTTCAGGAAAACATTGCTTCACAGAAATGTGACAGTCAAATTTTTATAAAAATATTTTTCATCTCAGCATTTATATCTTTATTATACACATGCGCGTGCACACACACACACTTTTAATCAATCAATACCTTTTTAAAAAGTCAATGTATTTCACTTTCTCTTAAAAGAAAACAAGGAGTTTAGTGGTGCTCATAAAAAATAATAAATGTATTTATCACATGAGCTTTCATGGGAGAAAAAATCCCATTTTGTTAGATTCTTGAAGACAGGGAACTCACAGAACTCTGCAAGTTCCCCATCTTCAAGCATCTGCTGAAGTGGGATTTTCTCTCATGAATGCTCACGCGATAGATACATTCATTAGTCTTTATAAGCACCACCAGATTTCTTGTTTGTTTTGCATTTTTAAAGACTAAGAAATTTGTTTATTGCATCAGCTTTCATCTTTAAAAGTACCACAGGACTCCTTGTTTGTTTTTGCTGAACTAGACTAACACAGCTACCCCTCTGGAACTTTCCTTTCTTTAATAATAAGAGAGCAATACACTTATTCATAAATATATGTGCATATTTAGAGTTTTAATTTTCTTCTAAAGCACAAATATTCATGTTAACCTATTCTGCTTTGCTCAGGGTCCTCCCACTTGTTTTTTTAAATAGAAACCTTTCACTCATGAGTCTTAACCCAGCACGCTGGCGTAGAAACCTGGACCAACATTACCAAAGTCAACAGAATTGTTTTAATGTAAGTTAGATCAGAATCTAGCCATTTGATTGCAGTGTGATTCTCCAAACGGGCAGCTCCTGGTGGCAACTGAGACATGGCTCTTGTGGCATGGAAGGAACAGGTAGAGCAGAGTGCCAGACTGGAAACCTGTTTCCCTATCTGCTGTAACACTGAATTATGAAGCTAACGTTAAACTTGACTGGCTTTAAAAAGTCAGAAGAGAATAAAGACTGCTGAAGAAACTGGTCTGCTATCTTTGGTTCCCCACCATGTGATCGGGCATCCTAAAAGAGATTCCTTCAGCAAGATGGCTGCCTCTCCACCCTGGAGCAGATGAAGGAACACCTTTGCCATTAAACTTTGTCCTCGAATACATAACACAGCTGATTCCTGCAGAGAGCGCACACCTACCTTGTGACTTTTTAAGATTACCTATTTTGCTTAGAATGACAATATTCGATTTGGGACATTGCTTGTTACTATATGGACCTAGGAATACTGGCTGTTACTGCTGAACAATGCTGGGGGGCTCCGCAGCACCAGTGACAGGTGGAGAGGTGCATTTTGTGTTTAGATTGTGACAAACTGTGCAGTAGTTCTCCCACCTGCAAAATGTAAAGTCAAGAGCTACTGTTCTTGAGGTCAGACAATCTTCAGCCAGTGAAAACATTACAATTACTACTGCTATTCGTATTTATTGCAACATCTTTTATGAGGCTCTCAGAGGTTTACAAACTTCAGTTCAGCCTCATGCACTCATCTGAAGGAGATATTAAGCCCATTTTACAGATGGGTAAAGTGGTATATTGGCAGTGAAATGGCTCACCTAGATCTCTCCATAGCCAGTCTATGGCAGAGTTGGGAATAATTTGAGACTCTTAATACGCATATCACTAAACAACAAAGATTCTCAAGTAATCCACACCACATTATTAAAATGGTGAGAACAGTAAAACAGATGGCAAGTCACCATCAGCTCATCCATTCCTTATTGCAACTTCATTGAATACAGCGAGGGCCTGGTACAATGGAATTTAGCATTTAATTTTATGAAGTGGCATTTCAGATCATTGGTCTGTCCGTGACCTTTCAGAAACAGTGGTAAAGTGAAGCAGAGGCAAAAGGAAGATAGGAATGTGCTACTTCTGTCACCGAGCCCTAATCTCAAACCCCACCACACTCACCTTGTTCCCAGGCGCCGAGTTCTCAGCCCCATGAACACAGAACGGATCAGTTTTCCAAAGGAAGCAGCATTCACTGGATCCAGTTTGTGCTCTTGACAGTGTCGCAGGTAATGGTTGTAAAGAGAGCTCCTGGGAAGACTTACACCTTCAGCAGTCTCATAATTGTCCAACAGCCACTGGAGCTTTATACAGAAAAAGATAATTTAAAAATAAAACACATGTGAAAGACTAACAGGTTTAAAATAGCCTGCTTAAAAAGATGACAATGTTTAAAAGGGAGGACAACATCCCTGATGTGATCAGACTTCAGAGGGATTTAGCAGTTGGTATTTAGTACACAACAGCAGCTAACTTGTGTTTTTCAGTCTGATACTTATGTCTTCCATAATGTAGGGACAGCAGAAATGAAAAAAGGCTGTCACATACAGCATCCTAGTATATACTGACACTAACGCTGATGGCTGTCCTCCACTCAATTACGTCATTGCAAAGGGAATGTAAATTGTGGAAAGCTTCTGCCACTGCTTCCCTGCTCAAAAAAAAAGTCCTATGAGCTATTATTGTTAGGGAGAACAAACGTAAAGATACTTGATGCTACTTAGTTGGAAGGTATGATCTCTGACAAATCTGAATACATTGCTAGTCGGTCTATTAGTACCATTTTCAACTTCTAACTCAGCAGTCAAAGTTTGTTTGAGCTAATGGGTCCTTAATTTCAGGCTTGAAATGTTGACAATTGGCACCTTAACCACAAAATTAAATGGCTGCCAAATCTATGTTAAAATCTGCATGTTACCAGCTATTTTCCAAAATGTATTGTCTGAACTTTACTTTTCTTGACATTTTTCTTGATCAAAGTTTGCAACTGGATATAAATCATTTATGTTCAGCCAGTCTTAAAGGACAGGGCAGATGTACAATTGCAGTTCATGAATTAGAATGTAAACAGATAAACCTCTGTAACTGGCTAAATGCCAGGTTCAGGAAAATAAAGAGCACATAATTTTTAAGTGAATATTGACTAATCAAATAGAAAAGCAAGAAAAAGCTAGAAATACAAAAGGATGAAAATATTGATGTTTTCCTTTAATACAAATGAAGGGAATCCTGGGAACATATAGGGTCAACATTTCTAAAACTAGGACCTGATTCTGCTCTTTCTTTACATTTGTGTAAATCAGGAGTAGCTCAACTAAAGCAGGTGGAGTTACACTATTGTGAAACTAACAGAGCAGAATCAATCCTCGTGCGCCAAAAATTATAGCTGCAAAATATCATCCTGACAGAACAAAGCATTCAAGTCTGTGCTTAATGTTAAATAGGTGCTCCATCTCTGAAGTTAATGGGAATGAAGCGTATTGCAAGTGTTTTGTACACTGGGGCATGCATGCCAGCGTTCAACAACCATATACCTGCTCACACACTAAAAGGCCTATATCTTCTCCCACATCACATTTATAGTAGCGCAGCCCCAGTCGCCTGATACGCTACTTGATGACTGAAGCTTTCTAGCAATAACATCACTGAAATCAGAACCCCGGTGTGCAGTGATGAATCAGGCCCATTTACTTCAACTGAGGTACTTTCAACTTCCACGTCTGTCAGAGTAAAATCAGACCTTACATATGCACCATACGCCTCCTACGTGCACAAAGAGCTACTTGCATAGGCACATGTTTTGTTGCAGCAAGTCAGGTGCCGGCATTTGAATCATTCACCTATTGAAAGCTACCACACACAAGCAATATGAAAAGCTATGTTTTAGGCTTTATTTCTTTATATTAAAAGGAGCTCTTAGGGTCAGACCCAAATGCCATTGAAATTCAGCAAAACAAACAAGGAGTCCTGTGGCTCTTAAAGACTAACAAATCTATTTATTGCACAAGCTTTTGTGGGACTAAGCATCTGATGAAGTGGGACTTTCTCCCACAAAACTCATGCAATAAATAAATTTGATAGTCTTTAAGACTATGTCCACACTAGCAAATTAGTTCAGACTAAGCTTGATTAGTTCGAACTAATTTGAACCCTGTCTACACTAGGCTTTGCCTAGTTCGAACTAAAAAATTTAGCTAAAAAAAGCTTAATTCAAAGGGTTAGTTCAAGCTAATTTGCATTATTAGTTCAAACTAGCCCAATGGAGACATGCTAGTTTGAACTAAATAAGTTCCAACTAGTGGTTAGTTCAAACTAAGCGCCTTTTTTTTAGTTCAAACTAACTTTTAGTTTGAACTAAAAACTACACAGCTAGTTCAAACTATAAGTTAGTTAACTTTCAAACTAATTTGCTCAGACTAACCAAGTCCTAACTAAGATTTTAGGTGTAGATATAGCCTCCATGCCACAGGACTCCTTGTTTGTTTTGCTGAACTAAACTAACACAGCTGCCCTGTTGGAAATTGAAATTCAGTGAACTGTTTCCATTAATTTCAATGCCCGTTGGACAGGGGACAGAAGAGATGCCAGATTTGCTTTGAACCCTACTACTTGGAGGGCTGCTCAGAACATCATTCCCATTAACACATTATCTAAGCGGCTGTTTCTTTATACACATCTCACAACTAAAGAATTTTCAAATTCTAAACCTATAGGCCCAAGTTTGGTTTTAAAATGATATTGATATTACGATCAGCTACATCACTTAACACCCTTATTTGCAGAGGAAGTCATATCTCCATGGATCCCTGAAGCAAGAATGGCACAGTAAATTGTTACAATGAGCCATTCTGCAAACATTAAGTTACTGATTAAACCATCTATAATCAGAGAGGAATTCAAGTGTTCCAAGCACAACAGATAAGTAGCAGTGCTGTTTTAAATTAGTCCATATCTACGTTCATTTTAGCCCATCTCATATATATATATGGAAGATTCACTGGCCACAAATGAACCTTTTTCTCCATTAATTCCATTTGTCCTGTGGACTCTACTTGATGCTGATCAGTCAAAGCTAGGTTTGACACGTTCCATTTGAAAAGAGGGAATGAAGTCACACATTACAGTGAGAGGCATAACGACAAGGAAAAGAAACCCCACATTCCTTTTCGTCTTTTCATAGTTCATGCCCATTTGCAGATGGCTCGACAGCACTACTCTTTCTGTTTATTTTCTGTAGGCCCTTTATTTTTGCATTTCTTAAAATTTTTGCACTGTAGAACTCTGAAATGTCCAATCATGCACAACTGAATCAGCATTTTTTTAATTAAGAAAAAACACACAAACTTAAAGGGAAACCTGTCAAGTTATAAATCATAGTTTTAACTGCTGAATTTCTTGTCCTACATTACTATTAACACATTCAATACTTAAAACTGAAAGAATCTTGAAAACTGACTTTATTTCAGTCTTTACTCTGTTTCCGTTTTACTTGGGTTCACTTTTTTTAATATGGTAATCAATTTCACTTTGTGACCATCATACATTATAAACAATGCACAGAAACATTTCCATTGGATTTTTATTTATTTTAAATACCAACCTTTTTATTGGCTTTTGGTTTTGTAAATCTTTATAACAATCTTAGGCAAAATTTGACTAAAGCGTGTCCCTTTCGGGTGTATGTGATTGGGCGGGGGGAGATAATCTATTCTTTAGAGCCTGATTCAGCAAACACATAAACACAAAACAACTTTAAACATGTGTTTAAGTTCTATTGATTTCAATGAAACTTAAGTACATATTTAAGTGCTTTGTTGAATCAGGACCACAAAATACATTTAAAAACTCAATTGATTTTTGAAGCCACTAGCATGGGACAGTTATTTTATTGAGTTACATAGAGCACCTAGAAGCTTATTTAAAAAGTTGATGATAGTACCTTCCCTGAAATTTTGAAACAGGGAGCAGGAGAATCAAATAAAATCTAAACCAAATAATTGCTTTTTACATCGAGCAGTAGAGTTCACTCAGCCAGGGCCACATATGTGCAACGGAAAAGTCTGGCTGCCAACAGTGAGAATTTAGTCAGAGGAAGTAACTAGAGCCTCTGAGCCAACATTAACTACTACAGTGAAAGAAGGTGAGAGGAGGTATCTCAGGTAACATGGAGACCAGTTACACCTTTAGAGATGAACAGCAGCAGCCTGAATTGCACCTGGCAGTGAAAAAAAAAATGCAGTATCAAGACTTGGCCATGTGCTCACAGTGCTTGCACTCACTCAGGAGCTTAGTTGCTAATGACTTCTAAAGGACTTGCATTGGAAAACAGAGTTTATGGTGATTTTCATGCATTTCCCTTTGTTTAGTCCCTGAAAAGTCATTTCATTAATTTCACGTCTATCAGCACTAAACAAAAAAGTGGCATTAACCTGTAATTCAACAATTGCTGGCTCAAATGTTATCTCAAATATTTGACACGCTGACTTTTTTGCTTTTGTAGTGACAGTTCATTTTTCTTTAGCTCATTGCACTCTTCCCACCCTGTCCATGGAGATTTATTCCCTGAATAGTGCTTTGTCCAGTCTAATTTTAAAAGAAATTTAGGGTGAAATCCTTGCACCACTTACGTACATGGCAAAACTTCAGTCTCCACCACTGTCCACATGAGATTAATTTCATTGGCTGGAAACATTTCCTGATATTCACTACATATTTTCCTGTGCTCAGCTTCAGCTCTCCATTTTTACACTCACTTACAGAACCCTAAGTGATTCCTCTCATTAAAGCTTTCATTGGATTTTCAAATCTGGTTGACAAGTTAAGCAAGCAAATCCATATTTGGACTCCAAGAAATGGCCTGATTTTCAGAAACGCTGTTAACATCCCTGAAAGTTGTAGGAGCTCAGAACTGCTGAAAATCAGACCACTTAGTTGGGGCTTAAATATGGATTTAGGTGTCCATCTTCAAGCACTCACACTTGAAAATTGTAGCCTCATTTAAGCCTGTTCCCATCATCTGAAAACTCACATAATTAGAGCCCTGAACGATACAAAGTTTGTATCTTCATTCAATCCACAAACCGCAAAAATGGCCTGCGTGAATATAAAGTGGTTAGCTGCAGATTTGCAGGGTTCTGCACATAACTGGCACCCACCAAGCCCTCTCTCTGACCTGTCTTGTGCTATGCATGTGATTAGTATTGTCTCAGCAATAGGCATAGTTTATATAATTATATGAAACAATTTCATATGTCACCAAGTGGAACTTTTCCAGCTTTCTCATCTATCACATACATGTAACCTTAATGAATGCCAATGAAGATGAGGCAGGATCAGAGAGTAAAATAGGGAAAGAACAAGTTGAACATCACTTAGACCATCTGGATGTCTTCAGGTCCCCAAGGCCCAATGAAATATAGCCTAGAATAGTGGTTCCCAACCTGTGGTCTGTGAACCCCCAGGAGTCTGCAGAGGTGTTGCAGGAGATCTGTGGCACTGCTCCCCAGCCAGGGCTAGAACCTGGGGGGGGGGGAGGTGCTGCTCTGCAGAGGGGGCTGGAAACTGGCAGGAGCTGTATGCCAGCTGGGAGGGGCAGGGGTCTCCCCTCCCAGGGCCCACAAATTTTTTGGGTTTTTAAAAGGGGTCCACAACCTTGAAAAGGTTGGGAACCCTTGGTCTAGAATAGTGAAGGAACTGACTGAGGAGATATCTGAGCCATTAGTGATTATCTTGGTAAGGGCATGGAAGACAGGAGAGATCCCAGAGGACTGAAAGAGGCCAAATATAGTGTAAATTTATAAAAACGGCAATAAAGACAACATAGGGAATTACAGACCTGTCATCCTAATTTCAGTACCAGAAAGATAATGGAGCAAATAATTAAGTAGTCAGATTGCAAACCCCGGGAAGATAATCAGATGATAAATACAGCAACAGTCAGAATGGATTTGTCAAGAAAAAATCATGTCAAACCAACCGAACAGCTTTCTTTGACAGGGTAAGAAGCCTTATAGATGGTGGGGAAGCAGTAGATGAGGTATACCCTGACTTTAGTAAGGCTTTTGATACAGTCACAGACAACCTTCTCCTAAACAAACTAGGGAAGTACAACCTAAATGGAGTTACTGTGAGGTGCACAGCTGGTCAGAAAACCTTTTCCAGAGGGCAGTTATCTGTGGTTCAGGTGAAGCTGGAAGGACGTATCAAGTAGAGTCCTGCAGCTATCTGTTCTGGGTCTCGATCGGGGGTGTAACTACAGATGGGTCCAGGCCCACCCACTCGGCCAGCAGGCCAGCCCACCTCTGCCCACTGGAGTGCCTGGCAGTGGCATAAACTTCTTAGCCACAGCCATGGGTGGCCAGCAGCAGGTGAACGCAGCTGTGAGGAGCAGCACTGTGGGCAGACTAGAAAGGATGGACTACTCTCCCTCCCACACTGCCTTGCAGCAGCTCTAGCCCGGGACAACTGCCATGCCCTTGACACAGCAGGGGCCAGGTTTTTGCTGCTTCTTCCTCGCCCTCCTCCTCACAACACTCCAGTTGCTTAGCTTAGCAACTGGAGTGTCATAAGGAAGCTTCTGGACACATCACCAGAAGTAGGACAGACTGGGCATGTCCTGGAGACTCGGAGGCTTGGCCAGAAGATGGGGGCTGGCTACACTCCTGATCTAGATGATGCTTGGTTCCTGCCTTAAATGTGGGAGACTAGATTAGAAGTCCTCTCAAAGTCCCTTTCAGTCCTATGACAATGATATGCAACAAGAACTTTTTGGACGGCTAGAGTGTGCTCCCACAAAGACTTACTACCAAAAGTAGCTCTCACTCTTGGGAAGAGTATCCTTGACTTCAATAACATTCATTCCATGAAGAAGTGTTTTTACAAGTAGGGGCCTCAAGGATTAGATAAAATGATTTTCAGGTAAATAGAACTTACAGGATTTTGAAATCTTGACACTATATAGCTGCTGCAGGTAACATAGGAATCATTTTCCTAGGAATTTACAGATTTGTGTAACATGAAGAATGAAGTAAAATAAACAGAATTTCCCCAACAGAATACTTAGTGAATTTAATGAAAACCTCTGCAAAGTCCTCTCTGACCTTAATGAAATTTTTCACAAAAAATAAAGCAACTAAACCATAGCTAAACTGTAATTATTGCATCTGACAAATTGGGCTGCATCCCACAAAATCTGTTAGTCTTTGTTAGGTGCCACATGACTCTTGTTATTTTTACCATAATTATCACTAGTTAACAACTTCCCTGGGGAGCTAGCTTCCTTGTTTGGGAGACACTCGGGGGCACACAGAGGATTTTGACAGTCTAGGGCAATATCTGAAACAGGGGCCCCCAGCCTTTCCAACACTGAGGGGAGGCCACAGGATAGAGCAGAGTGGAGAGTGAGCTTCCTTCACAATGACAGCTTTCCCCCTAAGGATAGGCCTAGGTGTGATTTTGTGCTCTCTTATGCCTTTCACTATCTGGGTCTCATGCACAATCCCAACGCTGTTGTATTTGGGCTTCTAAAAGCAGGATAATGCAGACAATAAGACGTGTACCTGTTTTCATGAAAACAGGTCTCCAGATTAGGTTTGGTAAAAAAACTTCTTTATCACAGAACTAAATTTAAAGTATAAAACTACAGACAAGTTTTTAAAAATCTTCAGAATCAGTAACTGTTTGCTCAGGAGAAGGAAAAAGGAAACTCAAACCAGCCATTACTTTATCTACTCAAGAAGGCATTCCAAGAGATATGCACACAGCAGGACATGTTTGCAAGGAAGCTTTCAAAGGATTCTTGATTCAATGATTTATTTTGTTTTATTTTTAATATTGAATGCCATAAGAAAGTTCTGACTCTATGCCGGGGGGGGACGGGACAAAAACAAAAACAAAAACAGAACATGCCTGTTGTAATAAACTATCAGACACAGTTGGTTAGCCAGAGATGACCCTTTGTCCTTCTGTCCTTCTACAGCCCTTTCTAGAGTCAAAATTATGATACCAGTGCTCGTTAGAAATTTCCAGAAATACTAAAAGAGATTCAGTGTTGCCAATTCCCATGCCTTTATTGAAAGGCTCGCAAATTTTCGTATTTATCTTAAAGCCTCAGTTTCTGGAACAATGTTTTCACAGGAGAATCTCAGCTTTATTTTCTTTTCTTTTTTTTTTTTTAAAGTAAGTTTATAGCTCTTATGGTTTCAGAGATAAGATTAACATGTGACTTCTAAAAGGCTCAAACCCAAAAATAAAATGAAAAGAATCAAACTTTAAAAAAAAAAATTGCATGATTCTTTAAAGCACTTGCACTTAACAGAAAGCAATACTGGAGATTTCTTCTAAAATCTGATCAAACAGAACATTTCTAGAATCTGACCAAGCTGAGCATTAACTACATTAACTCAAAAACAAGTTGATAGGCTTGAAAAGTAACAAACAAACTGATTGAGTTCTTTTCTTTTTGTTAATTTTGGGTTACATAGTGCAGAATAGCCAGGCCTACTTCAGGCACCTGAATGAATACATTTCTGCTCAGAGACATGACTATTTCAAAAACTGGTCAGCGTGAGATTCCATATTTCTAGCACTATTTTTCCATATCAAAATGTGCTCAAGTTTACAGGTCTGTATTTTTTCTACTGCCTGACCATCTGATTCACCCTGGCTCTGAGACCTTGGTTATTTCTGGTTTATGAACCATCATCAATAAGGCTGACTCTGTTGCCTGTAATCTCATTTGTGCTGTTTTTCAGTAAAGTTGCACAGTGGTGACGAAGAATGTAATCTGATGTCACTCATTTGACAACACAAGAATTTGAAGCCTGATCCTGCAAAGGTGCTCAGTGCTCTCAAATCCCACTGATGCAAACGAGCATTGAGGACACTTAAGGTATCCAGGGCACAGTTCAGCACCTTGAAGGTTTGCATCATTAAATTAACAGTTTTGTTGACCTTCTGAACTAAAAAGAAGTCGAGCTTTCTATACACAGCTGTGCGAGTTCTCCAGGGCTGAAGGTAAATAAAATTATTCTTTCATTCTCCAATAGAATCAACAGATCCAACTGTGAATGCACAGGGGGACCAGGGCTGTGAAAAAGATGCATTTTTATACCATCACTTTTCAAAGTACAGCCACACTTGGGGTCTGATCCAAAGCCAACCGAGTTCAGTGGGAACCTTTTCACTGAGTTCAGCATGCTTTGGACTGGAGTCTTTTAGGCCCACATAATAATGTGCTTAAAAATTATGCTTTGCTGGATCAGGGCCTTAAGCCAGAACAAAGAAGGGCTTTTGTAGGCCAGTAGATGGGTAAATTTCACCAAAACAAAGAAATGGTTGGTATCAGCAAGAACAGAAAGGTCCAAGAGGTGCTTTGCAACAGTGAAAGCCTTTCCCAGCTATAGAAAGAAGAAATGCATTCTCATACACACCAAGACACATACATACATGGTATCCTTTTGTGATACAGGTATAGGGGACATCTAAATAGTACAGAGTATTGCTGTAGGCCATTACAAAACTGTTTTCCAGCAAAGCTCTAGGGAAGGGGAGGCAGGGTGTGAGAGGGAGAAACCTCCCAATGCATTTACCTAAGTGCCTGAAGTTTCCATTTCAGGGCAGATTAAATAAATGAATATGGGGCAGAGAGAGAAAACAGAATCCAGAGCATCTTAGCAAACAAACATAAAAATCATTGCAGGCCTCCGTGCACTGTTGTTTCTATGGACAGTGCTGCCGTGGGGAATGCAGCCAACCAAATCTCAGGCTGCTTTGATTTGCCCAGATTAGCTGGTTTACAAAATGTCTATAAATAAGGCTCCTACCAAAGCAGGAAGAGGTTGTAAAGTCCAACAGTAACTTACATGGCTGTTGAGCAAACTGCTTTTGTGTGATGTAATCCCTTCATTTTTTTGTAGGTTTTCAATCGCCATTTCAAGCTAAAGAAAATGTGCATGAGAAAAAAGAAAAGAAAGGAAATCAGATAGTTAGCAACAGCCAAGACTGTCTTTATTAATATCTGAATAACGATTAATGCTTTCTATCAACAGGCTTATGACAAAGATGCAAGGTAGATGAGATACAGCCCTTAGGGGCTGGAGGTGCAGCAAAGAAATGTTATTGTAACACATGCAAACTACCTGTGCAGCAAGGACATACTAAGGATGAAAGAACGGAGCCAGGATAATTTCAGAATTTGTATTTTACGTTTCCTGTTATTAAAGAGATTCCCACTTCCACTTTCCCTCCACAAATGAAGTGAATCACTCCTCCAAAAATTCTCAGTGCTAGCAATGTACTATTGCATATCTAAATAGATAACCACATAAAAATTAAACATTTTATCATCAGATCCATCCATGTGAAACCCAGATCAGTCACTTTGATACTACCACTTCCCAAGTGGCTAAGCGAAACAAACAAACAGTAGTTGAACCAAAGCCAGCAGAGCTTCTATGAACAGCACACTAATGGACCTAAAGTGTCACTGTAAAATAATACTGTGTGGTGGTATGAAATGTTGTATCTTACTGGCTAAACAGAACTGGGCCTTGTCAGAGGTCGGATGCAAAACCCGTGTGTCTTGAAAGCCTTTCACTATGGAGCACTCTCCTTTCTGAATCAGAGCTGCAGAATGATGTCAGCCCTTGGGTGAGAATTTAAATCAATGTCTCAGCCTCTCATGGCCATGATCCCACGGCACTCTACTCAACAGAAGACACATTAGCACTGATATCCTGACCATATTTCACCTTGAGTACTTACATCCTACCTTTCCTGATGTCCGTGCACATTCAGTTAAAGAAGTTATCTTTTGCTTCCTCATTTAATTCACCTCTGTAGCTTTATAGAGCATTTGTAATAAAGTAGCAGTTCCCAAATCCTTTCCCTGCCCGCTCCCATTTTCTGATGCGTTGTTTCCCTCTACCCAAGACAGCATGGAAGTTGCTGTTTAAAAATAGTGTCCTCTCTGCAGTGTAACCTCACACGCACCGCACTTGCAAGGGGTATGCCATTTTGCTTTACAGAATGGCATCCTTTCGATGGCATTATCTCACACAAATACGGTGCGTGCAAGGTCATGCTGCTTGGAGGTTTCTGTTTTGCAGAGCAAAATAGCATCTTCTGTGCAACATGACCTCGGGCATATGGTGTGCATGAGGTCACGCGTTGTGGAGGCCATTTTTTAAAATGACATCCTCTGCATGCTCAGGATTGGCATGACCCCCTCTGTTGATGAAGTGACCCCACTTGGGGTCACTATCCACCATTTGGCAACTGCTGTAATAAAGCATTAGGGATCCTTCAGGATGAACATGAAAGCTGTTACGTAACTACAGGTGATTGTAGTAAGCTCAGAAACAGACAGAACCCTGCCCAACAGGCTGAGGTAGAGGCCTGTGCACCTTACATTACCAGAGATGCCCCTTTGGGGGATGAAAATCTATTCAGCACTAAACCTGAATGCCTTAGGGGTCACCATCTGTTCAATGACTCTGCAGTTTTTATTTTATTATTGAAAAGGCATATTTTGCATTTCCCATCACATGCAGATCTCCTAGAATGTTTCTCTGAGTCTTCCTGCAAAGGGAGAGCCAACCCAGGTGGAAATATTCTGGGGAAGGAAAACAGCTACTTAGATCAACTTGTGGGGCGCAACACCCAGAGGGGCTACAATGGGCAAATGGGGGAGGAGGGCATTGTCACGAGGCATTGAAAATTGTTGCAATCCAAACCAATTAAATCTGGTTTCCTCCTCTCTCTTGCCCTTTCAGGTCAAGTGCTGTCTGCAAATCTCTCAAAATACATGCCAGTTACATAAACTTATTTCACTAATAAATTTAGTATAAAAGTGAAATTAGAATAAATATGATGAAATAGTAGGGGGGAAATCGCCAACCTGAAAAGTTTCAGAAACACTGATTTAGAGCATCTAGGTTTGATTTTCCATTTCCTTGTCCCTGATGCAGTTATTTACACTAGTGCAAAGTGGGTACGCCATGCCACTCTTCTGATATGTAACATGGCCATTCTGCACTGGTGTCAATGATTACATAATGAGAATCAAAACTCAGGTTTTCAATAACCCTCCATGTTGGTAGCCATATTCTCCCTAACAGTGAGGGATGCCATTAGCAGGACTAAAAATGCAGCCAGGATTAAGGGCATCTGCCTGGCCTGGCTTGAAATTGTTAAAGTGCCTGTGAGACAGTCTTGCAGGGATGGGTCAGGCCCATGCTGCTTCGTCTGTATGCATACTCTGTGAGGGACCTCACCATTGTCATTTTGTGTCAGATGAAAATACTTTTCCACATGTTTTTTATTTCCCTTTTGGATTTTGACTCATGGTGTGGGACTGGAGCTCATTTATGGGCCTATTTTTAAATGGAACAGAAAAGGCATTTAAATAAATAGGACAGAAAATTGCTTGAGAGCCCATCTCACTGAGGGTGAAATTCACTCCTCCTGCCAAGCCCAAAGAAACAGGCAGGGGTGAGGTTGAAGGGAAGAAAGAAGGGGAATGGTACCGATACTCAGGGCATGGAGTAGATCCCACTGCTCCTAGCCTGCCAGGGCATCACAGCCTATTTCTGACTCCCAGAGTGTCAAGGAGGGTTTGGATTGACTGGATCAAGGTAATGACAGGCCTCATGGCCATGTCTCCACTCCCCATCCACTCAACATTATGAAGAGATGGTGTAAATGCCAGTTCTGTGACACTTTTGGTTTGGTGTGTTCACCTGCACTCAATGTGGAGTTTCTGTCCTTTGTATACCTTGTAAAGCACTCATATAGACTATGGCCATGCATTACAAATAAATGCATTTAAGAACAAAATAGTAAAAAGCATGGTCCCTTTATGCACCTGATGAGACCTGGACAGAAGGCTCTCAGATCCTCTGCAACAACTAGTGACCTTGATAACAGAGGGATGCTGCTCCCTGAGCTATATAAGCTGTCAGTGACAGAGGGCACTGGCTGCTTACAAGTGAAGCAAATGAGACCCAAGCTTAGGTCTTCAAAGCTACAAACCCTCCAATTCTCATCCATAGATGCTCAGTGTTAGAGAAGGATAAGGCATCTCATTATTCATGGCCCATTTGTGGTGATAGGATAAGAAGGCCCACATCATCATAGTAACTAATAACTCATATCCAGATAAGTGGCATCATCAATAAATTCTCTTTCCTAAAGGTGACTCAGTGGTTTCTGTACTGCACCTGCCTTCATTTAACAGACGCATGGTACAGAGAATTCTACAGGATCACATGCACAGCATCACTTGTTTGAAACTGCAGGAGTTGCATGTTGCCAACAGCCAACTTACTCTGTTTGTTGTCTTGCATTTGTTATTCAAATGGAGATCTCCCTGCTTGTGGTGTCCTCTATATATATGATAGCTACTCCCTATCTTTATATATGTTAGCTATTCCCTATCTTGCAGGCTGTGGTGTGACTCACGGCACACTACAAGGTGGCCATAAGGTAAAGGAGAAAAATACCCATTTTCAAAGTTAAAATCTGCCTTAAATGAGTGGAATGGATCTGGAACCTTTGAGGTTATATTCGGCAGTCAAAGAGATGGTTTGCCTGTGCCTAGGCATTGTCCCCTACCTCCTGCACACACCCCTGCAAATTAATTTTGTTTTCACTCAGAAAATAGTCAATGAAACACAGAACAGGGTGTGCAGACTGAGGTGCTCCTTAGCTTAACAAGATACTATCTAGCTCAAAAGATGGCCAGTTTCAAGGACTCGGTAGGCATCATTGGTTTCTAAGAAACACCTCAAGCACCCTGTGATAGCTAGGAATCAGAACCCATCTGCATAGAAAGATTGCTAGTGCAGTTTTGAGGAAGCGAGTCAAAATGTCATAGGGAGACAGCATTTCCTTTCCTTCACCTATTCAAGATTGGAGGCAGCTGAGCATCTGCATTGTACATGTACCCACATAATGCAGAAACAAGCAGCAATTCCCTCTCAGAGGCGCACAGTGATAAAAACAGCCCTACAGATAACTGTAGGCTACAGGGATTTCCCTAACACACCCCCACACCTCCTCTGCACCCTCCCCAATTTCTCAACACCCCCCAGTGGTCTGCTAGTAATAGTGTTATACCAAATTAGTGAAAACCCTTACACCCGCCCAACCTCCCCCTAATTTCATGTCCTGGGGAGAATACTGATAAACTATTATTACTTTTTTTTTTTTTAAAGAGGGTAGTAGGAAGTGTCTAGATATTTTACAGCTTTGTGTGAAGGTGTGTGTTTTTAATCAAAATAGCAACAGCAAGTCCAGCTGTGATTTTTTACTTTAGTAGAAGAAACACTGACTTTCAATCAACTGGAAACATCACTTGCTTTGGCCTGGCACAGGGTGTCTGTCGTTCAGCAGAGCACCTTAAGAAAATCAGCTGCTATTATCTTCCTCTCCCTCCATTTGAGCTTTAGCCCAGGACAGACAGGAACTAGGTACTTGTCAACTAACAGGAAAGATCAAAAGGCAGGCCAGAAACATGCAGTGTTAAAGATTTTGCTGGTTCACTTCATGAACACTGATGTAAAGGTGATGACAGGTCTCTATTAATGGCTACTAGGCAGCTGGTGGAGCATGAAAATGGGTACAAACTCATTTCCTAAGCAAAAAGCTAAAAATCCCCTGGATTACTAGGGCTCAGAAAGGACCAGAGGAAGAGAAGGGGTTCTGGAGAGCTAAGGGTATGAAAACATCTTGCCTCTGAACATTTGATCTATCTCTGCTCTCTCACACAGAGAGACCCCTATCAGAGCACAGACTTCGTAGACTGAAAAGTAGGAGTCAAATCTGGTAGAGCTGGGAGCTCTAGACCACTGAAAATATCACCATTCCAGCCAGAATCACAGCCACATAGAGAGGTTGGGAGGTATTTTACAAGCGAATTTGTTTTTTAGACTCACACAAATCTTTACCAGTACATTCTTTGCCACAATTTCATCAGGGTTTAGCGGCAAACATCCAGTTAAGATCAGAAGCATTCCTTAGCTTATACTATCACCAGTTTTGGATTCCTGATTCCTGACCACAAGTCTCTCATATAAAGATAAATCGGTCCTCTCCTCTTGGATGTCTCACAGCCTCCCACCCCCACCTCATCACTCTTATCTTACTCCATTACTACATTCCCCATTGTCCCCCGTTCACCCAGGCCACAGGCCACATCCAACTTCTATTTCTTCTTTCTCTTCCATATCTTCATGAGCAGCCTTTTTCTTTCCATCCCCATACCCAAATATCTTACCTAGGACCTCATCATACCCTACCTTGATTAAGGCAACATCTTCCTAGCTGGCCTCATTAAAACCCATGCTGTGCTTCTTTCAGTCTATACCAGGCATGGCCAAACTGTGGCTTGGGAGCTGCACGCAGCTCTTGAATGAAAAAGTGAGACTCGCAGAAGAATGTCAGCACATCAATTTAGGAAAGCAGCCCCAGCCTAGCTAGGAGTTTTAAAATTCCTGCCCTGAGCATGCTCAAAGCATATGGGGGGGGGCCGTCCCAGCCTGTGCCTAGCTGCTGGAGCGACCAGGTAAGGGGGCCCTGAGTCGGCCCAGGGGAGCCAGCGTAAGGACCTGGAGGTTACGGAGGGGGTCAGAACAGCAAGGAGAAGTGGTGACATAGTCGGTATGGCAGGGAGAAGCTCGGCATAGTCAGGGATGGCGGGGAGTAGCGCAGCATGTTTAGATTTTCTTGTGCGCCCTAATGCCGTTTAAACATGATTTAATGAGTTACAAGTCTTTCTAAACATGATGTCTAATCATAAGAAATGAAAATATGAAGAAGGAAATAGATGCTATATGCCTCAGTGCAGCTCTTGAAGGTTTAATAATCAACTTCTGCGGCTCTTGAGTTCCATAAGTCTGGCCACCCCTGGTCTTTACAAAATATTGCTGTAAAAGGCCTTTTCCCTGATAATCAATTTGATCTGATCACTCCCTTCTTTGAATCCTTCGCTGGCTACTCACCTTCTATTGCAGGAACTTCAAACTTCTTGTCACCACTTTCCAAGCTCTAGGTAACGGTGTCCTCTCCACCCACCTCCATTTGTCTCATTTTGTGTTATCACTCTACCCTCATTTCCTACTTTAAACCACCCACATGAAGATGTCTGTGCTTTTGTCCATACTACTCAATATGTAGTGCTCTGCCTTCTAAGTCCATCTGCAAGGCTCCTATCCCATCCACATTTGCAACCCTTTTGAAGATCATTTCTGGTTCACATCTATATACACTTTTTAAAAAAATGATATGGCATTTTTTCTTCCTGCTAATCTGTCTTCTTGTCTGTCTGCCTCAGACTGTGAGCTAGTTAGAGGAGGAACCGGTCCTGCTGGTCTGTCTCAACAGTAAAGGGACTAACTCCTGAATGAAGCCAAAGAACAGAGAAAGCCAGGAAAAAAAAAATCACATAAGACAGGTAAAGCAATTATATCTGTTAATGAGATATTGCTATGGACATTTAATTCTATTAAGGTTCTTCTATTGTACCCATCACCATGATATCAGAGCACCTGACTAATCTCCAAACTAAGAGACATCCCACGCAGGTGACAAGACCAGCACTTATTTTACTCAAAATTACAAGTATAGACATGATTGAAAAAAGTGGAAGGCCCTATATTTTGTTTTTCAAATGCACTTGAAATTAAATCTACATATTTGCACACATGTACAAGCCACATAGGTGGAGGTAACATGCATACACTAAATGAATTCTCACTAATCCTGCCTCACTTGGCAACACCTTCCTACAACTTTCTCCTCATCTCAGAGGAAGAAATGTTTCCTCTTTCTTCCTCCAGAAATATGGACTTTCCCACAAAAAAAAAAAAAAAAAATCACCATCACCCCTGTCCAAAATCCAGAGCAGAAAAAATTCAGCTATGGATCAGCAGCTGCCCTTCTAGGCATGAAAATGAAACAAAAATTTGAAGTCTTTTATTTCAAAAGTCTACAGGCCTAGAAATGAGAACTTTATTGACCAAGATTTCAAGAGTGTTCTCCAATCAGCAGTTCTCAGTTTCCCTCACTGTAGAAGGTGCTCATTGCATGCATCTGTAATTAAGTCTACAAATTTACATATATACGCAAGATGTTTGGAAAGGGACAGGATCAATGTTCTATATGGACATTAGCACCCAATAACACTTCCTTCTAGAACTGGAAGGTTCTGAGATAACAGCTGTGATATTTTGAGATTTCTTTTTTCCTTTAAAAAAACAAAACAAGACAAAACAAAAAACCCTCTTTTATCCTTCAGAGTCCAGTATAACTGGGCTTATTGGAACTCAGCACCACAGGTGGACGAGCACAACAAATATTGTCCCAATACACAAATGTTTTAGAACTCAAAAATTAAATTTTCAGGATATTTTAATGTGACATTCAGACTACACAACGGTACAGTGTGGCATAAAGGGTTTTATCAACATGTGTTTGGGATGATCTACTTTACAAACTCATAGACTCATAAATTCCAAGGCCAGAAGAGATCTCTGATCTATCTTCCTGTATAATATAGGCCATCAAATGTCCCAAAGTAATTCTTAGAGCATATATTTTAGAAAAACATCTACTCTTAATTCAAAAGCCATTAGTGCTGGGGCATCCACCATGACTTTTGATAAACTGTTCCACTAGTTAAATACTCTGAGTGTTAAAAGAGTACACTGTATTTCCAGTCTGAATTTTTCTATCTTCAACTTCCAGTCATTAGACTATGTTACACTTTCTGTGCCAGACTGAAGAACTGATATAAATTTTTATATTTTTAAATTAAATATAAATATTTGTTACCCATGTAGAAATGTATTGGCTGTAACCAAGTTAACCTCAGCCTCATGAGTAATGAGACATCCCAAGCTCATGCTAATAAAAAACCTATACCGCACCTGCATGTGTTCTTGTTTTCCTCTCATTCATTTTATATTATATCACACACGTACGCACATGCACGCACACACGCACACATACACAAATCTTATTTATTTTCTGAAGGCCTTTCAGTCTCCCTTGAACAATTCCTGGCCCTTAGCGGCAACACCCGCAGGGCTACATACCGTTGCTGGAGAGGAACGTGAAGTATGTGACAGAGAGTGTCTAGTGTTTTCCATCCCCCCATGAATGAGATAGGCTCCTGAGCTGGAGAGGATCTGACTTCCCCCAATGTCCATGGTGATGCCCACCATGCTGTGAGAGGGAATGGCTGTAGGAGAGGATGCCGCTGTAGTCACCTGAGCTCCACCTCCCTGCGGTTCGAAATAGGAAGATGCACTGCTGGGGGCATAAATCTGAGCTTCAGTGTTGTAGGTGTAGGCAGCTCGGCTGTCAAACGAACAACATGGTTAGGATGTAAAGCACACATAAATGTAGAGGAGCTTAAGTAGCTAATCTCTCTCACAGTGGATTCTATGAGCTTCAGTAAATTTTAAAGGTTCAACTGCATCGTAGAAGGGATCTGCTTTACTGAATTTAGGTCAGATATAGAAGTCAGGTGACAATACTAAACTCATCTACGATAGCCCTGAAGCCATAATAGAGTGACCACATTTTTGGAACAATTTCCAGGGACATCTGATTTCCTAGTCCTGGGGCACTAGGTGGCAGCTGCACATGTTCCACCTGGTCCCAGCTCGAGGTAGGTGGCAGGTAGTAGTTGCTGCCTGAGTCCTTGGAAGCGAGGCAGCAGTCTTCCATGCCCTAACTGGGAAGCCAGAAGCAGTCTTCTACACCTCACAACCTGGGCGGCGGCCATCCATGCCCTAGCTCAGTAGTCCCCCATCCAGTAGATAACAATCTACTTCTGACAGGCAGTTGCCATTGAAAGCTATGAGCATTGTACCATCTGCTGGCAAAAGGCTGAGGACTACTGCTCTAGCTCATAGCCAGGGTCAGCCTCCCTGCACCCCAGCCCAAAGACAAGCAGCAGCCACTTGCAGGGTGTCTGCCTCCTGGGATCCCAGCCAGGTGCGGCAGCCTCCTTTGTCTTAGTTTGGGGTGGACAGCATCTGCCCACCTCCCAGGCTAGCAACCTGGTGGCAGTTGTCTAAAAATCACCCCCCCCCCCCGCTCAAAGCCAGTGGCTGGAATGTCAAGTGGCAAGCCCAGCACTTTGCCTGGTCCAGTGGTCCTGGAGCCAGGAGCAAAGAAATTGACAACTAAGACAGCCCTAGATTTCACCTGTATACAAATGTTAAGAGGGGGCCCACATAGTGTGATATGTCCCAGGCTCTACATCCCTTAGGGACAGTCTGAATATGAGTAAAAGCTGAAGTATAGTGAAGAGGTTATATTTTTTTAATTGTATCACATTTATTTATTACAATTTTGCCTCATTTTAAAAACACTATTCAATGTCAAAGCCAACAGGGGGCATTTCCAGGGACAGGTTATTGTTGGGGACAGAACACCTAAACTGGGGACTGTCCCCAGAAATTGGGGACATCTGATTAGCCTAAACCATAGATAGCTGAATGGAACATTTGCACTGTCGGCTTGGAATGCTGAGCACAGCATGTCAGAGCACAGGGCCTGAGAAAGAACCTTCCAACAGCCTGGCCCTTCAGAAATTAGAGTTAAATTTTCAAAAATACCTAGAGGACATAGGAACCTAAGTGAACCCCATTTACTTTTAATGAGACTGAGGTGTAGCCTACATTGCAAAATGATGTTTGCTACCAACAAATCCTCAGAGTGTAGACACAGTTCATAAAGGCACTTCCCCAAATGAAATACGCTGAACTCGTTACAACAAAACAAAACAAAAAACCCTACAGTAGGGCGTTTGCTGGTATAGAAATATTTCTTCAAAAAGAAATAAAAATGTCATAATCCTAACCAACATTTACTGTACTGGCAAAGTTTCTCTTGCAGAACTGTCCAGAAGTTCTGAAGCGCCTAAATCCATTTTGAAAATTAAACTTAAAAATGTAAGTCAGCTAGGTGCTTTTAAAAATCTGATCTATATTGCTGAAGAATCTATGGTAAGTGGAGCTAGTTGAAATTTTCACATCAAAACATTATTTTCAATAAAAATGGCTTTTTGCCCAAAGTTAGGCTTTTGCCCAAAATTTTCATTTTGGTTTAAATTTTTCAAAATTAGAAAGTGATTTTTTTCATCTTTTTTGGTTTTTCATTGAACAACTGAAATATTTTTACTGGAAACTGCAAGAAAAGATTTATTTTCTTTTAAATGCCTCATGATACATAACTATCTATTTTGGAAGGGTGGCGGGGTTGTACCATCACTGATGTTAAATTTCAGGAAACTGCCCAAGCAGTCTAGTGGAAGTGCCAGAGAATCCAATCCTGAGTCTTCCCCATTAACAGCCGTCATACTGAGGAGATAGGCAAGATGGGTAAGAAACTGCAGCATTGACCCAGGACCTATACTCTTACAAGTCTGTCCAGCTGAGCACCTCACACAGCAACAAGATGCTGTGACATGGAACAAGCATCAGATGGTGCTACATGAAGATATTTTCTGGGCCAAGGGAGTAATTTTGAGCCTGGTTATTGTCTAGCTGGACTTCAAGGATATAGAGTTCATCCCAACAAAGCTAGGAGCACCACAAAAAGTCAGAGCAGGCAGCAACTCCACAATTCCCAGGAAAAGAACAGAAAGGAGCTTTCAAGTGGAGAAGTGGGGAGGAGGAAACCTTATAAAGGCCCTTCTAATTAGAATTGAGTCTCATTTTGGAGTTTCCTTCTTTAAATCCCCAGCTCCCTAGCAGCTACACAAAATTTGGAGAAGGAATATAGGATTAACTTATATAGGGTAGGCTCCATGTGGTTTAGGATGGGGTCTCATGGTGTCTCACACATCCATAGTTCCTCCAGCATCAAAGAAGGAGCATAGCCATTGGCACACCTGTTTACACAGTCCAGTGCTGCTTCTACTCTTCCTCCCCCTCCCATTTATGGGAGCAGTCCTGGTACAGGTGAGAGCATAAGGGCCAATACCGTACCCAGCAGGAATGGGAGTGCAGTGGAGAGTAAGGCTTTTCATGTACTCTCTCTCCACCTTGCAATAAGGACATGACAGTGCTCTGTGTCTCAAAGAAAGCAAAACGAACTTTCCTTTCTGCCAGAGTGGCAGTTATTGGCCCTAGTAATGTGAAAGATGGGGACTCTTACATGGTTCCATTGGTGTAGACGGCTTCTCCTCCTTCCACATACTGGACCTGGGTTGGGTATATATGCTGCACAGTTTGCACCTGAAACATAGGTGATAATCCTGGGTTTCTAGATGAATGATTGGCAAGTGTACGCACACAATTAACATTTAAATGGGCACTTAAGGTTGCTTCAGAATGAACATTAACTTTACGTGTGTCCTATTTCCAGAGTATATTTAAAGATCTAATTTTTTAAAAAACTTGACATTAAAGTTCACATGTGTAAAATACACATGGGCAATTGGCTGCACAAACAACATTGTTCTGAAACCTGTCTGTGCTGTACATGCAAAAACACAGGCAGCAATGCAGCAGAACTACTTGTCAACACCCATTGCTCTACAAAAATTTATAGTTTAATTAATTAATGAGACACCCTATATTGGCTCAAGTACCACATGATGGACACATTGGTAAGGGAGGAGTTGCAGGTTCTGTTTGCTTTCATTACATGGCAATAGCATTGACTCCTCCACTCCACTGACATTTACCTGCTGTGGGACCTGCTGAACTCTGGGAATGGATATCTGCTGCATCTGTGCTCCTTTGGGAGCAGAGGCTGTTGACTGAACCAATACTCTCTGAAAGAATAAAAAAAGAGAAGTGTGCATTTAGACTCCCTGCTCTGGTAAGACTCAGACCACCATATTCTAGCTAGACCATTTCCTGAATTTTCATTTGGGGCAAATCCCCAGGTAAAGGCAGCAGTGCCATCACACTTTATTGCTACACACACCCACACACCCTGTCACATGAAGGCTCCCCACATCTTCCATTTAGCCTAAGCCACAGTTACACTGTACATGGGACAAAATTCAACACCCTAAGCTCAGAGGAAGCTCAGATGTGGATCCAAATGTTCTGGCTTGGGCCCCCACCTTTACGTGAAACTTGGTTCAAGTCAGTTCCAAAGGGGTAACCAAGTTAGTCCAGTTCAGCAAAACAAACAAGGAGTCCTGCGGCTTTAAAAGTGCCACAGGACTCCTTTGTTTGTTTTGGTTTAAGCAACCACACCAGATAATAGCAAAAATGGTTGATTAATAAAGCAGACCTCATAACAAAAGACCAACCAAAACTAAAATGGAAAATCTCTGCACCTTTCCCCATGCCTGCATTTCTCCTATGCAGGGAAAAATCTTCAAAAACTGCTACTCCAGGCCATTACACTTTTTCAAGGTTCAGTTCTGCCATGATCCCTACAAGTAACAAAGCAAATACATTTATTTATCTCCATTCAGCATCATGAATATTAGCCCCTTCTGAGTTGTCTCTTTTCAGATGTAGAGCCAATAAAATTCAGTAGAAATGCATTTTTAATTCTTTTCATGTAGATAAGTTCCAAAGGGGTAGCCATGTACGTTTCCCATCTTCAAAGCATCTGATGAAGTGGGATTTTCTCCCATGAAAGCTCATGCGAGAAACAAACTTGTTAGTCTTTAAAAGTGCCACTGGACTCCTTATTTATTTTTAATTCTGGATCCTTGATGCCATTATAGTATAATTTCCCATGTTCAAACAGCCATCTTACACTGATGTCAAAGCCAATTTGTCTACTGCTTCCTTTAATTTCTTTTTCCTCTAGCACTCATTTGTTGAATCTAGCCATGGGTCTGCAAGCTTAAGGCTACCTGGATAAGACTGTCCAGGAAAAATTGCTTCAATCATTTCTTCAAATTGCTCTTTTTGTGCTATGTTAAAGGTGATGTTAGCATAAAAGAACTTGATAAGAAGTTGGAATCTTTAAAGTCTTTGCCTTTCTGTTGTTCTTAATGGCATAATCACAAATTGACCTGGGACATATTTGGAGTGGTGAGGATGAACAGAAATTGCTTCAGAATTAAACTAATGTTGAACAGCTGCAGGAAAGCCTGGAAAAAGAATTTAAATTTTTAGTGTATCTTTCAATGACATCTGTGGCCTCCAAAATTGATCTTCTAGGTTCACACTCTATATTCTGCTCCTCCAGAGCAATATTCTGCTATTCGTTTAATAAGCAATGTGTCCTCAGGGTCAAATGGGCTACTAAATGAATATGAATAAAACGATTTACTAGATGGTTTTGGGACAGGCATGATTACTTTCTATCTTGCTGCTGGACTCTTGACATACTTTACATTTTACTTAAGAAGAGTCATCTGTTTTCATTACTTCACTCCACACAATCACTTGCTTTATAGATTCATGGAATTTAAGGCCAGAAGAAATCAGTAAGTCATCTACTCTCACCTCCAGATCATCACATTTCAGCCAGTTACACCTGTATTGAGCCCAATAACTTGTGGCTGACTAAAGCATAATCTGTGTATGGCTTAAGTATGGTATATCTTCCAGAAAGACATCCAGTCTTGATCTGAAGACATTAACAGATCAAGAATCCTTGAGCAACCAGGGGACTGCAAACAGGGGAGTTTGCGAGGGAGTTTGAGGAGGAGTTTGGTGAGGCCACAATAGTGAAGAGGAGCCGCACTGCTGGTGCCAGCGCCTCTTCTGTTTCCTTTGCTTCTGTTTGTAGCCAGACAGACTGTCTGACCATGGATATTTCCACCCAGGTCCTGGTGTGGACTTACAGGACTGTGGCCTTCATTTTCCTGCCACTGATGATCAGGCTAGGGAGGTGAGCCTCTGTGATAGGTGCCTTCTGGTGGCATCTCTCCGGAAACAGGTAGGAGAGTTACAGGAGAAGGTGTCACGCCTCAGGGGTATCTATGCCCTGGAAAAGTTCCTTGGCATTGTCCACGATGAGACCCGCAAGGAGGAGGTCCCTATCCCAGTGCCAAGGGCTACAGCCACAGCTGTGGAGACGGAAGGGATGCCTATGGCAGAGGAAGGACACTGGCAGCTGGTCACCTCTGGCAGTAGACAGTGCTCCAAGCCTGCTCACATCCCACCATCCATTGTGGTGAGGAACCGTTATGCGGTGCTGGACGCAATGAAGGAGGTAGAGGAGATGCCATCCACCCCAGAGGCTGGGCAGATCACAGCCATCTCACCTAAGAGGAAACGTAGGGTTGTGGTGATTGGGGACTCACTCCTGAGAGGAACGGAGGCACCCATCTATCGCCCTGACAAGGCCTCTAGAGAGGTATGCTGCCTGCCAGGTGCCCGTATCCGAGATGTAACAGAGGGATTGTCAAAAATCATCCACCCCTCAGATTACTACCCCATGCTCCTCATCCATGTGGGTACCAATGATGCTGCGAGAGGTGATCCTCAGCAGATCAAAGGTGACTTCAGGGCTCTGGGAGCGAGGGTGAAGGAGTTTGGAGCACAGGTGGTGTTCTCATCAATCCTTCCAGTCATGGCTAGAGGCCTGAGGAGAGACAGATGCATCCTAGAGGTGAATGCCTGGCTGCGAAGATGGCGTGGTCAGGAGGGATTTGGCTTCCTTGACCATGGAGTCCTGTTTCAGGACAGAGGATTGACAGGCAGAGATGGCCTTCACCTGTCCAGGAAGAGGAAGAGTGTGTTTGGGCACAGACTGGCTGACCTAGTGAGAAGGGCTTTGAACTAGGTTCAATGGGGGAAGGAGACCAAAGCCCACAGGTAAGTGGCAATGTGGGAGATCTGGGGGAAGGGATGGAACTTGGGGGGTGCTGGGACTGTAGCACCAGGAATAAAAGAGAAGGTAGTTGGAACATGGGGGGAAATTGAATAAATGTCTTAAGTGCTCTACTGAAGCCTCAATATGCGAGGAGAGTGGGGGAGGAAAACTCTAAGAAAAAATGCAAGGAGGTATATGTAATAGAATTGGAATTCAAAATGACAAAGTAGGGCAATTGGCCGGGTATCTTAGCTGCCTATACACTAATGCGAGGAGCCTGGGAAATAAGCAAGAAGAATTGGTAATACTAGCGCAGACAAGGAACTATGATATCATAGGAATAATGGAGACGTGGTGGGATAGTCTGCACGACTGGAGCTCTGCCATGGATGGGTATAAACTGTTCAGGAAAGACAGGCAGGGAAGAAGAGGGGGAGGAGTAGCGTTATATGTAAAAGAGCTCTATGACTGCTCAGAGCTCCATTATGGAAGTGGAAGCGTGCCAGTAGAAAGTCTGTGGGTTACATTGAGAGGGGAAAGCAACAAGGGGGATGTTGTGGTGGGGGTCTGCTATAGTCCACCAGACCAGAAGCAGGAGGTGGATGAGGTGTTCTATGGACAACTAGTAGAAGCTTCTAGATCACAGGCCCTGGTGCTGATGGGGGACTTCAATTACCCTAACATCTGCTGGGAGGCCAATACAGCAGTGCATGGGCAATCCAGGAAATTTTTAGAGAGTGTTGGGAACAACTTTCTAGTACAAATGCTAGAGGAACCAACTAGGGACCTTGCACCGCTCGACCTGCTGCTCACAACCAAGGAAGAATTGATCAGGGACGTAGAGGTAAATGGCAAGCTAGGCAGTTGTGACCATGACATGGTTGAGTTCAGGATCCTGATTAAAGGAAGGAAGGAAAGAAGCAAAACAAAAACCCTGGACTTCAAAAGAGCAGATTTTGGCTCCCTCAGGGAACTGATGGGCAGGATCCCTTGGGAAGCTAATCTGAAGGGGAAAGGAGTCCAAGAGAGTTGGTTATATTTTAAAGAAACCCTGCTAAGGGAACAGGAAGCTGCCATTCCAATTAGGAGAAAGAACAAACATGTGAGGCAGCCAGAATGGCTTAGCAGAGAACTCTGCTCTGAGCTTAAACATAAAAAGGAAGCTTACAGGAAGTGGAAGCTTGGTCAGATGACCAAGGAGGCATATAAAGATATTGCTAGGGACTGCAGAGATAAAATCAGAAAGGCCAAAGGACACATGGAGTTGCGGCTAACAAGGGATGTAAAGGATAACAAGAAGGGGTTCTACAAGTATGTTAATAACAAGAAGAGGATCAGGGATGGTGTAGGCCCCTTGCTGAATAGGGCAGGCATCCTTGTGACAGAGGATGAGGAAAAAGCTGAAGTGCTCAATGCTTTTTTTGCTTCAGTCTTCACAGGCAGGGTCAGCTCCCAGCCCGCTACCATGGGTATGGCAGATTGGAGAGAAGAAGAGAGGCCCTTGGTGACGGAAGGTCAGGTTAGGGACTGCTTAAAGAAGCTGGATGTGCACAAGTCCATGGGGGCTGATGAACTGCATCCAAGGGTGCTAAGGGAATTGGCCGATGAGATAGCAGCACCGCTGGCCACTATCTTTCAAAACTCATGGAGAATGGGGGAGGTGCCAGAGGATTGGAAAAAAGCAAATGTAGTGCCTATTTTCAAGAAAGGGAAAAAGGAGGATCCAGGGAATTACAGACCAGTCAGCCTCACCTCAGTCCCTGGAAAAATTATGGAGCAGATTCTCAAAGAATCCATCCTCAAACACTTAGAAGAAAATAAAGTGATCAGGAACAGTCAGCATGGATTTACCAAGGGCAAATCATGCCTGACCAATCTCATCTCCTTCTATGATCAGATGACCGGTTTTCTGGATGCAGGAAGAACCATTGATGGGATATACCTTGATTTTAGCAAGGCTTTTGATACAGTTTCCCACAGCATTCTCATTGGCAAATTAAGGAAGTATGGGTTGGATAGGTGGACTATAAGGTGGATAGAAAACTGGCTAGATCAACGGTTTCAGCGTGTAGGAATCAATGGTTCCATGTCTAGCTGGCAACCAGTAACTGTGTTCAGTTTTGGGCTCCCCACTACAAAAAGGACAGGGACATGCTAGAAAGAGTTCAGAGGAGGGCAACCAAAATGATTAAAGGGCTGGAGCAGAACCCCAGGAGGAAAGACTGAAAGCATTAGGCTTATTTAGTCTGCAGAGGAGAAGATTGAGGGGGGATTTGATAGCAACCTTCAACTACTTGAAGGGATGCTCTAAGGAAGATGGAGCTCGGCTGTTCTCAGTAATAACAGAGGACAGAACGAGGAGCAATGGTCTCAAGCTGCAGTTAGGGAGGTCAAGGCTGGATATTAGAAAAAACTTTTTTACTAGGCGAGTGGTGAAGCCTTGGAATGAGCTGCCGAGGGAGGTGGTGAAATCTCCATCTTTGGAGGTGTTTAAGGCCCGGCTGGACAAAACCCTGACTGGGATGGTTTAGTGGGAGTGGTCCTGCCTCTGGCAGGGGGTTGGACTAGATGACCTATGAGGTCCCTTCCAATCCTAGGATTCTATGAATCCACCACTTGTCTTGGTACCTTGTTCCAATGGTTAATCACCTCATAAACTACAATCTGAATTTGTCTAGCTTCAACTTTCAGCTATCATTGTCTGCCTTTCCCTGCTACATTAAACAGCCCTTTAGTACCCACTGTTTTCTCCTGATGAATGCATTTATGCACTGATCTTATTGTCACTTCTCTCTTCTTTGACAAATTAGAACAGATTGAATTCCATTGTCACTTACTCCAAGTCCTTTTCTGCAACTCCCAAGTCATTTTTGTGGCTCTTTTTTCCCCATCCTCTCCATTTTTAAGATACAGAGACCAAAAATGTAAACTGTATTTCAGTACTGATCTCACCCACGCCATACACAAAAGTTAAAAAACAATCCCTCTTACTTACTTACTATTTCCTCATTAATTCACTGCAGTCCTTTTTGCTCTAGCATGACAATGGGAGCTCACATTCAGCTGCTTGTCCACTATGACCCCTAAATCCTGTTCAGAGTCAGCACTTCTAGAATACAGTTAAGAATGGCCTATTTTCCTTATTACTTTGCCTCGGCTATCCTAAGCCATCTTACCAAGTGATCCAGATAGCTCTGTATGACTGTCCTGTCCTCAGCATTATCAACTTCCCCAGTCTTTATGTCAGCCACAAATTTATCAGAAGCAATTTTATATTTATTTCCAGAACTAATGAAAAATATTGACTCGCACTGAGCCCAGTATTGTCTAGAAAACTGCCCTAATATTTGATGATGATTCCCTACTGACAACTACTTTTGTGATCTGTCAGTAAGCTATTAAACATGTGCTTGATTGATATTCTACCGTGCTAATTTTTAAATCAGAATTTTGTGCAGTACCACAGTATGTCAAATGCCATGCAAAAGTTTAAGTATATTAGAACTAAGCAGTTACCTTTACCAACCAAACCTGTAATCTTAAAAATGAAGTCAGGTTCACTTGACAAGAGCTATTTTCCATTAAATCATGTTGACAGCAGTAATTATATTCCTACCCTTTAATAATTAGTGGTGAAATCAACACTGAGGATCGAAAAAGCTGGTCAACTTTATAAGAGGATCACATTATGCTCTGGAAGGTGTGCAAAGCCATTTCAAAATTCTAGAAAACCAAGTGTCCCAGCAGTTCCCAACTCTAACCACTCCCCTCTTCAACATCTAATGATAGTAGATTCTACCCATTAATTAAACCTCTCTCCAGTGAACAATAACTATCATTCCACCTGTCCCCATCCCTTCTGAACAGTCATATATAAACTTTTTCATAGTTCCTAAAAGGCATAAGCAGAATCTCAATTTTCTCATCACTTCCCCGTAATATTTTAATAGTTTTCATTCACAGATTGAAATTAGAACCTAATTTTTCTAGTAACAGAAAAGCTTTCAAGTATGTTATATTTATGTAAATATGTAAAAGTGATACATGCTCAAAAAGTGAAACAAATACCCCCAAATCATACATATAACCCCAAAATATCACACTGGAGTTTTTTTTCTGACACCCCCCCCCAAAAAAAAAACAAAAAAACCCCCAATGCTGTTGATTTTGATATCTTTCAACTCCAACTCCAAGAGATGCCTTTTTGACAATGTGGTACAGTTTTCATCTTTATTGTTTTAATTGACACATCAAATAATGGCACCACAACATTGCAAGGGAGCAAACAACAGATTGGTAGGAAAGAGATTTCTTGGCTATGTTAAAATCCAAGTTTTATGCCTTAAAGCAAAGTGTATGTGCTCATTACAAACATTTCCATGGCATTTATCAATGCATATCTAGGTAGGCTTCACCACTACTTACATAAACATGCACACGCGTGCGTCAAGTTGATTTTTTGACAAAATCCTTTGAGCCAAGAGCTAACCCATAGTCAGCATTAAAATTAGGTTTATTTTCCATGGAGACGGCATAAACATCTGTGCAGCTGTAGCAACGTTACCTGCTGGGAGGCTGGAACGGGCTGCACTACTGGAGCTTGAGCTGACGCCGAACTACGCAGTGCCACAGAAGTTGCTGACTCTGATCCACCCTCTGAATTCTGCATGCTCACTGCTAGAGAGAGAACAGAGATCAGAAAGAGAAGAGACACTCCACTCACTTACAGTTCTCAAAGTAAAGGTGCTCATGCAATCAGGATCCAAAAGAATGGGCTGTCAGGGAAGGTAGCTACCTTCCTCACTAGAGGATTCTTTTCAGCCTTTGTTCTAATATTACTGTTGTATTTTATTAAGAAAGATTTACACAGATATGTCACAGAAAGAGAAGGAGCAGAAAATGTGTTTTTAAATATAAATATAACAACAACAAAAACAGCAGTGGGAAATTGTGTCATAGCAGAAGTGCACCTGCTCCTCACTGGAACAGAAACACATTCCAAGATCAAGAACAGCAATTTCTTTCCCCACCTGTCTTATTACATTTAACTGCCTCTACGTGTTTAAATTAAGCCAAGTGACAAACAATTTGATTTTGTATCCAGCAATATAAGACACTACAGTAAGGTGGTTGGACAGTAAGATGCTCCCGTAATGGTGGGGACACCCTAAGTAGGACAGGTTTTGGTGGGTCTTTTTTGTTTGTTTGTTTTTTTGTTTTATTTTTTTGTTTTGTTTTTTTAAACAACTACAGAGTGATCTTTTATCTCTAAACTGAAAGCTTAAAATAAGTAAATGAAACCCACACACTCACTTCTGGTTTCTCATCAAAACCAAAGATTTAGAAATCTCAAACCCTGAGGTTTTGTTTTTTCTCTTCCTCCCTCTTTGCCACTAAATGCAATAGAATGAAGATGACTTCCAAAGTCTCTCTGTCTGTCTCTCTCTCTGTCTCTCTCTCGCTCTCTAACCTCTGGGAAGAAGTTAAAGGAAAAAGAAAAGAATTAATTAAAAAAATTTAAATGGAGAAAGAACTCCAAACTCTGGACATCACTCTATTGCACTCCATGGCAAAGAGGAAAAAAGTAAAGAAAGTGGGGGTGGGACTGAAAACTGAAAATTTCTCACATGAAAAAACTGATTTTTTTCTCAAAAATATTCACACAAAAGTTGGAGAAGCAGGGAAAGTGAACAAGAGACTGTTCTGTTTTGACTACTGCAAAATGGAAACAACTTCAGTATTTTTTTTTTTTTCCAACCAGCTCTGCCCTGGGTGATCATGTTTTTTCTCTTTCCACTCCACCCCACCCCAAACAGCATGTGAGTCATTTTCTCTTCTATGTTTCTCCCAGACAGGCAAGGGAAAAGACGGTAGACACAGGAATAATAAATATATCCTCACTCATATCTCTGCTCAAAATGCAGCTAAAAGTTCAGGAATCAAACACCACAGAAACAAGAGAAAGCCAAGTCATATTGCTCTTTTAAAGACCAACAAATTTATTTTGTGGGAGGAAAGCTCATGTGATAAATAAATTTGTTAGTCTTTAAGTGTCACAAGATTCCTTGTTTGTTTTGCTGAGCTAGACTAACACAGCTGCCCCCCTGGAATTTGCCAAGTAATATTCTTTTGCATAGCTCGCATCCTCTTCTCAGGCACCAAGTCATACACCCTCCATTCTCCTTGGGATTTGTGTGCAGAATAGGGTTGGATACAACTGCACTATATAAGTATCTGCTTCTTTACCTCACTGCCTGAATATGTTTTTGAAAAGGGATCTAAAAATTCTTCTCTATAAAAGGATTCCAGTTGCATCAGTACAGTGTGACAAATTTATACGAATAATTCTCACCCTAAAGTTAAGAAATGGCATCACATTTGTAACAGTCCCAGGGCCCATGTTATTTGCAAGTAAACAGCTGGCCACTAGAAGGTCTTTGGCAAGAAAGCAAGCTTATACATCTAAGATAAACAGGGGAATAAACTGCCTCAAGGCACATTGACAGACTTGTTACCAACTGCAGACTCATGACGATGCCATAAACAGAGAGAACCCAGCTGGATTTTCAGATCCCATGTGAAGTTTGCAGCACCAGTAACTAGAAAAGCCGCTGATGTGTAAACTGAGCAAAGGTGATCTGGAGCCCCAGAAAGATGTTTTACACAGAGATATTTTTTTACTAGAGTAAAAACCAATGTGGATAATTTCCACATTCCTGCATAGCTGTTCCACGCCTCTTGAGAACGGAAGAGACAAATATGTTTATCCTTCTGCTGATATTCACTTGTGTTGCTGACAAGCCTAGAACATAAACAGAACTCCTCCGAACACCCATTCTCTGCAGGTCTATACACAATGTTGCCCTGGGTCTTGGGTGGACATTTGCGCTCACAGGAGCTGAATGTTCCAGGGGAGTGGCAAGAATAGCATCGAGCACCAAAGACTTTTAGAAGCACAAATAAGGGTCAAGCTCCCAGTTTCCACTGCAAGTTAATGGGGGCTGGATGCATAACTCCTTTTTATGACACTGAAAGCCTCCCATACTCTGTCATTTAGAGTTAATGCTATGTCCACACTGCAGAGTATCTCTGGCATAGGTGTGTCAGCATATATTTGCTTGCACAGCTCCCTTCTATAGATGCAGTCTGCAACAGCAGAAAGAATTTTTCTGTCATTGCAGGAATGCCATCTCCCCAAATGATGTTAACTGTGTTCACAGTGGGGGGTTTGTCAGCACACTTCCTTTGGTGAGAGGCACATTTTTTCATGCTCCTGGCCAGTGTGGCTCTGCCAACATAACTTCTAAGTGTTGAACAAATCTAAGAGTTTAAACCTTGGATGTGCAACTCTGATTTATGTCAACAGGAGTATAGCTGCTAACTTCTCACGCAGCTCTGGAAATTCTGCTCACGTCTGTGAAACTGTTGCCCACTACAAGTTGTAAAAGGACTCATTGCTGTCCCTCTATCTGGTGTCCAACCTGTGCTCAGGGCCCCAGCTCCATGACATTCTAGATCAGTTGCTCCTAAGGCAGACTCAGTAGCTGAAATGTAAGTTCTACTATATTTCAATGATGCAAATTTTGCTACTACCCCTATTAGATTTGGCATAAAGAACAGAAATCTGCACACAGCCTACCCACAATTGCCACTGGTGTCCTCTTACATCAGGATCAGAAGTTTGTTGTCAGCAGAAAGGAGTGGCAGAACTATCAAAAGTGATCAATGGAGCCTGGTAGCCAAGTAATGAAGCAACACCTGTGCAATCCCATTTGTCTCATTAGATCTGTACAGGTGAGAATGATTTGTTAACAACAGTAATTGCAATCTGTTTATGATTCACAGGAAGAAGGAGAACCCACCACTGATTCTTTCAGCTGTGTTGGCTCTTGCATGGCTAAGAACAGTCAAAAGAAGACAATTATTTTTGTCAGTGAAATCAACAGACCATTTTGTAAGTACCAACAGGGCACATCTGTGCACCCCTGGGCTATGATCTCTATGATTTTTCTGTTCACTTTTGCAATCCAGTCATACGGTTTGATGCCCAATATGCCATGCAAGGTTCCTTTCAGAATGCTCATAACATATTCTACATGAGTATTATGGTATCATGTTTCCTGCAGCATCACGGATGTGTGCCCATGAGAAGCAGGTTACACAGCTCAAGGGGGAGAGGGTCAAACAGAACTCTCTTCCAGCCGCATATAAATAATCAAAGCTGGGAGCAAACAGAGAGGCCGGAGAGTTGTATAACAAAATAATCAACTTGGCAAGAGAGGAGGGGGCTAAGAGGAGACTGAAAAACAGAAACCATTTGAATGAGGGTGAAGCTGCTGGCTTGGGCCAGAGAAACACCATCTTAGAAGTAACTGCAAGATATAAAGCCTACCCCACATCGCCAGGCTGGCCTGATATGGCTGGAAACCACCAAACAGCCAGATTTGAGAGTAAGAAAGATAAGAACAAACTAAAGTATGATCCTTGATAGTGTTCTAGTGTCATATGCATGTTTTATCTTTTATTTTCTTGTTGTAACTCCTGACCCCTTTATTAAATAACTGTGCATTGATTTGCTACATAGTCACTTAAAAACATATCCTGATCAATAAACTAGTAGTTTCATCTAAAGCTGTGCGGACTTTAGAGGAGTAGTTCCCATCCTTTCCTCTGGCCTGGCACGCCTTGATACCTAATAATTTTGAGGCACATCACCACAGAGTCTTCAAATGAACTCATGAATATTCAGGAGTGAATCCAGAACTCTGAGAAGTTTTTCAAAAAAATCTGTGGCACACCTGCTCAGGCCTGAGGGCACATCCGAGTGCCATGGCACACTAGTTGGAAAACAGTGCTTTAGAAGGTATGTGTGAGGGAGGCTGGGCAAGATCCATTTCTTTGTTAATTGGATGGACATAAGTGATTGGAGAAGAATCCCAATCCCTGTAAGACAGAAACTCCCACTGTGGTATCTGGGGCTAAGGGTGCTCACTGGGGGACCATAGCCTGAGCAGCCAGAGGGTGCACACTCATAGCCTGGGACCAACTTCATACAGGAGGCTGATGTGGACTGACTCAGGAGTGAGTGGTCACTGGGCAAGGCGGGGTGAATCAGGGTTCAGAAGTGGAGATCTGGGGGTCACAGAGGCACACCAGACCAGACCCTGGGAGTAGCCTGTCACAGAGGCCTTTTTAAAAACATTCATTTTCAGATTAAGGCAAGCTTTAAAACTCTGCTCGTCCAATTCAGCTGGTGATGTGACAGTCCAGTGCTTCTGACATCACAGTTATCCCTACTGAAAGTGACTGGAAAGGTCTAACCTCTGGATTGCATCATCATTAAATTCAGCAGGCTGCTGTACTCTGGAAACCTGCTGTTTACACATAGCTAGCTTGGTATCCAAGCAAACAGCAGCGACAGGAAAGGAAATACAGAAAAAGCTAATAACTTCTGGGTTCTATTTCTGGTTTTACCACCAACTTGCTGTGTGACCTTGAGCAAGTCATTTCCCCCTCTTAGGTCTCAGTTTTCTCATTTGTAAAGAAAAAGAGGTGTTAACAATTGGTTTCCTATATAAGGTAACCATCTCAGAATGTTAACACAAGAGAAACAGTAGTAATACTAAAAAACATTGAAAATTGCTGACAGAGGGCAATAAACATACAATGCCTTAGCATGATTGATCATGTCAATTTTAAACCCTCTCGTCAAGACATGACTTGAAATGCTGGGAAAACAAAGATAAGTGCTTCAAAGTATTTTCCACAGCCAGCACTGCCGTGAGGAAAAAATAAAAATAGACAGCTCAAGAGTAAATATTACATAGCTTTCCCCAAGCATGTCTCTCTTAACTTTGTAATAAAGGATGCCGCAATCACTACCAATTCCCAAACTGAAAAGCAAAATTATAAAAAAAGTAAAATTTTGTCATGATCCTGCAATTGACTGCATATATGTGCATCCCAGCATCCATGCAGAGCTCCACCGAACTCAATGTGGGGTACCAAACTGCGTACTTGGGCCCCTGAAGAATTGCAAGTTTCTGTTTGCAGAATGTTTTAACGGAGCATCAGCTCCCAAATGCCCAAACTAAAGTTTCTAAACTATATGTTGAGGCCTCAAAATGTATAATATTACTGCTGATCAGTGTCAGGGCAGAGCATCTGCCTATGAGGAAATATTCTATCAACTTTATTCCAATATTCTGGTTCAGCAACATACGCAAGCAAATGGGTAACTTTAAAGCAGGAGAGTTGGCCTATGTACATAAGAACTTTATGCAGCCAAGACATAAGTGAACCATATGGTCCTCCTTTAATAGCGTGTCTATTTGCACACTATTTTTATACAAAGAAGTACATGCAACAAGTTGTAGTTTTGCCATTTGTTCTGACCATATAAATACTAAAAAATGAACAAGACTATATAAATCAGGAAGCATGCAATGTGGTGGTTCTAACACTGATGCCCATGTAAATCAGAGAGCCACTAACAGATTTGGTCAACACCGTAGCAACAGAATTAATTTATTCTCTATTGTTCTTTAACCTGAAGCAAAAAATATACAAGGAGAAAACAAACAGAGAGAATGTCTCCCTTTCTCAGTGCAAAACCATCAATCAGTCAAGTTATAAAGTATCATTAGGTCTATTATGTTTTTCAGAAAGTTACTTGAGAAAATTTATGTTAAACTATTTGGGGGTGGGGGGAATTTCAGTTAACCTTTCTTATAATATTTATTTGGCCACCAGATTTTGTTTAAACTTCCAGGATGTTGTTAAAAGGATTAAAAATATTCTGGCAAATGTTTAAAGAAAAGTTTGTAAAGTGGAACATCACAAACAATTCAGTCAGGTGGGAGGAGGATATAGGGAAGGTTTTTATAAAATACTAAAAGAATGTTGCTACTTCATATTTCCTGCTTTCCTCCTCAAGATTTCAAAACACTTCAGAATTATTAATTAAGCTACACAATATTTCCTTGAGAGCAAGTTATTACACCCAGATGGTAAAACTAAGGCATAAAAAGCAATTGATTAAGTAACTGGGCCCAAGAAAATGCAGTGTGTCAGTAGCAAAGCTAAATATTTAGAACTGCAGAATATTAAAAAAATACTAAGTCTTCACATCATGCCTTTCATCTAAGGATTTCAAATTAAGATAGAACAGTGGAAAACAGCCCAATTACAACTTTTTTCACATGAAGTGCTGATCTGCACCTGTAGTTGTTAACCAAAGCTCTCAGACACACACCTTTGCTTGGTTTAGCTTCAGCTCACAACTGAAAACATACGCCTTTTAAAATATAAAGATATAGGAAGGAAATGGGTAGAAATGACAGAGTAACAAAAAGGCATGACATTTCAGCAACATCCATATTTCGTAATGCAAGATCAAGACCAGCATTTAGTACACCTGTTCATATTGAGCTACTCTCTTAAACAATGCTCCACATACCCAGTGGTGCTGGAATTAGGACTGCTTGGGCCAGCTTAGAGCAGTAATAACAAACTCCAAACACGTGGTTTCCATCATCAGCACCCCATTAGAAAAAGTCTTTCAGTACCCTTACATGTAAACTCTGTATTTATTGTTAATCTTAGTTAATTAAAAGTAATATTTCCTAATTGCAAGATATATACCAAATTATCAAGTTTCAAAGGCGCAGCCATGTTAAAAAACAACAAGGAGTTGTGTGGCACTTTAGCCTATTTCAGTAAAACAAACAAAGGGTCCTGTGACATTTAAAGACAAACAAGTTTATTTATTGCATGAGCTTTAATGGGAGAAAATCCCACTTCATCAGATGCTTTGAAGGTGTCTGACAAAATGGGATTTTATCCCAGGAAAGCTCATGCAATAATTTAATTTGATAGTCTTTAGGTGCCACAGAACTCCTTGTTTGTTTTCCCAAATTCTCAGTTGACCAGAATTTGTGCTGCTTAATTGATCTTGATAAAGAAATGGCCCCGGAATTTAAAGTAATCTAGTTAAACTTCTAGCCCTGTACCCTCAGTGTATGCAAGACTGCATAAGGAATGTCCAGGTTTATCATGAATCCCACAATATTTGCCATTTTACTTAATGCCCCAGATCTTGGAAACAAGTGGTTATGTTAGAATCTCAACTTTCATTTTTTTAAATTATATTAAAAATTTCTACCCTTTTAGCAGCAAAGAAAAGCTTCAAAGTGTGATTGAAGTGCATGCTAAAAAGCTAAGAAGCCAAAAGGCAAATCAAAGAACCCAACATTAATTATTTTTAATCTATTTATTTTTAAACCAATTTCATGGCTTTTCAGGGGGCCTCACTCATGATTTTGAATGCTTGGAGCTGGCAATTCTGAGTTGGATCTATTCATATCAATTGACAAATACTAGAAAATCATGTAAAAAGCTCATATTTTAAAAGCATATGCAGACAGAGTTAAAGATCAGCCTTAACGTTTAGAATGACTTCACTCGAATGATTGCTCATCTTTCATACCAGCTGTTAGAATCTAAACTAACACCAAGGTTGGTTTTGTATGGAACTTTTAAGGAAGGGTAAATTTTAAAAAGAGCAAAAACCAAAAAACCTAAGAAATATTCAGCTTCCGTTGTGTATACCCAGGCTTAGTGCATTTAGAACGTTGCAGAAACACCCCAAAAGTATAAAGAAAGAAAAAGGAATAGAACAGAAAATCAGAAGAAATAAATTTGTTAAGTCTTTAGAAGTGCCACGGAATTCCCCCCCAAGTATCAGGCCATCAAGTTCTCAGCAAGCACTAAGAGGAAATGTTCTGCTAAGTTTATGACTGCAGCCATGTACGTATATAAAAACTAAAAGAATTCAAACAGTTTTAATATATACATTACATGAAGATATTACGTCTAAATTATTATCCACAGTAACTGAAAAAAGAAGGTAGCAGAGGGCTGTAGCTTTTCCATTTCACCAATAAATGCTTTGTATGTTTCAGGTTTATCCCAAAAGTGTCTATGACACACTTATTCAAGAAGGCAACATGTGGTCAAATACTTTCCATTTCACTTGCCACTTTTGGCCTGCCCTCTATTTAAAAAAAATCGCCCTGAAATGCAATTAATTGCATTTTAGCGGAAGCATACGAAGAGTAGAAGATAAAACTTTTTAAATGATTTTGCAATGGATTAAACCATGATCAACTCAAGTAATGAAGGCAGTTTAAGTCAGATCCATGTAACATAATATCCATATCAGAAACAGATTATTCCCTCACCCTCAAACCACCACATTTATCCTTTTTCTCAATCATATCGTAAGGGCACACAATCTCCAAGAAATGCTAGGAGTGTCCCTGAAATTCAGATCAGGGGAAGAAAGTTTTTCCACAGCCCATAAAAAGCAAAAGGAGCACATTAATAACAAAGTCAAACTGCCAGCAAATGACTCTGAACCAGATTCCAGTGCCAACCCCCCCACCCCATGGAAAAGATTGGCATCAGAGATTACCCATCTCTAAAAGCTAATTGAGTTGAAATGAAATTCTTATTACTTTTTGACAGCTGAACTAAGCCAAGCCTCTGTTCCTTATGGGTCAAATCTATAGAAGCTAATCATTATGGTCTCCTTCCAGCCTAAGGGAACAAAGAAGATGTCTATGGACAGACAAGGCTCCAGAGCTGTTTGTTAGCAGTAGGCATAGCTCAAAATATTTGCCAGTCTGGCACCTGAACACCTAGGCTTAATGCAGCTCCAAAATTCAAAGGGACTGGAAATCCTGAGATCAGATTCACTCATGAGATCAACAGTATTTCCTAATTTAGGGTCACATCTGGGAAAAAAAGGTCAGGGAAGAATAGCCTCTCCTATTTCTGCTTTTAGATGCAATACACCTGTATTTTAAGAACATACTGAACCAAGCCCATCAGAAGCCAAGCCTCCATACCAGCCTCAGCAGGTTGTGGAATCTCCTACATTAGAGATTTTTCAGAGCACATTAGACACCCACTCATCAGGGATGGTTTAATGGGGGTACTTTGTCCTGCAGAGGACTGGACTCAATGACCTATCACTGTCCCTTCCATTTCTATGATTCTGAGATCCGCCAGCCTAGCTCCAGGACGGTCAACAGTGTCTGTAGCACACTCTGCATGAGTCACTGCCACTTGTCACTGCTTCCTCGTTTTCATCAGATCACCCAGCTTGTGGTATTGTGGGAGGGCATCCAAGATCCTTGTATACAAGTCTTATAGTAGCACCAGTAAATACTTGTGTGCCACCAGTTATTCACAGATCTATAGTTGCATCAGGCCCCAACCACTGAGCCAAGATTCCAGCAATTCTTCCTTAATCCTCCCATTGATTCACTATACGATTTGGGTGAAGGCTGCCGCCAATTGTAAGTACCTGTGTGGTTTTAACGCACCTTTCACTGCAGTATTGGGAGCATGCTATTATGTTGCTTGAAATAGTTCGCTCACTTTTAACCATGCTTGGTCTTTCTTTCTCTCTGCTACTCAAACTCAGAAATCAGGAGGAATTATCTTGGCATGCTAAACAGGCTCATTCAAGGGCCCTTGTCAGTTGTGTGTTATAGCCTTGACCCTTTCAACAATGTGAGGGTGAAAATGGCAAGGAAGCTGATAAGGAGCTGATTCTGGAATGAATGCTACTTAATTGATAAAATTGCTTCAGAATGTTATAAAAACAGAAGGCACCAAAGCCTTCCACTGATTAAGTTAAATTAAATTAAAACTGAGACAAACTCTGCTTTTCTAAGAGCTTTAGTTACCTGGAAACACAGATGAACCTAAAATATCGGTTTCAAGGACAACAAGCCATATATCTTTATTTCAGTAACCTGGTCCTCACAGAAAAATACAAACTTGGAAGAGACTTTAAATAGCAATAGCTACTAATGCAAATAGTCTCTCAGTCTCGAATCAGATTTCATGGAACTGAATCACATAATACACACAATATTATGGAGCTAGAAAAGTTGAATTGTCTTCACTGTTTCTTTAAGTTTCCCTTCCATCAGTTTGGGAGAGAGTAGTAGGAACTTTTTTGTGCTAATAATTTAAATTGGGTTTTCTTAAGAGTAATTTGAATATGGGGCAGCAGCAGTAGGTTGCTGATGAGTCCTGCATGTGTGCATCTCAAAACGCAAATGCAAGGAGAGTAACTATGAGCAGGAGTCAAACCACAGGAAAGTTTCTATATGCAAAGTGATCCATTTTACTTACTTTTCATTTTTCAGGAAGACATCTTTAAGACTGTTGAGAGAATTTAACTCGTTCAGACCTGAATTCTAGTAGCTATACCCCAAACACATTGCTTCTGTGGCTCTTAGAAGTGCAGACCTTGTCAATGCGTGCCCAGTTTGCTATCATGCTGATTTTCATTGTTAGGCTACCAGCAACCTGACTTGTTGAACTTCTGCTTTAAAAAGACTCAAAAAATGACACTGCAAGAGATATTCAGTACCAAACTCTCATGGTCTATACCACTGCTCCACTGTCCAACCATTCACCCAATCACAGTGCTCCACTGACATGAACAAAGCATCCTTTAAAGAAAGTTATACCAATACTTAAAATATCACTGTAACTTTGTGTGTAAGAGATAATTAAGTGCTCTAATTTAAAAGGGAAATTGATTTATAAATAAAGATACAGTAGTAGCTCCCAGGTTGTTAATGTGCTGACTTGAGCATTTTTGCTATATGATCACATGAAAAAGTCTGTTCCTTCTCTGTAGACCTGCCAAGTCTTGACTCCAGAGAGCAGTTCTTTTGCAACAGTTAAAACAACTAATGTAGCATGAGAAATCCAAGTTCTTATGCTTTAGTGGGGGTCAGTGGAGTTGTCAGCTGTAGCTGGGGAAACCAGAATCATGCAGTTAGATTTACTGTATATTTGGGCTATTCAGTTCCCCTTTTAATTGTAATTATTAGTAATAATAGAGTCAGCAGTGGATAAAATGCTTGGGTCTCGAATTCCTTTATTTCCATACATTTATATTTAACACACATCTTCTTTTCAGTATAGTTTCTTTATCCCGTTGCAATGCAGCTACTAATCAAGGGCAGTTTCTAAATCAGCTTATTATTCTTTAAATAGACTTTTACACATCGTTATGACTCAATGTCAGATTAAAAGTATATTTGTTGCTTTAAAAATTACTTACCTGAGTGACAAGAAAGACTTAAGACAGGCACCGAAAAATCTATGTTTCTGATCACCATGGTGACCACTTTTAGTAGCTGGCTGCTTAGCTCCTCGGTAGAAATATAAAGGATGAGCACCAGTTGGTGACCAAAAGTAAAATTGCTGGTGCATAGCTGTGAGCCAGTTTCATCCACCCCTGCTTTAAGAGTATTCAGATAGAAAGGTTTTTAAAGATCTATTTAACTTTTCACCATTCATGTCCTTTATTCTTTGAACTTATCTTGGACAAAGAAAAATAAGCTAGTTAATCTCAGTTTCTGCCTTTTTGTCCACTAGCACAATTTTAGGTTGCAAATACCACACAAGAATATCTAAATACAAAGTGTATTTATTGATTGTACAGTTTCAATCAAACATTTCTAATAAGGATTAGCTTCTGCAGAACTTTGGACCCAACTACCCAACAGTGTCCTCCAGCCACACATACAGCACTACAACTAAAGAGCTAGGGATGAAAGTTCACAGAAACAGGCTCAAGTAATTGGATTGTTCCTTTCCCTTTTCCAGGCCTCCTTGGATTCTTCCAAAGAAATTAACGCACACTTCTTTGCCCTTCTTCCACACTCCCAAATCCTAGTACCCAACATTAAGCAATTTGTACAGGATTGCCTTTAAGATTTCCAAACGTCTGCCATGTTGAAAAGGGCACTAAGACTGTGTTGTGACTTGCCTTCCTTCTTTTACAAAAACCTTGTTTTTCTATATACAGTATTTCTGGAAGGAGACATGGCTAGGAATACACAGGAGCCAATTAGTACCATAGATTTCAGATCATCAGTTAATCATATTCAACTTCAGTACAAACTACACAGAAAGTGTTATCACATGAGGCAAGAGGGGAAGGAGACTAGCACTATACATGTGACAAGAAGTTATGGACAGGCGTGGAACACAGGATCCTTCAAATCAAGCATCCTGGTTTTGGCAGTGAAGAGAACTTAATACTTCAAAGAAAAGTGGAGGATGGAAAAACGGTCTCAGGTGTAACTGAGCAACAGGACCAACCCAAGGGTCTTTGGTGCTCTAGGCAAACTACAACTTTGGTGCTCTCTCCACATGCTATAAGAGATAACATATTAATATATTTTTTAAAAAATAGAGATGAAAATTCACTTCCATTCAATTTGGTGCCCCTTAAAATCTAGCACCTTAGATGGCTGCCTAGTTCATCTATATAGTTGGGGTGGCCCTGTTGAGCAATGCACTACAGAAAGTGAGAAGAAATTCTTCCCTGCTGTGTGGTGGTCAACTTACCCTATTAAATGTGAGATTTGATTATCCTCATTTTAGGTTGCATAAAACTACAAATATTGGCTACAGAACTTAGTTCATTTTCAAACCCAGATGTTCTGTGATTCAGAGAATTCTATGGGATGATTGCATATTGCGAGAAATAGCAATTCACTCTAAGTTTAACAGATCCATTTGATCTAAACCTGTCTGGTCACTAACCCTTTGTTTATGCTTGTTTAGGTCAGGCAATCTTTTTTAAGGCAGTAGGAAAGCTGGCCGGCCCCTAGTTGAGTTAAGCGTGAAGTGGAAGACTTACTTCTATATTTCATTTTAGATGGGGGGCTGGCAGCAGTTCTCCCTGTCATGCCTATGTAGTGAACAACAAACACAGAAGTATCTCCTGCCAACACATGAATGGTGCTATATAAATAACAATCATGAGGGCTCAGGGAGTTAAGGCAAACAAGCCACAAACATAAACTGTGATCATTCATAAAAAAGAAAGAAAATAGTCAAATGAGATTTTAAAATAGCAACCAAACAGCAAACTGGAGCTCTCTGGAGAGAGAGGATTGAAAAAAATATGGTATTTGTGATGAGCAATATTACAACATGGACTCTGGGCCTATGCTGAACAGCTTCAAAAGTCACTCAGAGAGACTAAATAAGGATAGAATCTATTCAGGAATTGTTTTAGTTATGAGAAAAGTTCCTAAAGCCTCTTTTCAGGGGACGGTAAGAAGGGTGATGACACCGGGAGCGCATTTCTTTCCTGTGTCCATTTAAATTCCCTGGGTGACCTTTCTGTATCTTCTATCTCAATCTACTCACTTATACATAAGATGCTTTTGAAGGCTGCATTAAGCTCAGAACCCACTTGTCAGGTGTGATCCAAACCAAGCAAAGATCATTCCCTTACGGGAGTGGAACTGGAAAGGGTTGGGACAGTTCAAAGAACCAAATCAAATCAACTAAAAGAATATCAGAGAGCATGGTAAAATACACTCATGGAGTAAAGGCTGGCATCAGCCCAGACCAAGGGGATGCTGAGAAAAAATTCTTCTTGCTTGAGGGTTTTTTCACCACTGGTTGCTAATTACTTCAGCTGTTTCATTGCAGGACTCAACAGGAATAATGCAACAAGAGAAATCACTTTCCATGCTGTTGCTCTGCTACAAGGAGAGGGAAAGTTGATGTCTGTTCAGATCCTTGGAACTGTTCATTAGGCTACTGGTAACTAAGTATGTGCCGTGACACGGGACAAAACAAAACCCACTGAAGTGAAAGGAAAATACAAGGCTATTTCTTGTAGCAGCCATAAACGGAGAAGTGATTCTTCCTGGAAAGAAGACAGAATAGAAGGACGGCTTTAGCTACACTAGCAAAGATTTTGTTCTGTAGGGGATACCATTAACACTCTTCAGTTATAAGAAGCTATTGTAGCCTTCTGGCTTAGGAGGGTAGAGCATGACAGACTGCATTCTAGATGACTAAGAAAAGATAAAAGCCTGTGAGGAATATGCAGTGCCATAACAGTCCTCCCTTAACAGCTGTGACATCTATAGAAAAAAGAACAAACTGTATCATCAAGTTTGAAGTAAATACTGTGTATATCATTTACCCAGGCAAAAACTTCTTGTAGGCAATGTTTTTGGCTTGGAGAAATCAGACTTATGAGATTAAGTTTCAAAGCAGTAGCCATGTCAATCTGGCTCAGCAAAACAAGCAAGAAGTCCTGCGGCACTTAAAGACTAACAAATTTATTTACCGCATGAGCTTTCATGGGAGAAAATCCTTCTTTGTCAGCCTGATTTTCTCCCACTCTTGCAATCAATAAATTTGTTAGTCTTTAAGTGCCACAGGACTCCTTGTTTGTTCAGACATAGGAGAAGAGTCTCGACCCAATCACCTCTGGTTCCAAACTTGTGGAGGGGAAAAGGGAATCAAATAGCCAAAGTCCCTTCCAATTTATCCATCTAATAAAGGGAAACATAAAACTTGGATTAAAAGAAAGCACCCAAAAATTCCAAATGTTGCAATAGTTATCTATCAAGATTGTGCTTATTATTTATCACACTGGTTAAAAAGGCCTTAAGTGATTACAAAATACATACCTAGCCAGGAAGAAAAGTGAGACATTTTTGATAGATATAGATAATGGTTCTTCTGAAAATAATTTTAAGGTTACAGGAGATGAGAGAGAGAGGAGTACCTCTCCACTTCAGGTAAGAACCAAAAGGTATTAATTTGGAAGAGGAATCATGCACCTTCTAAACAAACACATAAAACTGGCCCAAGCCTATCTGTCACAGACAAATCAAACTCAAACACCATTTAATCAGAGAAAAACACATGCAGATGTTCAATTAAAAACTGGAGCCCACAGTCTTGGCTCTGTTTGCACTGGCCCACATTGTTTGTGGAGTAACAACGGTTGCTACGGGTGACACAGTCCACTCCCGTTTCCAAGGGCCGGTTGCTCAGCAACGGAGAGAATACTTCCCAAACCAAACAATGCTATCCCCCAGCCTATTCCCCCCCCCCCATCACACATTAACCAGATTGAAAACACACTTAATATGTCAGTGATTATTTTCAGAAGCCCTGGGAGGACTGATAAATAATTTCTTCTCTATAGTAACTAAGGAGGTGGAGGGGAGGGGGGTGCTCTATTTATTCTGAAATAATAAAACAGTCCAGGCAGACACTGGTTTTAGAAGCAAATATCCAGGAAAGGAGCACTATTAAATCCCTTTTTTATTTTTTTTTTTCAAATCAACAAATTAACCTCTCTCTGAGGTGATAATAACTAGTCATTATGCAAGCAACTGTCTGCTCTTCCAGCTTCTACATCGTACAGGAAGTATATAGTATAGGCTACAACACAGCAAGGATACTGCAGAAATATAACTACTGTGCAAATGGAGAAGTCCTAGAGGAGAAAGTTTTAGGCTATTTCTGCATCCTGTAATAGTAATCCTTCAGAGAAGAAAGGCACTGAAAAGAAGGTTTTGTTTTGTTTTGTTTTTTAATTCTGTGAGTATGTGAAACTAATTTGAACTCCACATTTTTCATTCTGTAGTGAGATTTGAGTCTGGAACTTGTTGCTCTCAATTAGTAAAGTCTTACAGGGTGAGTGGGATGTTCTCCCATGAAAGCTCATGCAATAAATCAATTTGTTAGTCTTTATGTATCACAGGACTCCGAGATTGTTTAAGGTAAGAGCTAAGGTACTTGGTATAAAAATGCAGATTTATTTTGCTAAGCTGGTAAAAACTGAGCATAGCCCTATGTACGATGGCATGAATGGAAACATAAAAGTTCTGCTGCACTTGCTAATCATTATGAAAGCTACATGCTGTCCTTAATGTTCCCAGACTCAATGGGAGCTGTGTCTGTGCAGAATTTATCCCAACTTTGAAACCGAAGTTCTTTCACTTGTAGAGTCAACATGACATTAGTTCATCCTCACGCTAATTAAAGAGTAAACTTACAGGAAATGTTAATCCCAAATATTTGAGATTTTTAGGGGTTTTTAAATAATGAATCATGAAAATGTAACAGATTTTTTTCCACTCTTATCCAATGATAGCTCAGCCTTCCAAGGTAACAAAGTGCCAGAATTACAGTAATCCCTTTTCTCATCTGGAACAGCAATCATATGTAGGAGAAATGAAATCCACAGGGCCATAAATCATTGCATTAAACTCCCTAGAAAAACCTATGCTTTAATACCTCGAAGAAAATTTTTGCGCATGAATTGCATATCCCTGCCACAAATGAATGTGCTCAGCAATCTTTGGCCACCTAGTTATGTTCAAACCCATGTGAGGAGAAATCTGAGTTCAGCCTTTTGCTCCCAAGGGTGGCTGGGTGCCACAGCACTGTACAAAGGGCATGTGACCGCTTTCTGGCTGGTGTTCCAAGTGGTGTTAACAAAAACTGGAGTGAATTTCATTCCATCCCTGTCCACCCCAGTCAGGAGGTCAGCATAGCCCAGAGTCACTGAAACATCAAGAACGAAGTAAGAGGTGACAAAACTAGAGGACTTACCCCAAAAGCATAAAAGCAGCAGCGGGACAAGATGCATACAGGGTCCAGTTACCTATATAATATAGTAGCATTTCACGCTTACTTTACAATGGTATAAATGAACACACAAGGTTCAGGGCAATGCAGAATCAGGCCTGATATATGTATCATGAACCAATCTCTAACATTCACCTTAATGGTAAATGTTGGTACTCAGATATAACGCCTAGTAGAACACAAAAGCACAAAGATATTCAAACCTTAGGGTCATCTATAAATAGATTCCTTCAGCATCACAGTATTCAGCCATGTAAAGAGACTGTAACCAGGCTTGACATTGCTCAGACTATCTCAGCTGATTGACTTGGAGCACGAAAAAGAAAATGCTAAGGTTGGCAAGCTGTTCCATTGACTGGTCAAATAACATCAGCTGACCACCTCTTATTTGGCTATAGTCAAATATTATCAAATATTCCAACAAAAATGCCCTGATGTAAGCAGCGGCCGACCTTGCTTATTGCTCAAGGCATCATTCTTTCATTTTTCAGAACATCTTTTCATTGTGTTTCACATTGTTCTGACTTATGTGTTTTGTTGTAATCAGGCATTCATATTTAAGCCTAATGGGGATTATAAAGTCTTACTCTTTTTTGTTACAGTTCTAATAAATTAATGCTTTAAAATATCTGATAGTGGCCTTCACTACCGGAAGGGACATTCCAGGAAGTATGAAGATAGGGCATTCTCAGTGCTGGTAGCAGGGGTAGAAGTAAGCCGGGACGCATAGCAACAGTGTTCCAGGACCCACTACTTTTAGGGGCTCAGCCTTCCGGCGCCCCTAAAAACAAAAAATGACCCAGAACACTGGGTTCCAGGCCACACCTTTTAAAAATAATGGACACCAGAAGGCAGTGTTCTGCCTCCATTTTCTATTTTCAGGGGCCCACCGAACACTGAGCTCCTAAAAATAGTAGGCCCCGCAATGCCATTCCAGCATGTTCTGGCCAGGCAAAGAGCTTCCCCCAGGCGGGAGATTTAAAATCTCCTGCCCTGAGCCTTCTCTGACTGAGCAAGCCTCTAAGCATGCTCAGACAGGGCTGCCTCAGGGTGGGAGAACAGCCCATGGGGTGGCTGCTCCACTCCAGTGGCCAGGTAAGGGGCCCCAGAGGCAGGTCTGGGCTGGAGAGGGAGCAGGAGCAGGAGCCAGGACTGCAACGAGGTGGGCCGTAGCTGGGGTTGGTGCGGGGAGTGTGGGGCGGATGGTCTCCCACTGGGCTGGCCCTGATTGGGGTCTCCCAGCTCCCCATGGCCGCTGAGGAACACTGGGTGGGTGAGTGGCCCAGCGTCCCCTTCCTGTATAGCTCCAGCCCCCCAACTCCAATCCTTTTCTGCCCCATCTCCTGTTCCTGCCCCCCTTCAGCACCCCCACCTCCTGCCCCTGCTCCATTCCTTCACATCCTGTGCCCTCATCCCTCCTAGGCTAGGGGCCCTCACATGCGGGAAGGGGGCCCACTGACTAGGAGTGTTTCAGGGCCCACCAAATTATACTTTAACTCCTGGGTGGCGCATGACAGAAGAAAGTGCAACGGTGTCAAGCTGCAGTGGGGAAGGTCTAAATTGGGTATTAGGAAAACCTTTTTCACAAGGAGGGTGGTGAAGCACTGGAATGGCATACATAGGGAGATGGTGGAATCTCCATCCTCAGAGGTATTTGAGGCCTGGCCTGACAAAGCCCTGGCTGGGATGATTTAGTTGGGGTTGGTCCTGCTTCAGGCAAGAAGTTGAACTGGATGACCTTCTGAGGTCCCTTCCAACCCTAGTCTTCTATGATCTGACCATCTTTTACTTTATCTGACCAATATTTGACTATTTAATTGACCAATTATTTTAGCACCAGTCAAAAAGCCAGTCCTGAAAAACACTATTTAAAAGTGTTCAGAACAGGCAGTGAATCTTTATCCCTAAAGTCTCAGGCCTCCAAAGCCAATTTTTTTTTGTAGGGAGTAGGTGAGAACTGAACTTTGGTGAAAGGCACCAGCCTATTTGATCATTAGGATCAACGGTTAGAGCCCACCAAAGCAACAAGAGCCCCTGATTGTTAGGTGATGGAGGAGCCACAGGATTTAAGTAAGCATGGGGCATTAAAGACAGAACAAAGAGAAATGGGAGTGTAGTTCATAACGCCAACATGAGCAATCCAGAAGGTAACACAGCACACCAAACCACTGATAACCCCAAGAAAGGTGTCAGAGTGAAAACTGAAGAACAAAGACCTCTATTTAACCCTGAAGGAGGTACGCAGAGGGCAGAAGTGGCATAACATTCCACCATGTTGTCCCTCACCAATAAGTCTTAACCCTGACCAGGAAGAGCCACTCATGGGGGCAGGGAGTTTACTTTCTATGTTCAGCCAATCCTAGTCTCTCAACCAAGGCTGCCAATGAACAGGACAATGGTTGCTATATTTATGGTGACAGGGACAAATCTCTGCTAGAAACGAAACTGAGGTCCACCAACTCATTTTCCAGATGCCACTGTGAAATAGTAACTGCCAGTTGTCACTACTGATCTTGGCTGGACCAAAGATCCCCTATCCTGTGATCAGTCCTTGAAGCCAGTCACAGCCCATTCCAGCCTTAAAAACCTTAAAACAAAAATCATAAGGCCAAGCCCTAGATATTAAAATAGCAGTGATGTCAACTCTTGTGATTTTATTGTAAGCATGGTGATATTTGGCATTTCTCTTAAAGCCCCAATTGTTGGCGTCATGATATGACCAGAGAATCTCAGCTTCCATTAAAAAAAATTTTTTTAAATGGCTACACCCACAGAACTGTGTAGGAAAGACAACAAAATGTGACCTTTAAAGGCTCCAATACCAGAGGGCAAATAAACAGATCCCACAATTTATTATTTTTAAAATTTCATGATTTTTAAACCACCTGCTTGATTTTTCGAGGTCTGATTCATGATTTATTTACAGGCTTGTGGTTGGCAAAGCTGAAATAGTTCTATTCATGTACTGTATCGGTCCAGCTTTTTATATTTAGAAAAATAAGAGAAAAAATGTTCTTAGTTTCCACAGACAAAGACGAAAGATTCTCAGTTTTCTTCCTTTCTTCTTTCTTTCTGCAAGCATGTGGATAATTTAGGCCATAGTGCCTACAGCAGCTACGTCCCAGCATACATGGAGAGTACTACAACTGCAGACTTGCATCTAGAATAAACATGAAATACTAATAATCTCCAGCCTGGACAAGGAAAGGAGTTTCACTTCATTGAATTTAGAGATTTTTATCATTCCTTCTCAAGAAATGATACAAAATTTTAACACATACTGCTGCAAACCTTTAGCCAATTACACTTGAAAAAATGAAAAGGAAAAACAGAGGGTGGAGAGAACTCATGGCCCTGCTAGAACTAAAATATCTAATAGTGGTAACTTCCACCCATCTCCTCCCCCTCCTTAAAATATGAGCTCCCTGGGTCAGGTTCCACCCACAAACCTAAAAACCAGCGTCAACCACATTGCTTAGTCATACAGGCTTTTTTATTCTCCAGTGTGTCTTAGCTGGCTGCTAGGCAACCAAAACAGCATTGTTGCTCACATGCATTAAGTAGTAACTATTATTTCATTCCAATTTTTTTTTTTTTTTAAAGGGTGACAACTTTGATTTACGGCAGAATGCACTCTCTCCTGAAAGTGAGTGGAGTCTAAGCTCTTTTGGAAAGACCAAAACTAAAAGCCACTCAAAGTTTACTGAGGTTCCCACAGGTGCATCTGGTAAGTTATCCTGGTCATTCAGGCCCATGTATTGCCTTTAGGACGGCCCCACTGATTGCAGTGGATGCTGCCCATGTGGATTGTCACTAAGGGCCACAATACAGGAGCCCTGTGGGAGAAGCATCCTCTAAAGATTTAGCTTTTTTTGTTCTAAATTATGGTGTTTGTACCATCTCATTCTTTGCAGAGGAGGCCTAGGCCACAGACTCAGTGCGGTCCCCCTGCCCAAAGGCTTGTAAGAAAAAGAACTTGAGGATTTGCATAAGGGTGGGAAAAGGGTACTAGGTTGCTCAGATCATTCCTTCCTTCAGTGAAGCAGACTGGGTGGAAGTGGCCTTTCCTTCTTCTCCCCATGGACTGTAGCTCAGTGTCCAGTCAAGATACTCAGGCAAGGCTCTGGAGGGTTGCATTTGTAGAGCCCTGCACGGATACAAATAAGTGGATCCGTATCTGACCTGCATCCGCAAAAAATGGTCTGCATATATCCATGTTGTATCCACGGATGCGGATATAATGCAGATATCCACGGATATCCACATATTTGCAGGGCTCTAGCTCTGTGCAGATAAAAATATGTGGATCTGTATCTGATCTGCATCCACAAGAAATGGTCCACGGATATCCGTGCTGTATTGGCGGATGTGGATATAAGGCGGGTATCTGCGGATTTGCAGGGCTCTATGCATTTGCCCTCTCATGTCTGGTTAGCAAATGCCTTTTAGAGACACCTTTATGCCTGCAAACTTGGGGGGAGGGAGCAATTTTGCCTCTAATAATATGGAACATATATATTATAAAGAATATACACAAATATAGCATTCAGTACTCCTGTTCCTGCTCAGTCTAGGCTGCCATTGACTTCAGTGGGAATTCTGCCTGAGCAAGAATCAAAGGCTTAGGACCTAAGTTTAGGGCTGCCCATATCTGGAAATACTAGTGTCACTTTATATAGAGTGAAGATAAATTCCTAGGTACTCACTATGCAATTTCACAGTCAAGCATCATGTAATTAGGGACTTAGACTACGTAGGTTAGAAGACAAATAGCTAAGTTTTCTACCATCTAAGAACAGTAATCTGAATTTTTTGGCAGCTGCAGATACAGATTATAGACAGAAATATTAAATAGTGTCCTACCAGAAACAAATGAAAAATAAAGTGTTACTATATAGCATATATGGCAAAAATCTCTTGTGATGCTATATGAACTGTAAAACAATACTAGTATAAAAATTCTTCTCTTCATTGTTTACATTTCCTCTATCCCTCTCTAGTATCTTTCCAGCTCTTTACACACTTTAATATACTTACATGGCTGCATTTCTATGAGATCACATGTCTAAACCAACATACTTATCCTTGGCTCCTTTCCTCCCCCAGAGAAGAGAGTTTAAAAAAAAAAAAACAAAAAAAAAACCCAAACCAACCCCCTACTCTTTAGCTAAAAACAAAATCTGGAAAGTGAAACAGCTGCTACGTCTGAAGCAAAAAAGGAAATGGATTTTTCCGGCTGTTAAGCAACATGCTGTGTGCCACATATTTTCATAACTGGGGGTCTGCTGAAACAGCCATTCGGTCACAACTAAATCTATCATTTGAATAAAACCAGTGAGTTCTGTGGCACCTTAAAGACAATGCGTATGTCTACACTTACAATTTAATTCAAATTAATGGAATTCCTTAGTTTGAATTAATGAAAGCTTACTTCAAAGTTATAAAACCTTGCTTAACTTCAAAGTAAGGGTTAATTTGAATTTATTAGTTTGAATTAACCCAGTGTAGCTGCGTTAATTCGAACTAACCATTAATTTGAATTAACGCTTTTTGACCTTCTTCCTCCTAGGGTGTCCTCCTCTTTCTATATTGGGTGTGGGCATGGTCCTTCTTGGGGGCCATCTTGCCTCACCTCCCATGGGGTATGTCTACCTCATGGGCTTAAGTTGACTTAAGGAGGCTTAAATCAACTTAAGCAAAGCCCTGGCCATATCTGGAGTTCGTTAAGTTGATTTAAGGGCTTCCTTAAGTTGACTTAATAACTCCTGCCCTTAAAGTCGACTTTATGAAGTTGACTTAATGCAGTGTGGCCTCACTAAGTCGACTTAATAAGGTCTACTTAAAGGTGACTTTAAGTAGACTTTATTAAGTCGATTTAATAAAGTTGACTTAGTTTTTGTAGCGTAGACATAGCCATGGTGCCCTTCTTCTAATCTGAACTAGCAAGTCCTGTCTATGGACATGCTAGTTTGAATTGGTTTTCCTAGTGTGGCCATGTTAATTCGAATTAACTTAATTCAAACTAAGCATTATTAGTTTGAATTAAGTTAATTCAAACTAACCTTTTAAGTGTAGACATAGCCTAAAAGATTTCTTCAGATATAAGCTTTCATGGACTTCAGCCCACTTCATCAGATGCAAGTGAGCTGAAGCCCACAAAAGCTTATGCCCAAAGAAATCTGTTCATCTTTCAGGTGCCATGGGACTCTTCATTTTTGCTGTACACAGACTAACACAGCTCCCCCTCTGGAAATTGTCATCTGAATGGAGTTTGGTCTTACAAATGATGCTTTGCAATGGCAAGAAATTTTATTAACAAACATTTTACGGGATTGGGCCCTGTAGTAGAGAACGCCCCAATATTTATATATGTGAATAACTTCACTGGTGAGTGTCACCCTAGCTTTCAGTGGGACTATTCACACGTGTAAAGTCACTGGGATCAGAGTCATTCACCACGCACCCATGCACTACTAGATCAATAGTAACTGCAATAAATGTACATGGAGAACAGTTGCCAGCATTTTTTCCTATGCAGAAACTCTGCAAATGAACAGAAATATTTGAATGAATGCTACACTTTCAAAAAGAAAGGCAGTTGACAAGACACCATCCAGAGTTCTACAGGCCCCATGTGGATCATTTTTGAGTAACTGCAAAACCCTAAGGCCCATTATGATGCTAATTCTTAGTCTTGTTGGCTAGTTGTTGTCAAGAAATATAATTAGATTTTGTGTAGCTACGATACAAACTGGAAGGAATGCTAAGAATGCCCTTGATTACAAGTAGAGGAACACAATTAAGGGACCACAAGTCGAAGCATGTGTTCTGGGAGTTGTAAAGAATGTACATACATGCACCTCTACAAAGACTTAAAAGTAATCAGATTAAAGATAAATTACAACTAGGCACATACCATCACCCCACCTAACCCCACCAACCTGCACCTCAACATACATACAAAACCTCACTGTGTTCCAAATAATAAAAAGCAATCCAAAGGCAATACTCAAATTCTTTCTAACTCATAAGAATATAAGAAGGGCCAGAACAGCTCAAGACCAATGCTTCAAATAACCTTGTATTCTGTTTTATGACAGTAACCAGTGCTAGATGCTGCAGAGACAATGAACAGAACAATTATCAAGTTATCTATTCATTACTATCCACTGGGATGGACAAAACTGGCTCACAACTAGGTGATTTATTTTTCGCATGAGCTTTCGTGGGAGAAAATCCCACTTCGTCAGATGTATCTTCAAAGCATCTGAGGAAGCGGGATTTTCTCCCACAAAAGCTCATGCAAAAAATAAATCTGTTAGTCTTAAAGTGCCACGCGACTCCTTGGTTTTTTTTGCTGGACTAGACTAACACGGCTATCCCTTTGGAAATTCACAACTAGGTGCCAGCAATTTTACTTTTGGTCACCAAAGGGTGTGCCTCCATTACATTTCTGCAATGGAGCTAGGTGACAGGCTTCAAAAACTAGTTGCCATGGCAACCAATAACATTGATTTGTCAAGACCTGCCTTCAGCACTTAGCTTCTGGCAGTCAGAGTTAGGGTAACTGGAGCATGGGGTTGCCCCTCTGACCACTAATGAACTTGCCTAATTCTTTTTTGAACCCAGTTACACTTCTGGCCTTCACAACGTCCCCTGGCAATGATTTCCACATGATGCCTGTGTGTTGTATGAAGAACTAATTCCTTTTGTTTGTTTAAAACCTGCTGCCTATTATTTTCGTTGTGTGTCTCCTGGTTCTTGAGCTATGTGAAAGGTAAATAACACTTCCCTATTCACTTTCCCCACACCATTCATGATTTCATAGACCTCTATCATATTCTCCCCCCAATCTCTTTTCTAAGATGAACAGAGCCAATTTTCTTAATCTCTCCTCAAGAGGAAGCTGATCCATACACCTAATCATTTTTCTTGCCCTCCTCTGTACTTTGTTCTCCACTTTGAATACATCTTTTCATGAGATGAGGTGACCAGAAGAATAGAATAGACTCACAGGGCTGGAAGGGACCTCATGAGATCATCTTGTCTAGCCCCCTGGGGGTTTGAACCCAGGACCGTCTGCACGTGAAGCGGATGCACTAAGCCCCTAGGCCATACTGTGTGTAGTGATCAAAGCGTGGGCACACCCCTGATTACACAGCAACATTATGATATTTTCTGTCTTATTATGAATCCCCTTCCTAATAGTTCCTACAGTTTTGTTAATTCACCCCATCATGTCCCGATCGTCAAGGATCCACAAGTGCCATTGCATAACACCATACATGTCATATTTCCTCCGGCGTTAAACCAGGTCAGAACGCACACGATCGATGTTCCAGGTCCACTATTTTTAGGAGCTCAGCAATCCAGGGCCCCTAAAAATAGAAAATAGAGTCAGAACACTGGATTCCAAGGCCCACCATTTGAAAATAGTGGGCCTCAGAATGCAGCATTCCAGCTCCATTTTCTATTTTTAGGGCCCCCCCAACACTGAGCCTCTAAAGTTAGCAGGCCCCAGAACACTGCTCCTGTGTGTTCTGGGGGAGGGGGGGCAGGGAGCTGGCTCAGTCCGGAGGCTCAGCCCAGGCTGGCACCACTCCGCAGTGACCAGGTAAAGGGGTCCTGGGGGGGGGGGGGTGGTTCAGGGACAGGCAAGCCAGCCCAGCTGGGAAAGGGCATGGGGAGGGGGTTGGCCTGGGACACCAGGGGAAGATAGCACGGCACAGCAGGGGGCGACCTGCAGCAAGATGGGGGCCACAGGCAGTATCTGGGGTGGCAGGTAGGCATTTGGGGGTCCATTGGCTGGGGAGGTGGGGGTAGGCATGGGGGGGCAGTAGCTGGAGTGCATGCGGGGGGCCATACCAGCATGAGGGGGGCCCACACTGGCACGAGGGGGGCCCGGACCAGCGTGACGGGGATCTGCCAATTTAGGAGGGTTCTGGGGCCCACCAAATTATACTTTAACCCCTTTTATTTCCTTGGTGCAAAAGTAAAATAAAGATGGAATATTTACTTTTACTTTCAAGCATCTAGTTCTATTGATCTGTATCACAATCATAATGCAACTTTGCAGGGTACACTATTCCTTTAAAAAGACAACCAGCAAATGCCTCTTTTTATTTCTAAAGGAAACCTTTTTCAAATTGTGTGTCTGAATTAATAAGCAATTAAAATATTTTGCATTTGCACAGCAACTTATAATTACAGATCACAAATTATTTCAAACATTAAACAAGCTACATGATAGTTGAGGGTCATGAGGCGGTAAATATACCCATTTGACAGATGAGAAAAGAGAGGCAGCAATTTATAAACATCATAGTGACACATTTGAAACAAAAACAATCCATCATTTTTGTTTGTTTAGTTACAAAATGCAATGGTCAACAAACCTCTAGACTTAAGTATTAGCTCCTCTTCATAAAATGAGTTGTCTCAGTGTTAACTAAAATCTAATACATAGTTGTATACGAGGCAATCAGTAAATTACTTCTGTGATCTATCTGTGGAGATGGCATTGGAAGAAAATATTGGAAGATGTGAAGTCTATCATAAGTACTTATCGTTCCTTGCAGAATACATTTTTGAGGATTATAAGTAGTAACTAAATTTTGTAAGGGAGAAAACCCAAACTAATCTTCTTTCAGCTTGACTCTGCTGAAGACACAGTTACTTTGCTTGCAGCTACAAATAATCAGTGGAACTGATAACAATGACTGATAACAAAAAAAGACTCCCTCAGTGGCAGACTGCCACAGCAAAACACTGATCATGCATTTTAATCAGAGGAACAGAACGAAGAAGGCAGCTCAGCAAGAAGCAAGTTCTGAAACAGTGTACGTCACCCCGGTGATCACTGTGAATAACTAAGTCTAATAAAAATTGCACTGAGTAATTCAATACATGACTGTTGGGGACAGTAACAGGCTGTCACAATAGCTGTTAGTTTCTGACACTGTCTATCACATTTTAAACAACATGGGGTGGGCTGGCTTTCCTTTGCTACGCTAGAAATAATCACATCTACCTTAGCATGATAGCTTGGCAAATTCAGGTCACTCCAAAAGTCAAGAGACTCAACTTTACATGGAAGCCTTCTTTATGTTACTGTGACACCTGCGCATATATGGTGAACAGGAACAAAGGTCCAAGTTTTTCAAGAGCTCTGCCACCCTTTGGGGCATCTAAATGAAGCGCCCACAAATTAGATCCTTGAATGGGTAGAAACCTCTCTTGAAAGTCTGGCCAAAGGTTTGCAGGTTTACAACAGAAACATAATTTGAAGGTCAGTAAAACTGATTATTGCAGTATTCCCCGCAGAAAGAAGTTCTGAGTCTCTCAAAGAAAGAACATCAGCAATGGTTTAAAAGAGAGCCACAAAATACACATCAACTTTGTATCAAAACTGCATGGACCTGTGATTGGTTCATTCTTTCTGAGAAGATGAAACGAGGTAGGAGTGTATTCATCTGAGCCGTGACAATTGGAAACTGGTTGCCTCAGAAGCAGAATCTGAAGGCATCCTCCAGGACTGTATGCAATGCCACCCAGTTAAGTTCCTCCTGTGGTGCAAGCACAGGGCTAGAAATACCTGGAGTCTCTTAAACAAGCATTCTCCTTCTAGTGATAAATGCACACCATCAAGTTTAGCTGTTGTGTAAGAAGGAAGGTCCTTTCAGAGGAGATGTGGAAAAACTATAGACCTTAGAACTCTGAGGGTATTTTTTGCTACACGAAAGTTTGCCCAGGTCACCTGGCTAATTCCCCTTTCCACACTACTGTGCGCTAACTATTGTTTCTCTGTTCCCTAAATCTAGATGTACAGTTTGTAAAGCACCTTAGGAAGAAAGGCATTATTATATCTTTCTATCTTCTAACTTCCTAGCTTGAGACACAAGCAATTGAAATGTATGCCATATAAGACAAATGTGGAATAACTGTGTTTTAGATAAGGACATAGAACTGGATGGGATCTCCTGGGTCACTGAATCCAAGGCCCTGCTATTGCATATCATATCATAATTCATAGATTGCAATGGCTTTTAATTATCAAACTTCATTTTAAGGATGTTTTCTCATTGGGTGCATTAAATAAACCAGTAATTTTTTTTTTTTAAGAAAATTGGAAGAGAAATTCCATTATATGAAACCACTAATTCTTCCAGTCAACAGGGGTGATCATCATAGGTAAAGATGCAAGGAAGAGACAGTCACAGAAAACATTAGCTCAATGTATTTCCAAAAATACTAGACTTTAGTTCCTAAACCAAATATTTGTCACTTTTCTGTTGCTGACTCGCAGCTTACCAATGATCTGTGATCTAACAGTGGTTGCCAATCTTTTTGGGCTTGGGACCCATTTGTAAATCTTGAGGACCTATCACTACACAGAGACACCTTGAGATGGCAGGAATTGTTCCACAGGAAGAGGGACTAAGAGCTAAGGTTTCAGACACTCCAGCCAGATGCTCTGGAGTGGCAATTGAGGGGAGGGGCAGCAAGCCAAAACACACCCAAAAAATACACAAGCTCCAGATATGACCCATGGGGAATAGAGGGTAAAGGGGTAAGAGGATTTGGGGATGTAGGCAGGGCCCCCCCCAAGGGGAGAAGGGTGCTCTTTATAGGAAGCCAATCCCCAACCCCCATTACTATGTGTGGGAGGGTCCCCATATAACAAGTTTGTACTGGACCCCAAAAAATTATACTTGGGCCCTGGATATAGGGATATAGTGGGTGGGCTGGGGGAAGGAACTGGAGGACAGAAGGGGCTGCTGCACATGCAGTGGGGGAAGATCTGGAGAATGAGTGGTATGACAAAGAAGTTTCCCACATGTGAGGGATTAGGTATATTGGGGGACCAGGGTTCAGGGAACTGGAAAGGGGGTAAGGATGATGGGGTGTCACCCAGCTGTAGGGCAGGGAATGCATCAAGGGGCTGGTATTCACTGGAGAATGTGACATGAACTGCTCCCTCCTGACACCTGGCCCATGGGGCTGACTGGGTTTAACTCCCCACTCAGTCAGGACTGCTCACTCACATTTGGTCCAGCTGTTTCCCTGTCACGACAGCGAGGTGGCTGCACCAAACCTGAGACCAGCTGTCACTCTGTGCGCCAGGTCACAACACCCAGAGAAAGGAGCTGAATCCAGCCAGCCCCCACAACCCTTTGACACACTCTAATGACCTAGGTTTGGGTCATAGGCCATGGGCTGAGAAACCCTGATCTGATGTAAGGGAATTTGAATGTACTTCAAGAATTGTAAGATATTTGAAGCCCATAAGAGTATCCCATCTCCCTGGAGACCAGCCCATTTGTTTACCCTGGCAAAAAAGCAGGATATATCTCCTTCATTATCAATTTTAAAATAAAATTATTGCTTTTCTTTTACATGTTAATCCACTCTCCATGCAATTATGCATTATGAGAGGAAGACTCAAGGCATTCCACACTGAAAAACAGTGGAGGGTGGGGGAAGAGAAAGATGTTTCTTGTACTACATTTCATTATAAACAATTCCAAAGCTGAGATGAGTTAGTCATTGAGCTGGAGAAGAAGTCAAAACATGCTTCACATTAATGTGCTAGCAGGAAACAACTAGCTTAAAATATTACACACAAGTAATTGCTGTTAACAAATAACACATGAAATGGAACTCATGCCAGTAAGAATGAGTTTATAACCATTGTTAATTCATGCTAACTACAGCAAAAGAGTCACAAAGCAGCAATATGGCAATTTCTTTTTTAAATATTTGTTTTGAAATGCTACTTAATGTCAGACTTCAGTCAAAATAATCTTTAATAGGATATGTCAGATGATGCCATCTGTCTTTCATATTTCTGGTAGGCAAATGGATATATTTTTCTAATGTTTCTTTTGTGGCTCTGCTTTCCAAAACAAAAAAGCCTGATTCTGATCTTTTTAACATGGTGTAAAATGAGGTATACATTATTTGAAGTCCAATTATTTACTCCATTTTTACCAGTGTAACTAAGAGAAGAACATGGTCAAAAAGATTTTTTGTTTTTTGTTGTTTTTCAAATAGCACTATGAGCGAGGACAGCTGCAGGAAAGAGCTTTTACTTTTTGACAAACAATCTATAAAGACATTCTTTGAAATTAAAGGCAATCTCCAGTGACTATTTCTGATAGCTTAAGTAGTAAATACTATTTTCTAGTAAATGCATACTAGCAGAAGACAAAATAAAACCATATGAACTCAAAGACCTATCTGTAATTAAAGACGTAACAAGTACAGAAGCACAGAAATTAATCATTCTAATCTAGGATGCTGAAGATGAAAAGGACATAAGTAAGATTAAGTTTTCCATCAAAGCATATTCAGGATGGATTTAGTCACCCAGAATTCTTTTCTTCAGACCATTTCGCACATCCCATATCACCCAAGACTCAGTTTCACACAGCTAAATATAAATGGGGGCTAAGGGATGGGATGTCAGTCATTTATCAGACATATAGTGCTGATGTGAACTTTAGAAGCACCTATATATATATTCAGCCAGAAAGAGAGACAAAACTGCCAGTCTTCTTCACCTTGCACTCTCACTTAAATGGCTTGTGTGATGGATACTCCAGAGGGACTAGACACATTGTTGGGGAAAAGTGTTGTTATAAGATGTATTTTTTCATGTACGTTATGTGCCACAAAGCCAGGTAGTTTCAATCCATGATATGTTTTCAGGAAGCTATGAAAGATCTCTTAAAGGTGCTACTTAAGAAAGAGATGCATGGAAACATTTTAAGTGTTTTATAACAAAAGACTTTTTTGGCTCTCTTTCTTAAAGACAGTTACAGCAATGATAATTGAAGCAGTTCATGAAGAACAGAAAAATCTGGTTCACAGCCTTGAGCTCCAGTTCTGTAAATCCCTCTTTGTGTGTGCACACTGTGGTTCTACAGAAGAAAAAAATCAATCAAATATTCTTATAAACTCATAAAACAGGATTAATACAGAGAATTCTGTACCTTCCAAAATTTGTTTTCAACTCACTGTTGGCTTTAAATACACTAACTCTATTGTACACTACTGGGCTTAAGGTTTCTGGAGAAAGAACTTCAAATGTACATATAAAGTTTATTGCATTAGCTAACTTGATCTTATTATTTCTTACATACCACCCCTGGTGAGTCATGGACTTTGTAACTCACTGGTGTCTCACTGCTAACCTGGAGGAACCATCTCCAAGGGTTGCTGAGGCTTCACATCCATTTATGCTTTGGTGAGGGAGCTAACAATGATGCTGTAAATGTGATTTTATGATGTGAATACATGGCCCTTAGGAACCTGCTGGAAAATCACCAATGTATTTCACACAAGCCACAGAACCGTTTCAGTCACTATGAGTGCAGGACTGATTTGAACTAGAGACTTACATCAAAATGGGTCCATATTCCATAACCTCCAAGATGTATAGCCCCTTTGTTTTTTAAACTAGATTTTAGAATGAAAATCTGGCCACATAGGCCATTTGGTAGCTTTATATAATGGTTGAGAAGAATTTGAAGAAGAGGGATTCACAGAATGTGTAACATGAACAACATTCTGCATGTCTGAGATCAGAACGCAAGTTCAACTAAACAGCTGCCAAAATGAAAGCTATGATAACAAATTCCATAACAATAGACTAATAGGAGACCTATCACAAGTCAAACATTAGATAATTCTTCAGGGAACATGAATAAAGATTACAGTGTGCATAATATCTGATTACAGTTATTTGATGTCATTTAGGAAAAGAAATTTTGTTGTTTTAGGGAGGGATCTAAAGTAATTCTGGATTGGAAATAATTACTTATAGTGTCTTCAGGCTGGTTTTATGCACCAGCCTTTTGTTTTCCTCCTTTTAAAAAGTTTACAGAACATAATATTGGATTGGCAAACTTTGTCATAAACTTTTCTCAAAAGACACATAACATTTATTCTCATTTATAAACACATTTCTATTACAAAGTTACAAAGTTTCAGCAAAATCTACACCTTTGTGAGAAGAGGGGCTGGTCATTGAAACAGTTAAGGGCGTGTCCGTACCGGTTAGATCAGTGGTTCTCAACCACTGTGTTGGGACACGTTACTGTGTCGCCACACAGTAGTAAGTGTGTCATGGAGAGCCGGGGAAATGGCTGGATTTGACCAGCAATGCTCCTCCTAAGGCCAGAACGCAGCTGAGCGACATAGGTTGCTCCCTGCACACCCCCACCATGCGGGCCCAATCCTGCCCCCGACCAAGAGGGCCACAAGCTTGGCAGCCTGCTCGGCCTCCCGGCAGCGGGGCGGAGCAGCCAACCCAGCCGACCCCCAGCCGGCTGCGCCTCGCCGGGGAATGGAGGGGGCCAGCACTGAGCTCTGACATGCAGAGTTGGGCCCGTGGAGCAGCCCGCTCCCAAAGAGTTTGGGCCCCTTTGCCCCAGACACTCCAGGCCATGGATCAGGCCCATTCAGGCAGGGGGGGCCAGGGACGAAGCGGCCCAAACTCTTTGGGAGCAGGCTGCTCCAGGGCCCCGACCCTGCAAGCCAGAGCTCAGCACTGGCCCCCTCCACCCCCCAGGGTGACATGACCGGCTGGGGGTAGGCTGGGCTAGCTGCTCTGCCCCGCTGCGGTGAGGCCAGGTGGGACCGGAGGCTGCTCTGCCCGCCTGCCCAAGGGTCCACAGCCCAGTGCCGTACCCCCTCCCTGGGAGTTGGAAGGGGGGTGGTTAGGGCCCCCTTACCTGGCTGCCTGAGTGGTGTGACCTGGCCCCCAGCCGCTCCTCCGGCCAGAGGAGCTCTCACTGAGCACGCGCAGAGAGTCTCCAGGCAGGGACAGCAGCTGCCAGCTGTGTGGGGCCGGCAGCGTTCCCTGCACCAGGCAGCTGCACAGCTTGCAGGGAACATTGTTGACCAGGCAGGAGAAGTGGGCTGGTGTGTCCTGTAGAGTTGTGATACACCACCGACTGTGTCACTACCCGCAAAAGGTTGGGAACCACTGGGTTAGATGATACAAGGCACTAGCTATGACAGACCCTTTGCCTGTAGAAAGCAACTGCCACCCAAGAATCGCCAAGTATTTTGCAAATATGAATTAATCCTTACCAATCAAATCATCTTCTCTTTCTATCTCCCACTCTCAGGAGTTAGAATAGCACTGATTTTTTTCTAGTACATAGACTGATAAACTGAGGCGCAGAAATTTTAATTAGGGCCCGTCTGTTTCTTTAAGACAAAGCCCTAAGCAGGAGACAAATAGCTGGGCCTCTTGGCTGCCTGGTACGTAAGTCAACAAAGCTGCACCAACCCTGTTACATCTTAGGACTGTCAAGCCCGCTCTCCTTGGTGAAACATCTATCTGCAGGTACACGTGCTTATACTATAACCTCTTGGGGCCAAGCACTGACTTTCTGTTCTACATTTGTCGAACATGTAGTACAATGGGCTCCTGGTCCATGACTGTGGCAGCTGGGTGCTGTAGTAATAAATGATAAGTAATAATGACAGATACATATTATATGTACAGGCTTTTTTATGGCACAATCACCAGAATTTCTGCACAGTTTATCTGTATTAATGAATGTTCTGTAACGAATATGTTTAAGTGGAATCAATCTGCGCACATGTACGCACACAGAATCTTTAAACCATAGAGAGGATTTTAAGTCCTGTTAAGTTCCAAAGGGCCAGCTGTTTTAGTCTAGTTCAGCAAACCAAACAAGTCCTGTGGCCCTTTTAAAGACTAACAAATCTATCTGGTGCATTAGCTTTTGTGAGAGAAAGTTATTGCCAGTATATCCCAAAACGGTAAGAGGAAGAAGTTGGAAAGAGGAGGACATTCACTCACAGGACCTTCAGAACTGCAATGTCCAGACACAATGTAGCTGTGAGACAGCTGCTGGTCTTAGCTCAAAACCTCCTTGCTTTCAGTTTTTCTTCATTTACACCTTATCAGAGGCTCTGTAGAATTCTGTTCCCGAGCCAAACAAAAATATAATCTGGATAAACAAAATGCATTAACTTACTGCCTGCCTGACAGGCTCCTGAACATAGGTGAATTCATTGACCATTATACGTGGCCTGAGAAAAAATGAAATCTGTCTGCCTTACTCAGTTTCCTTGTGAAGCCACTGTACCACAGGGAGAGGGGGAGGAAGCATGATTTGCCAACCTGCCACACATTGCTAAATCTTTCCTTCTGCTTCCCGCAATGAGTTGTGGTCCAGACTGTTCATAGCAAAACCCTCAGAAGAATAGCAAAAGGTAAATAAACTCCTGCAGTCAGAGAAAGGCGGGGGCCAGCCACCAGGTCAATCCTGGGTCCTGGAAGGAAAGAGGAGGTATCCGTACCCTCCTCTGCTGAGGGTCACCCTGCCCACCTCCCGCAAGCGTCCCCTCTGCCTGTCTTTGCCTGGGGGGAGCCTGGAGGCTACGGAAAAGAGAAAGTCACAGTCAGTCGCCCCCCTGGTCACCAGCCACCGCTCAACCCCTGCTATATCATCTCCCACTCCTTTAGCAGTTTTCTTCACTTTAATCAGCTTTACCCAGTATTATCTGGGTTGAGCCTCCACTAGCTAGCCTTTAATCTCTAATAGATAACAGGTAAGTCTCTCTGCACACATGACAGATCAGGGAATATGGAGTTGAGTGTCATCTGCATACTGAACGCACAGCAGCCCACACTTTCCTGCAATCTTTCTTAAATGCTTCAGATAGGCACTGAGCAGAAGAGAAGTTGCCCAATACTGCTGTGAGACCTCCCACAAAAAAGAGAACACACTCAAGGAATTCGCTTGCTAGTTCCACAAACTCTTCATCCATACCTCATGGTCAATGGTATGACAGACCTAAAAAAAATCACCACAAATGTCTACACTTTATTTCTCACCAGGAGAAGATTCTGTGTAGATAGAGAGCCAAGCACAATGAAGTTCTGCGTCCTGAGTAGAGCTGCTAGGTCAGGAGTGGGCAAACTTTTTGGACTGAGGGCCACATCTGTCTTTAGGTGGGCTAGAAGGGAATGGGGCTCGGAGGGAAGAGCAGCTGATGGACTTCTGCCAGGGTTCTGCCACTCCATGTGGTGGTGAGAGGAGGGAAGAGGCAGAGTTGGGAGAGGGGAGTGACCGCCATGTTCCCACCAGGGCACCACCGGGCACACATGCTGGGTGAGGGGCAAGGCAGGGAGAGGGGAGCATCTGCCACGCTCCAGCCAGGCCCAGCTGAAGGTCCCGATGAAAGGTTCCCATAGGCCGCAACCAGCTGTAGTTTGCGTGCCCCTGCTATACTGGGTCAGACCAGTTACCCATCTAATTTGGTACCCACCTCCGACACTGGCCAGCACAAAGTGCTATAGAGAAAAAGTACCAGACAACAAAATCCTCCTCACTCACTCACATTATAGACGGTCTGCCATAAGGGAATCCCCATTTTCCCAATTCTGCCATCAGCCAACAGTTGATTGTGCCCTGAAGCAGGAAGTTTCCATCCATTCTAAAATTTGGATCCCATCAAACATAAAAGTGGATCTCCTCAACCACACCAACGTCCAGTTCATTTTTGAATCCTCCTAAAACTCAAGGCCTCATTGATATAATCTAGCAGTAAGTTCCACAGAGTAGTTACCTGTTACCTCCAATTCCATCCCAGAAACCTATTTCCAGTGTTTGGCCAGCTGAATGTTGAGCCTGAAGCTATCTTGGATGGTTCCCTTGTTGGCATGATGGCCAAAGCTGTCTGACAATGCATAGGCAGGTGATGAGTTGAGGCCACTGCTTAATATGCTCCGTGTGTTCATTTTACCTTTACCTCATCTTCTTCCCTTTTCTCTTCTATCTGCTGCATCTTGTCACACTCCTAGACTGTCAGGTCTCGAGGCAGGAACTTTCTTAATCCTGGTCTACTCTTAAAACTTTGGTCAACATAAATAAAGCACTCAGTGATGACCTAACAACTGGTGTAAAAGCAGTCAGGTTGACGGATGAATGCTTCTGTCAATCTATCTACTGTTGCTCAGGGATGCACTGCTCCTACACTGATGGACTAACTCCTTCCATTGCAGTAGTCTGTGTCTATGCCACAATACCGTAACTACAGCTCCATAGCACCCATAACATAGACATGGCCTTAGCTATGTCTCTGTACAGCACCATGCACAATGGGGTACCTGATGCCTGATTGAGGCCTGCAGGCTCTACCATAATTCAAATAATTATCAGACACTGACAATGAAGTCATGCAGGACACTTTCCCCAAGCAACTCTAGTACCTCTGCAGAAATAAGGTCCACCAGCAATTTGTACCTTAACACAGGTCCCATCTTAATTCCACCCTGTGACTTACAGCTGAGCTGAGCTCCCTTTAAAATCTAGTTCTGGAGTAAGAAGCCATCTGTGTTTAGAGCCAGATGCAGCCAAAGTCACACGGTTCACACTAAACAGGTATCAAAGCAAACCACACAAATGCAAAGGACCAGCTTCTCCTCCAGCCTCTATGGGATATAGAAAGTACCCCTCCAAAAGCAGTCCAATTTTCATTCCTGTGCTCAGGAGAATACACTTCCCCCCCCCCCCCCCAAACAGAAGAACCTAGACCCATTCTCACATGTAAATTATTTTAGAAATGCCCTTATTTGGGATTGGTACAGATCTTCAAATCCTACCCAGCACCAGATCAACAGAACACAAATCAAAAAATTCTGAAAGTCATGATTTGGCAGAAGTCCGACCGCTCTTACATTGCACAGAAATCTCCTGAAGTGTTTTCCTCTGTTCTCATCACCACACCTCAGAAGTGTCCCTCACTCTTCAACGTTATACATAATAAAAAAGATTTACTTATGACAAGGAGCTAATGTGAATCTTCTTTAAATAAGAAGCAAGGAGTCCTGTTGCACTTAAAGAATAACAAATTTAGTTATCACATGCGCTTTCATGGGAGAACATCCCACTTTGTCAAATAACAGAATTACTTAATTGATGGAAAAGATGAAACCATATATCTAAATATAAAACTCAACCCACTTTAAAAAAAGAACAGCTGAATGGCATCTCCAGAATTCAGGTATTTTCTATTTGTTCTTTAATAGATCACTGAGACAAAAGTACAGCACTGTTTCATAAAACATCTTTACTCAAAGCTGAGGGTTCCTTGTAGCTGGAAATATGATTTGCACAGACCAATACATTGAAATAGTTAGTCTTTCATTCTTCATTATGAACTGACATTCTCTGTAAGTGCATTCCCTGTTACCTAATGTATTAAGGTATATATGGTTCATCCTGAAAAGATAAATCAGGTACAGCTGCCCATTAACAGATGCACAACCTAAGTGGTTCACATGCTACACACAGATAAGGGGCAGTTTAACAGGAGAAAATCAGAACATTCTCAGACAATAAGGTGGATTTATGACTGTTTGAACACAGGAATAAAGAACAGCTAGTACAAATGAGACAAAATATCTAGTCTCAAAACACAGACAGCACAAAAGAAAAATCCATATGTTTCATGTATCAGAAATATAATCTCAGATCACAAGCATTGGTTCACTGCAAGCCTAAGTAAGTTAGACTGTCTGCTCAGCACCCCATTTTGAGTCCTGGCATGCTGGTCAGGACAACACTCTGCTCCAGCTGGCATGCTTCCAGACTTTAACTGTGCTGGCATTTGTTTCCAGAGAAGCAGAGGGGGAAACTGGTTTAAATATATCTCAGCAGTCTTCAGCAGAAACTTCTGCTAGAGAGTGTAGCATTAAGATAAGCTGTTGAATCAGCAATGCCCTAAGAGGTCTTTATGCTCCATAAAATACTTTTGGATTCAGAGAACATTTCCAATGAAGTACTAAATCTGGATGACTGGGCAAAATATAAATTCAGTTATCTATGTTTTCAGTCTGTATTTACAAAAAAAGAAAACAGATCTCTACTAAAGTTAAGATTTGCTAGTATTCTGGAGTTTTACAAATACCAAGCCATTTAAAAACTATCGTAGTAATGTGTTATTCTAGGAAATTATTAATTCTGAGACAACAAAAAAGCAACAGATGATAACCATTGAGGTTAGAGAGTCACGGTTTCATGCCAGGTCTGAAAAGTTTGGCTTAGAATGAGGTAAAAAATAAAACAGTCTGGGTTAAATATATGTAACTGTGATTTATTTCTGTTCAGCATTGACATTATAAATTTGCAATTTAAGAGTCTGATCCTGGGAGATACCATATATCCCCAACATCCTTTGATTTCAGTGAAAGTTGTATGCTCCAAACATCACCTAGTCTGATCCTATATTACTCTAATAAAGCAGAGATTAAAGATATAATCAGAAAACTGGCACAAATCTTCACAGAAACCAAGTTCCAAGTCTTACCCAATATTATGTAGAAAATGAATTTCAAATTTATGCATATAAACAGCTAGTCCAGAAGAACCTGAGCAGGCTTTCAGAGAACGGAAACAATATCATGCAATCTCTAGCCCCTCCCTCAATCCTCTGTAGTACTGGAAGATCACACAAACATTGAGAAATTTATCCTCTCAGCAGCAGTATCATTCCCATTTCACAGACCGGGAGAGAAGGCACAGAGAAATCATGAGCCAGATTCAGTGTAGCCCAATATCACTGTATTTGTTGTTTTTCTTAAAGCCCCAGCTCCTACAGTCAGGTGACTACATAAGACTCTTGAATTTAAAAAAAGAGTCCATTTCTAGCTCTCATGGTTTCAGAAAAGAGTGTGAAAACCCTAGAGACTCCAAAAACAGAAGGAGCACTTTAAATAGTAAATGTTGGTCTCTTTTTTAATTAAATCTCATTATTTTTAATGATATTGGCAATACTAAGATTTTCAAATATAACTAAGCACTGGGTGTTCAAAATGTAGCCATAGGAACTAATGGGTGCCAATTGTGGATGCTGAAAACCTAGCCCTGACTAGAGCAAAGGGACCCAGAAAGTAATTGGCAGAGACAGGAACCGAGCTCAGGTCTTTGGAGTCCAAACCTATAAGCACAAGATCATCTTTCTTCCTGACCAATCACCACTAATTAAGTTATTTTAAGCAGTGATTATTGTATTGTACAGGAAAATATTCACAGTCAAATCACAGAGATAATAAATTTCCAAAGCAACTGAATGGGTTAAATAGCCTCGAACAATGGATGAAACTGAAAAAGTCAGTAATCTGCTTGTGGATATTACAAGAGCACAAAAATAAATTACATCATTTGTTGCAAGATATGCATTCAGCTCTGCCTCAAATACTGTAAATACACAAGATTTTGCATCTTTCAAAAAAAATAAACTAAGAGTAAAAGCTAGAACATTTAGTAGTAAGTTAAAGAAAGATCTAGTCAGTCTGCAGGAACTGTTTTACATAGTCACATACAAGGTACATCCTCTCTTATAAGATCCAGTGCATCACAATATGCATTATTCAAAACAAACAGGAGCAGTCAAGAATAGGTCATCCTGCAAGTGCTCCACAAAGTTCCTGTTTAGATTTTCACATATTACTCTAACTGTAGGAAAAACAGAGAATTGATCAAATAAGTGACAGATGGAAACCAAAACTATTTTTTGCTAGACGTGAGGTTAATTAAAAAGGCCAGGAGAAAAAGGAGAGGAGGGAAAGGGGAGCACAGCTTATGCCAGTTCCTTCAAAAAGAAGCTACCTTAGTCATTACTATTTTTCCTCCTTTTTTAATTTACATTCATACCATGAATCCAAGAAACTTACAATGTGAAAACAGGTAGAAGGGAACAGGGTTATTTTGGACAGGGCTATATACCAATTAATTGTTCTTTCAAGGAGTACTTTGCTTAAAACAAAACTTCAAAATCCTAACATTCAGACCAGAAAATAGGAAGAAAACATCTCTCATCATTAGCAATATTGAACTTCCTAGCATATGTATCAATTCTCCCACCTCCAAGATAACCAGAGGGTAAAGAAACACAACTGTTTGCCACACGATTCCCAAGGCTGATTTTTATTTGGTTTGAGAAGGGGGCTGCAGGTTGTTTTTTTGTTTGTTTTTTTTTAACGTACGGCAACTAAGTTTAAAAAGAACCTATTCTATTAAATTGATGTTGTTTACTGGAAAAGTTACAGCACAACAGTGATAGAAAAGAAAAGGGAGAAAGTAAAAAGATAAAAATTAAATTAGATCTTCTGAATGAAAGGAAGGTGTGAAGAAAAACACTGGTGAAAATTTAAAATCCAAACACATAAAAAAATGAGAAAGTGTTTTAGAGGAACATTACTTCATCTTGTCCAGTATCCCATCTCTGACAGTGGCCAGAAATAGCTCTTCAGAGGAAGGTGCAAGAAACTCTGTAGCAAGCAATTAAGGAATAATCTACTCACAGGGGAAGTTTCTTCCTAGCCTCTATTGTGGAAGTTTGTTTATGCCCAGAAGCACAACAGTTTAAACACTTCATACAATCTTGTCCTCTCTAATGAAAATAGCAGATGCTCTCCGTGTCCACACACAGGTATAAATCCTCAGTACAATATCTCAACATTCTTATGGCAGTGAGTTTCACAGATTATCTGTGAAATGGGTATTTAAAAAGTCATTTAATAAATGTTTTATTTGTTGCCCCTCCATTTTACTGATTGGCCCCTTGACCTTGTATTATGAGAAAAGGCAAAAACACTCAATTAACTCAAAGGCCAGCGAAAGTGCTGGGACGAGAGAGGTGTCATGACACTCACTCTCTAACACAGATGAGAGACCAGTGCGGTGCGTACACCCCTTGATAAGGGTCTCCCCACCACCAAAAATCCCTCCGGCAGGGGCTGGATAGACAAACCCTTAGCAACTGCTCCCAACACCCAGAGGAAAAAGTTTGCAAAGAGGCAGCAGGAGAATAAGTCACATGAATAATAAATAACCTGCAGTCAAAAGCCAGGGAGGAAGCCATTGCACAAATCAGATTAACTCCACCCCACTCCGGATCCATCAGTCCAGTTCCCAGCCACATAAACCAGAATCTCTCCAGCCTCCCTGTCCCGCCACAGGCTCTTCAGCTTCTTCTCCAACCCCAGTCCCTCCAGCCCCCTCCCACCAGCTAAGTCACAGCCTACCCCAATCCAGAGTCTGCTGCCGCCCCCCCCCACCCCATTTAAACTCCCAAACTAGAGTCAGACCAGTCCAGTCACTCCAGCCCCACTCCCTGCTCCCAAAGTAAACTCCCTCCAGCGGCTCAGCACAAATCAGAGCCCTCGCGGCGCCTCGTTCACCCCAAACCGGACTCACTCCTGCTCCCCGGGATAAACAGAGACACTACTCCCCCTCCCAAACCGGAGTCACTCCTGCCCCCCCGGAAAAACAAAGACACTATTCCCCTTCCCAAATCGGAGTCACTCCTGCTCCCCGGGATAAACAGACACACTACTCCCCCTCCCAAACCGGAGTCACTCCTGCCCCCCCCGGAAAAACAAAGACACTATTCCCCTTCCCAAATCGGAGTCACTCCTGCTCCCCGGGATAAACAGACACACTACTCCCCCTCCCAAACCGGAGTCACTCCTGCCCCCCCCGGAAAAACAAAGACACTATTCCCCTTCCCAAATCGGAGTCACTCCTGCTCCCCGGGATAAACAGACACACTACTCCCCCTCCCAAACCGGAGTCACTCCTGCCCCCCCCGGAAAAACAAAGACACTATTCCCCTTCCCAAATCGGAGTC
>ML682020.1:19055153-19102342 GCA_007922195.1 Podocnemis expansa | reverse complement strand
CTATTCGCCCCCAAATCGGAGTCACTCCTGACCCCCCCCGAAAAACTACATCCACCTCCTCCCCCTCCCCTCCCACATCCCAAACCGAAGTCATCCCCCTCGCACAGACCAGAGTCACTCCTCCTGCCCTTCGCCCCCAAACCAGTTTCACTCCAGTCCGGACACCAGTTTCACTCCGGCTCCCGGGCCAGTCCAGCGCCACCTCAGACCTGCCCGCCCGACCCGACCCGACCCGACCCGACCCCATCCCATCCCTGCCTCTCACCTGCCCTCCCCGCCGGGCTCCCCGGGCTGCGCGGCTCTCCAGCCGCCGGGGCTGCGCGTTGCTCCCGTTGGCAAGTAACAGTCTCCAGGGCTACGGTCACTATGGCGCCTCGCACGGGGTCTCGAGGCAACAGTTGCTAGCCTCTCGTTGCTACGTCACAGCCAGGACCCGCCCTCCTCCCGAGAAAGGGGCGGGGGCCGGGGGCCGCGGTGGGTGGTAGGCCCGAGGGCTGTCGCTCAGCGAGGTGGGCGGGCCTTAGCGGGCTCCGGCCAATGAGGTGGGGTAGGGGCGGGGCCGAGCTTTGGCGCGCGCTTTGGCGCGTCCACCGGAGGGAGGAGAGAGAACGTCCGGCCGTGGGCGGGGCCGCGGGGCGGGAGTACTCTGGCCACGCCCCCGTCCCTTTGATGGAGCGCGCGAGGGAGGCGTGGTCCCGCAGTGTCCCTCCCCCACTGGAGCGAGCGGGGGCGGGGCGTGTGGGGCAAGGCTGGGGTAATGTGGTTGGGGGGCTGGTTAGTGAGGAGGATGCAGAGGGGCCATGAGCTAATGGGGTTGGGGGGTCCTGAGGACACAGGCTGATTGGAGGAGAGGATGCTCTAAGGGTCGGGACCTAGTGCTGGGGTGTGGACCCTCACATCCTGGCACCCCCTGCTGCCACCGCCAAAAGCCTGGAATGCATTGCTCGAAGATGTAATTGTTGGGTCGTGGGCATAAATGATTTTTTTTCAACTGGGTCCTGACAGAGTTTGGAGACCACTGCTCTAAGGACTAAAAAGGAAACTCATTGGGGCAGGCGCTCAAGTGGCTGGTGGTAAAATGGGGAACAGGGTCAAACCCATCATCTGTTCTGTACCCCTCTGCTTCGGAACTTTTGATTCTTGTGAAGAGAGCCGTGAGATGTTTAATTGGCATAAGTGGTGAGGATTTAAATTTCCCTTCTCATCCTACAGACACCATACTCCCCACCCCTCCACTCATGCTGAGGTGCAGTATACTCCATCCATCTTGTTCTGTGGCATTAGCTGCAGTGGTGAGCGTCAGCTTCTAAATAACAACTTGCACAGGTGCTGGAACTGGGCGTGCAGAAGTGGTTTTCATTATATGCAAGGGTTGCAGATTGGTTCAATGTCTCTCAGCACCCCCACTATAAAAATTGTTTCTGCAATCTTAATGTTCCTTTAGCCATACGCCAACTAGAACTGACATTGCTTACCTTGTCAGACCTGCAAAGTTCCCTGCCTGCAGCTATGGGTCATATTTAGGATTTTCCCTTCTTATTTACTATGATTTTTCAACTTTCTTCCTACAAATTCATCTGTTTCGTTACTATTTTTAACATTTAGAGGCTCCAGCCAAGAGGAGGAGCCCCCTTGTGCTAGGCACTGTTTGAGAACATAAACAATATGTCTGCTGGCACTTTTAAAGACTAACAAATTTATTTATTGCATGAGCTTCCATGGGAGAAAATCCCATTTTGTCAGATGAAAGCTCATGCGATAAATATTGGTTAGTCTTTAAAAGTGCCACCAGGCTCCTTGTTTGTTTTGCTGAACTAGACTAACACTGCTACCCCCTTGGAACTTATAAGAACGTAGTGAAAGGTGATCTCTGTATTAAAGACTTTATTGCCTATATGGACAAAAGAGTGGGGAGAAAGACAGGTTTGGGGGAAAGTAGAATCAGAGAGAGGGGAAGGGACTTGCCAAAGTCACCCAGCGCAGGTCAGTGGTTATTGATGGATAACATTGTTGGATAGATAGATTTGTCTAGATTTTTGGATCTTCGCCTTTCAGTTTGTTAGCCTTTTTTACAAGTGAAATGATTTCCTTATAAATATTAAAGAATTGTTCTTGCATCATGAGTAACTGCCAATTCTGTCTGGAAACAGTCTGCTTATAGATTAGCTGCATTTCTGTTCCATCACCCCTTTACCACACATGGGCATTTGCATGTAAACAGGCTCTTTGTTTCTTAAGAATTTATTTGCTCTTGCTGCTTGTTTCCCCCTACCTGAACTAATAATTCTCCATGACATCAAAATCGTTTCCATAGTAATCCATTGTGAAGTCACAAACAACAAACAGAGGATTACAGTTTGAATTGAGGCCCAGCAGCCAAAGTAGAAAGAGAACAGAGATCCTGTATTTTTGCAAATATCCTTAGAAATAGCACAACAAATAGTGTGTAGTTTCAGGGGGGTAGCCATGTTAATCTGTGTATAGCAGAAACAAGGAAAGTCCTGTGCCACCTTAAAGACTAACACATTTCTTAAAGCTTTCATGCACTGCAACTCACTTCATCCAATGCATGAATGCTTGAAGAAATCTGTTACTTTTAAGGTGCCACAGTATTTTTTGTTGTTTTTATTGTGTAGTCTTGCTGCTGTGTGTATGCAGTTAAACAGCTTCCTTTTCTCACCCCAAAAGGGGCTAAATTTCAACTCTAGGTGAGGCATTTGCTACACGTGGTGTTTGTAATTTAATTTGGGGATCTTTAGGATGAAATGTATAAACTATCATTTGATACAAATATCTGTCAGCAGGATTATTCCTACGTGGAATGTGTGTTACAGGTTTTTATAAGCCAGCCTGTAAATATTCGACAGAATGTATGACTATAAAATTGAATGGCTTTAATGAAAAGTCCATTTCCCTGGTAAGCTCTGTGTGTGTGTGAACCAGAGTGTGTATTAAGGAGACATCTGCTGGCTGAGATTGCACAGTGATCTAAGGAATATCTAAAAAGGGCTTGCGTAAAGTTAGGAAAACATGAAGCAATGATATTGGTGAACATGTCTGATGTAGATGTACTGCACCATTGTGAAATGGGGCTTGCACACCAGAACTGCTGTCACCGTGTTATGTGTTTGTACAGTGCCTAGAACCGCAGGGCTGAAAAACAGACACACAGAAAACACCAGAACTGTACACGCAGGCCCTAAACCTCTATCCTTTGGACAAAGAGATTCTCAGAAGCTGGTGTCTCTCAGTTCTTAGTCTTGTTTATTTTTCATTCACAAATTCCTCCGCATTGAGTGTTAAGTGTAGAAGTTGCCCAATGACAGGTGCCTGTGGTCTCCTTGGAGTTGTTAGAAACATTCATCACATGGAATTTCCCTGAGATCCCATCTTCAAACAGGGACACAGAGGAGGCCACACTTTGGATCTGAGGAATTCTGCATTCCTGCTTTTCTGGCCCCTTCTCTCTTTAGGCCTGCTGTCTTCACCCGAGCAAATCTCCCTTCAAAGGTGAGCACAAGCATGGAGGCTAACTGAAAAGCCAGTGCTTCAAGCAATAACAGCCTCAGTGCAGATTTCCCCTTCCAATGGAGGGCACAATTATCAAGAGTGCCATCGCCCCACCCTCCAGACCCTACAAGTTCGCTGAGCCCATAAGGGTACCGCCACAGCAAAAAGAAGTGCTTGCTTCTGACACGGTCCTCCCTTACCTCCTGAGGGTCCACTGGGCGCCTTTAGTCTCCATGAAGACTGGACAGGTTTTTGTTGTGTTTGATGCTTTAACCTAACACACCAGAGGGCCCACTCCTATAATGGCATACACTTGCAGAAATTCCACCAATTTCCAAAGGGATAGCCGTTTTAGTCTAGTCCAGAAAAAAACAAAAAAAGCCAAGCAGTCGTGGCATCCATGGAGGCTACAAGATTTGGGTCCATAAAGACAGGCTATATTCCTTCTCCATGGGGGAAAGAAGTATTGTTCCCATAAAGTAGAACATAAATCCTGTTCCTCTTTGGAACACATGTACTGCCGGGAGCATCCTTTGAACAGGACAGAAATTCACATTCTGTCCCCTCTAAAAACAAATCAGCAGGTATAGACACTCTCCAGGTAGAAAGAGTTAACTCCCATTATTGTTAATATTGACCAGTTGCAGCAATCCCAACTCAGGCCAGCCTTGGAGAGAAAAAGAACCTAAAGTAGACTCATTCCCCGCTGTTCATGTAGTATGGACCTCTGGGTTATTCTGAAGACTTCTTTAGATTCCTGCAGTCTCACAAAGTAGTGGTAAAGAACATCCTTGTAACCAATTTATAGACTATCACTGCTCAGCATAGAGAAGGGGCCTGAGCGATGTTCGGGGAACGTTCTCTGTGACGTTTGGCAAAGAATGGCCAAATTCTATTATTTTATGTTGTTTCACTTGACCAATTTTATTTCTGTCTCCTGAAAAATGAGGTCTTTGATGGAGACACTGACATTGCTTTTTCTCATTCTCCTTTGTATTTCAGGGCAGTTGGCAGGTTTTAAACCCTTGGGAAGGTGAAAACAGTTCTAAAACACTATTTACACTCTGAAAGGCTTCTCTCTACAGTGAAGGAGTCTTTATAGGCTTATTATTAAGGAGGTACTAGGCATGGTTAGGGCTAAATTGAGTTTTGCTCTAAAAGCAGAGATTGTAATGGTTTAAAAATAAGTGGGAATATGTAATGCCTCTCCATGGGGACAAATCAAATGTAACTGCTTCACAACTGCCCAAATGCATAATTGTCCCATATTTAGCACCCTGGGGACAATACTGTCTTAGTTTGTTATCTTAAATTAGATCTGTAAAGTCATCGTAGCATACTTTTCAATGATGGCTGGTAGCCCAGTCTTCATTCCTTCTGTTATAAAACATACACATGTAACCCTTCTGCCAGGGCAGGCTGGCAGAACAAGAGCCAGCTTCTATATTTACAGGTTTCAAAGTAATCTTACAGCACCAAGGAGCTCGAGCCCCCACCCAGTCTTTTGGGAAATTATGTATTCTTTCCTGGGCATCCCAAAAAGGTAATGCTCCCCTGTTCGCAAGCATGAGTCTGAGGGTAGTATTCAGAAATTTTAATAGTGGCAGAAACAATGTAAAATGCCAAATAACAGAAAACACTGGTCTAGAAAATCAGTACAGAGCAAGGTTCCCAACCAACCACACCACATAACAGAAATACAAGACTCAATAGCAAAACCTGCACTGTTCTGGGGAATCAGTGCTAACTAGGCTCCCAACCAACCCTGGGATATCTAGGGAGTGTCTTTCACACCAGCACCAACCATTAGTCACTCACTCCATCCACTAGCATTGTCTCTTGGCTCTACCCACCAGTCATTCATGCCACCTAGCTCACCACTCTCACTACCCACTGGCTCCATCTGCTGTCTGCCAGCTGGTCACTCTGTCTGCTGCTCCTCTTCAGTGATGGCAGCTCAGGGAGAGTTTGTATCTCTCAGTGATTTCAGCTTTTAAACTTCAAGAAGCTGCAAACAGCTACTTCTATTAAAATAACAAAGAAAGGCCTCAAAAGAAACTCAGCCAGATCTATCATTTGACAGCAGAGCCACAGAGTGAGACAAATGCTTCAGACATGGCTCCAGAAGCAGCAAAGCAACCCCCACTCCTGTTTCCCAGCTCCAGACTGGCACAGGGAGTGGCCTCTCTTACAAGCCTCTTTTGAGCTAAGGGTAGCTTTTACCCTTTAACCCAAAAAGATTTGGAACAATCAGAGAGTAGCATATCACCAAAGACAGTATTTCATATTTCCCTTCAGTAGAATTACAGATATTGACAGATTTGTGATCAGATCAAACCCAAATACTGTTACCCATATTGCCCTGCAGCCAGTGTATTTATGCTAATGTATTCTTTGTGCTCATGCAAATACTAAACCCCTGCAATTTTGTTGCCCCCCCCCCCCCCCCCAGAAGGTGTTAGGCACAGCTTCTAAGCCTGCCTTACACACACAATGATAGGCAGCAAGGTTAGTGGATTAGTAACCTAGACATCAGGATTGAAATCCTTAAATGCCAGAGAATTGCAAGCTGCAATTGCAGCAAGACTGACTTAGAACTTCATCCTTCTGAGTTAGGAAAAATTAGTTTTAGCTTTAAAAAAGTGGGAGAGAAAGTGGGGGCTAATTCTCTGTTGCTGTGTTCCTTATCAAGATATTTCTAATAGGCAAAGCAAGTCTAAAGTGGGTCTACAATGTTCTTATGCTTATCTGGTAGCATTTTACATTTGCATTGCACTAGTGTAAAACAGGCCTCAACAAATCAATGTTTCTGGTTACCAGTGTTTGTAGCCCATTGTCTAGCTCCACTGCAGAAATATAATGGAGGAACACCCTCTGGTGACCAAAAGTAAAATTTGCTGGTGCCTGTCTTTGAGCCAGTTTTGTCCACCCCAGACGTAAATGGCTACACAAGGAACAGGATGACAGAGAGTCAGGGCATGGAGTCTTTAAAGTCCATGCAGTGCAGACAGAAGCCCTTTATTTTTTAATTCTTATGTGAAAGACATCCCCCTGGCTCACACATGCAGCAAACAAGGTACAGTTCAGTGAACCTGTTCACTCCATTGTGGTGTTTGATTGGGGCAGTTGTGACAGTATTTTATTTTCCTGCAGTATTTTTGGAAGTTCTTACTTCTGCATTGTAGGCCAGGGATTGTATGTAATACTATGGGGAAGAAGCATCACAGTCTTCCAGGAATTAAAAACATTTGGAGTGAGAGGAAAGCTACATGAAGGACAGCTCAGAGGAAGGTATAGTGGGTAAAGAGTTGATTTTATCTCAGACTCTCAAGCTTAGTATAAATTACAGTGTCTTGGCAACACAGTATGTTGACTAGGATTGTGAAAAAAAAAATCACACCCCTAACCAATATAGCAATGTCAGCAAAAACACTAGCCTAGCCATAGCTATAGTCAGGGCCAGCCCAAGGTTTTTTGGCAGCCTGGGTGCCTATGATTTTGGTGCCCTCCCACCCCTCAGGCCTGGCCAAGTGGCGGGCAGGTGCTGCATAGGCTGCTGGATTGAATTGCAGCAGTGCTCCCCTGGCCAGGGCCAGCTTCCTGCCCGTGGCCTGATGCAGGTGGCAGTGCCGCTTCCCCGGCCAAGGCTGGCTTCCTGCCTGCAGCCCAATGCCAGCAGAGCAGGGCAGGAGGCTTGCTGGCCCCAGCCTCTGTACAGCCCTTGGCTACCCCTACCAGTTGGTGTACTAGGTGACTGCCTAGGTCGCCTCTATGGGTGGACCAGCCCTGACTATAGTGACAGAAGAGAGCTTCTGTCAGTTTACCTAATGTCATTTGGGGAGGTGGTGTGGTTTGGCAAACGGAAGTATCTAATGGGGGCTCCACCAGCAAAGGCTCAGCAGTGTAGACAAGCCCTCAGATAAGGAATGCTAATTGTCGATATCAAAAAGTGTCCCTAGAAAAGAGTCCCAATTTTTAGGATCACAACATGCTAACACGAAAGGTTATCATAAGCTTTAAAAATATATATATATATATTTGCTGGTATTACTGCTGCCAGTGACGTGGGCACTTTTTTGAGATATTTTCCTGCAATTTACTGTCATAAATGACTGTATTGTGAAGCTCTGAACAAGTGTCATTGACATTCACTCTGGAAAAAAATAGCTCAGATAGGGTGCTTGTTCAGGTTTTCTCTTTGCCTCAAACACACAACATATTCTAGTTCCAAAGGGGCAGCTGTGTTATTCTAGTTCAGTAGAGCCGTAACTAAAGAATTCAGTGCCCGGGGTGCGTTCTAAATGGAACGTGCCCCTTACATTGGCCAGCGCCTGGAGCAAGCAGCGAGGAACATGCCTTTTAATGGAACGGCTCAGCGGAGCTGCTCTGGCACACCTGAGGCAAAGGCCCACTCACCCCGCCATAGTGACAGCCCTGTAGTTCAGCAAAACAAACAAGGACTCTTGTGGCACTTTTAAAGACTCACAAATTTATTCATCGCAGGAGCTTGCTTGGGAGAAAAATCCCACTTCATCAGATGCCGAAGATGGGGAATTTACTGGACGGAAGCAAATAAATGCAGGGAAGTGTAATTCATAGGATCAGATCAGACTGTTACAACAAATCAAAGAATCTAAACAACTGCTTTAATTTGCTGTAACAGTCTGACCTGATCCCATGATTTACACTTCCCTGCCTTTATTTTCCTCCCAGTCTGTAGAGTCCCCATCTTCAAGAGTCTGACGAAGTGGGATTTTCTCCCACGAAAGCTCATGCAATAAATAAATTTGTTAATCTTAAAAGTGCCACGGGACTCCTCTTTTGTTTTGCAGAATAAGTTTTAATTATTTATAGCCCCATCTTAAGTATTCCACATTAGGAAAAGCCTTGAATGTTGTGACTGATTAAATGAACAGATGGAACATTTCAGGTGTGAGACACTTATGGATAAAATGCCTAAGTGAATTAAGTGTCAGTTAATTTTTACAATGGAACAGGCATCTAAGAGTAAAGCTATGAAAAATGGGACTGCCTAGTAAAGCAGAGATCTAGGATTACTTTGGTCCCCCAGCATGCTTTGTAGCTTGTGTAGACATCTAGACCTGTACTGCCATTTTGATATTTTTGCATTGTGCACCCACAGCCCCAGATGGAAGGTAAAAGCAAATCAAGCCCCTGATCTGCCCTGTCCCCTCCTATCTCATAGTAGTCTGAAATACACTCTAATTCCAGCCCACAATTCCCTAGTAAATCCCTACAAACCTTGGAGAGTAGTTTATTCTCTACTGGTTGTTAATTATTTTTAATTAGAAGGTTTTTCATTGTGTATGAAGCTGGTTACTGCAGTAAATTCTTCCTTGTTTCTTGCACCTGTTGCATAAAAGCCAGATCTCATCGTTTCCAATCCAGCCCCTTCAGGACCAACATCAGTTTAGTGAAAGTCTTCTAGTTCTAAAAAGTTGTTAATGATGCCGCAGTGATCTTCCTGCTGAGTGAGTAGACAAAATAGAGGATGCATTTATAACAGTCAGCCACAAGAGGACACACTCCTCTTTAAAACAAATATGCAGTCCTGTTTCAGAGGGGCAGCAGTGTCAGTCTAATTCAGCAAAACAAACAGGGAGTCCAGTGGCACTTAAAGACTAACAAATGTATTATTGTATGAGCTTTTGTGGAAGAAAAGCCCACTTTGTCAGACTCTTAGGCTATGTCTACACTAGCCATTTAGTTCAAATTAAGGAGGCTTAATTTGAATTGAATTAGTCCCTGTCTGCACTGAACTTTTATTAAGTCGCATAGTTTGACTCCCTTTACAAGTATGGTAGTCAGCAAAACAGGTTAAACAGTCTTCCCATTGTGTCAGAGGGAGAAGGAATAAGCCAATGAAGAATCCTGCTCCTTCTTGCCAACTCTACAAAAACCTTTAGATCAAGCTCTGGACAGTTAAACAGGGAGTTTTGTGGCACTTTTAAAGACTAGCACATTTATTTATCACATTTCTCCCATGAAAGCTCATGTGAAAAATAAATTTGTTAGTTTTTAAAAGTGCCACAGGCCTCCTTGTTTGTTTTGCTGAACTAGACTAACACAGCTACCTCTTTGGAGCTCTGGACGGTAGAGGCTTTTCAGATACCCTGAGGCATGGGGATTGGGGACTAGGGATGAGCTGTTTTCCATAGCATCCTGCCCCTTCAGAATTATTTTATGCAGAATCCTGTTCCACAAAACCAAGCCTGTTTTGAAAGACAAGTGTTGGGCCATGTATGGAGTAGGAAAGTGTTTCCCAGGACAGTTGAGTTGTCATGGGAGACAGGAGCAATGTTTTTTTCTAAGCTCATGATGCAGCTGAGCAAGTTATGGATGCACTTGGGGAGCCAATGAGCAGGGGCCTGCCACCAGGTCGGGGAACCGGGAGGGAACTTGCTCAGCTGCATCCAAAAGTTGCTCAGCTGCATCATCAGCTTATCATAGGGTTACCAGATATCAGGCAAAAGGAGGACATGTCCTCCTTTTCACCTTCATGCCCTCTGTCTGGCAGGCATTTTAAAATACATAATTTTGTCTGGCTTTTTACTTATATGGGCTAAAGAATGCTGGAATGCCATGGAATACCTTATTTTTAGAAGAAAGCATTCCAGGGCCCCCTAAAAACAAAAGAATATTATATTAATCCTACATTTTCTCCATGTGTCCTCCAATGTCCTCCTTTTCATACTTCCCTGTCCTCCTTTCCAGGCTTTGGTATCTGGTAGCCTTAGCTTAGAGGAAACATTGCAGGGAAGGACGGCATGGTGGGAGACAGGGGGAGAAGTGAGCAATGGTCAGGGACAGCAGAAAAGCAGAAGCATGGTCGAGGACTGCAGGGAACCCATGGCATATTTAGATTTTCTCATAGGCCCTAATGCAGTTTACATGTTGTTAAAATAATGTTTTGCAAGCCTAAACATGATGTGGAATACTAAGAAACAAAAATACAAAGGAGAAAAGTTTAAAACTGAATGGAGATTACTTTCCATTTTTGGCACAACTTACTGCTGTGAAGCATTGTATTCCACAATGAGATTTGTTAAATCAAAATATTGTGCAATACTTACAGATCAGCATCTGAGAGAGCTTTTATGTACCGCATTGACAAGTTACTGCCCAGATTTTTAAAAACTTGCCACTAGCCTGCAGTGGTCTACATCCAGCAACAGCTAAGTTTTTACTGTATAGGCCTAATTTTCATGGTGACCTTAAGTAACTATTAGAATCTGACATTAGCAGGATCAGTATTTGCCCTGTTTTAAATATAAAATTAAATTATGCAATGAATTTTAAGCTTAGTAATTGTGGAGCAGCTAAAAGTATGTGGTTATATGCCTCAGTGTAGCTCTCAAAGGTTTAATAATTAACTCTTGAGTTCCAAAAGTTTGGCCACCACTGCCCTAGACTAATGTGTGCTCTGGGGAACTGGCTGAAGTGTTTCATCTTCATAAAACTTTGATCAAATAAAAGGTATTTTGAAGCAATTAAATTGTTTTATGGAATCACTCCAGGTCTTCTGAAATTCATGTTTTCTCTGAAAAATTTTAGCATTAAAAGACCTGACAACAAGCTCTGGATAGCTCAAAAGCTTGACTCTTCCACCTACAGACACTGGGCTCACCCACCTTGTGTCACTAAGATTAAGACATTGGTTTTAGCATTAGTGGGGAGGGAAGCACCCCACTTTCATGCACTTTTTTAACCCTACCCCCTTTTGTTTCCAACGGGGGGGGGGGGGACAGTGACAAATGGCTAAAACAAAACATTTTGAAAAATGTTTTGAATTTTTGTTTTAAAAAAATGAAAAATTTCAAATGAACCCAAGAAAAAAAGGAAGTGTGGGGGAAAAATCTAACTCTGGCCCTCAAGTTCAGAAAGAGGCATACCAGAGCCTCCCCAGTGAAGCAGACCCGTTCCCAGCCGAGACTCCAATGAGCAGAGAACGAGGTGTGGTTCAGAGTTTATTATTCAGCTGAATAACAAAAGGAACTGCATCAGAGGACAGCAAAGAAGTGCTAGCCCCTCTGAGCAGGCCCCCCCAACAACTCGAGTGCAAGAGAGAGCCCCGAGGGGCAGCATCACAACACTTTTATCCAGTACAGTATGATAATGCTATGATAATGCTTACATGATTGACAATGTTTTAGAGACCCTTATATGGTTACATCAACATTATTAAATACATATTAATGATTAAAGAATGCATATAATTATCCCCGCCTCTGTTTACTGTTGACATCATTTGCATTATCCTGGGCAGCCGCAGTACCTGCAAACTCATTAATTTCTGCCTAGAGATGCTGACCTTACATTCTTGTGAGGCTATGGTGCCAAGAAGGGTGAGCAGGAGATAGGAGGTAATACTCCCTTTTCAGTTAGAACAAAGACAGGACAGTCTAGCTTACATTCCTTGTCCAGATGGTCAGGAGAAAAAGCATGAGAAAGGGGAGATAACACACTTTAACTATCAACTCTAGGCCGCTTGTTAAAGAAACTTAGATACATGACTTGCCAGAGAAACGATCCCACTACCATAGCAACCCACGGCTCCAACGAGGCCTACACTTTAGCACCTTTCTCACTGTCCTACAGAAGAGATTACATATAATTTTTCTTACAGCTCCCCCCTTTGTTCCTATTTAAATATATATAATAGGAACACTAGTTTTATGGATTCTCATAATAGAGAGGGGACAGGTGAGAACGAGAGTGAAAGATTGGGCAGCTTTGACAGATAAGAGGAAGGAAGCAGGAAACAAGGTGAAAACCTAGGTAAATAAAAACAAAACAAGAAATAAGCCTAGTATGCTTTGTTAGGAATGAGAGTCCAGCATTCAGAGCCGACTAGGGCACAGACACCCCCTTTCATGGCTACAATGGATCCATATCCAGTAAATGCAGCACCCAGAACATCAAAGGAGCCCATAGATGCCATGCGTCCCTGAACGTCAGAAAAATAAGGGAGAATAGTGGGAGCAAGGGGACTACTCCTCTTGTTCCGCACCCGCTCTTCCAAGTGTGATCACATGTAGACAGCCGGGACCAGCAGGCCAAAATAACAGGAGCCTGACCAGTTGGCACAAGTCACTTATAGGCTGAAGTGCCACAAATGTAATAAGTTAAATTGGATCCAGAGTATAAACCACTGGAAATAGAGGGGGAGCGCCAGTGAAAAGTAATGTTTCAAGCCGAGCTTTACCTGGCTTAGACAAAAAGGATGTAACACCTGTGAAGAACCCAGAGCTATTAGAAGTGAAACAAAGGGGGCAGACACATTATAAGCCAAACAAATAGCTGAGAGTTGTGTTCCAGTAACAAGTGTTATTACAGATAAAAGCAAGAGGAGAAGGAGGATTTTAGGAGGGTCGCTGTGCCATAAATCAACACCATTTTTGGAAGTTCCAAGGGTAAGGGGGAAGTGGGAGCACACACAGCAGTTTGTTACATTTAAACCTATTAATTTAAGCTTACATTAAGGATTATAACATACCAGAACCTATACTGCAAAACACTATAGCAAAATTGAAGAGAATACCTTAAAAACTTTAGAAGCCAGAAATTTGCACATATATAAATTACAGGTAACAATGACAACATTTTGATTTCATGGAGCCCCACAGACTTGTTGGGACCATACTAAAGAGTCTTTAGGCTATTTTTCTTTGCAGATATCAAGAATGTGGTAGTGGCAAATCCTCTTCACTTTGGCTTGGCAAATCCTTTTTAACAACAGGGGAGAGGTTACTAGCACATGCACCCTGTGTTGTTAATTCTTTTGGGTTTTTTTGGAGGTGTAGAACTTGTACAGTGTGAAGCATGGATTCACATTGGCAGTCCATGGCGCTTGACTTCTGTATTGGTGATTAACAAAACCTGAAATGGATCTTTTAAAAGCTTTTGCTAACAGTAGCAAAAACCGGCTTAACACAAGGACAGTCTTTTAGCCATCCTGAAAAGGTACATACAACTAATACAAACTTATAAAAATACACTTTGGCATTTGTATGAAATTAATTTGAAAATGTACAAAAGGTCCCCTTTTTGTTTTTACAGGCTTGCCAATATTATGGGCTTGACAAATTGTACAGGTATAACAATATTGATCCAGTAAAATGGGTTACTTTTAAATACTTTGTGTTGCAAACAAACAACATTTAGCCACAAGCTTGCCTTGTAAATTTTTTTTGACAAGACCCATTTTTTTATAAGAAAAATCAGGATTTTGTAAAGGAGTATCTTTAAATTTAACTTAAGGCATTGTTAACTGAATGGTGACAAACAAGCAATTATGAGGTTTTCCATCCAGGAGAACTGGGAATAAAGAAGTGGGATTTAAAACAGAACATCAAATAAGAATAATATTGTTTGCAGAGAACATAAAAAAATTTATATTAAATTAATTTAGCCTGAAACAAATGCTGTATTTAGTTTATAAAAGGACTGCTGCAACAGAGTGTGGGGAAGCAACCTTTTGCCAGGCTGTCCTCATGAGAAGAAAATTAAGGATTAAAGGGTTGGGACATGGGCAGTGGAGGCATTGTTGCAAAGTCAAGTGTCTGTTCCTGCTGGCCAGGCCGGTAAGGACACTTTGTCTTTCAGTGGCCCAATTGTCCACAATAGTGGCATGTGAAAATTTTTTAGAATGCTGGAATGCGCCCCATCCCAAATCCCCATTAGCTGCCAGGGATTCCTTGCATGGCTGCAGATAACCCTGGAAAAGGTTTTTAAGCCATTTACATCATTTTAGGAAAAGGCGGGGGGGATTAAGCCCGCTTTGAGTTTACACACTTAGGCTCAAGGCTAAGACAGCTTACAGAAACAGCGAAGAACAGCAAAACACATTATATTAGGCCCCAGCCACTTTTTACAGGAGACTGACTTTAGCTGGTGCTTTGGGCTTAGAGCCTAGCATTAGTTTACGGTTGGGTCGCTCCCAGGAGTGGTGTAAATACCATGCTACCTTTTTGTCACAAAATTTTTGCTTTAGCCCTACATTACACCCCTGATGAGCAAAAATGATTTGATTGGCAAAGCATCCCTATAATTAACAAACAACTGCAGGACATTCAGCGGGATGGCTTTTTCCATTCAGTTTTTACACCAGCCACCCCCCTTTTTGAGGCTGAGCAGACTATTTTTGGGACTTTGGAGAAAGTTAGTGGCCACAGTTAGCACTGCAAAATTTAGCTAACCTACCATTTGCAGCTTATTTGTAGTATTTAATATTATACAACTTAAACTTACAGCTACCACTTTAACATGCTACAGGCTTTTTAGGGCCTGTCACATTTGCCATAGTTTTTGTTTTAATTTTGGACCAAGGCTTCCAAAGGGAAGCCTCATTAATCTACAACTTAATTACTTTCACATGAAGGCCTACTTAGTGCCTTAACATTACCAAAATGCCAAAGGTTCGTTCCCATTTTTATCTTATCCCCAGGATGATGTTCATAACTTAATGCTTTTTGTGTTACCTTGGGGTGAGGGGAACAACAGATTCTCTGCACTACTCCCACAAATCACTTGCTCAAACCAACAGCTTACATTACAAAAGACAACCAAAATTATACCAATATTAATATTCACATTAATCACATCAAATTGCAGTCACAAAATAACCAGATTGCATGATCTGTACCTGTTGAGGGGCCACGCCAGATAGTCCCTTAGCTTCATTTGTAACTAGGGGTCAGATGTCCTTTGCAGGATGATCCCCTGGCTCAGCTTCTTTTTTTCTTCCATACCCTTACCATTATTGCTGAAATTTTACACATTTCCATTGCACATTTTAGGGTTCCCGTTTGATGCAATCAGGGCCCGAACTTTTACTTGGGACATGGTGGGGTGGTGGTTCTGTGGAGAGCAGCAAGGGTGGATTATTACCGCAACCCCCTCTTTCTTGCTGGCTTTCTTTGCTGGACGGCTTTCAAAAGCACAGCCAGCAAGGAGTTTTGTTTTGTTTTTTTTCAGTAGTGCTCTGATAACAGCCTGTTTCAGCTTTTTATCCTCAGTTGTTAACCCTTTTTTTCTCACATTACTACTGTTACAAGTTTCAGGTCCCGATTTCACAGTGCAGGGTATGCACCTTTGCCAAGAAAACAAGAACCTGGGCTTATTGCTTAAGCTAGGGGATAACAATGGCACTTGAGGTGTACTGGGTTTATTTAACAAATTTGACTGGCCAGTAGTATTTTGGAATTTTTAACTTTTAAACTGAGTTTTTAGCTTGTCCTGGGAGTCCTTTAGACTCCTGACAACTGATTTCTGGTGCCTCTTAGACATTTTTTTATGTATATACCAATTTAAATACATATTTTACTGTTTTGTAGGGGTTATGCCCCCTTAAAAAAATTTTTTTTGTACCAAATTATACACATTTTTACTTTACCTTACTTTATAAGAAAAACAAAACAAAAATTTACAATGCACACCAAGGTTAGTAACAAGACAAACACCATAAAACACAAAACATGAACAACAACTTTTGCTGGTGCCAGGTGTTTTTTTTTTTGCTTCCGAAAAAACAAAAGAACATTTTCCTACCCCATGAGAAGGGAGACAGGGTATTGCTTAAAACAACCACATAAACTAAAAGTAAACTTTTTACTGAATTTGTTTGGTTCTGACTGCCATACCCACAGCCAGCTTTTCAAAGTGTTAAATGCTAACAAAGCCAAAACATGCAAGATTTTAAAACCAAGAATGTTGGCTTAAGTTTTTAAAAGCTTACATATTTACACGATTACAGATGTACACAAACATGTTTTTTTTCTGAGTGATTTCAATCAAATTATTCACATTTAAATGCTTTAGTTACGATTTACAGACCATTTGCTTGACAAAAGACCCATTGTTTTTTAGGATGACTGCAAAGAAACTAAGACTTTACCTTTCACAACACCCTTTTACATTTAAAGTATGTGCAAAATATTTTTTCACTCAAAATTTGGCAAACCAAAACTGCAAAGGAGGAGTAAGGTGAAAAGCCACCAATTAACCCTGTTTAGAATACAAGTTTACAGCACCATTCCAACTGTGGCTTTAACTTAAACTCTTCAAATAAAAGTGACAGTGACAGAGGAGGGAGAAGAGGAGAAGAAGAAAGCACTTTATGAAAAAGAAAACTCTAAGGTTAAAAAGGTACAGAAAGCAATAGGCCATGTGAAAGGAGGCAGGCTGTCATTGCCAATTTTTCCTGCCAGGCTTCCAACTCCTGCATGTCTGCCCACACATACCAATAATCCAGTTGTTTAGGGTGGAAAATCTCAAGGATTTTCCTGAGGTACCTCAATTTGTCCGAATCTAAACTTCCTAATTGGGGCCATTGTAAATTTGGATTTTCATGGGTGTAACCTGGCCAGTTTATGTGACAAAGATCAATCAATTTCTGGTTGGTTGGTTTTGGTTTTTTTTTTTTTTTTCCCCAAAACCCCAGTGGCCACAAGTCAACTCCAGTTTACCAGAACTTTTCCTAGGGGACTTTCTTCCGGGATGGACTGACCCAGTTGTGGGGGGAGTGTCTAAAGATGGAGTAAGTTTGGTCTGGAAGTTCTGTGCCAGAGATTGTTGTGTTTGCTTAGACAAGTTTAGTTAGTCAAGGGAGCTAGGGGGTTTAGATTGATAGGAAGTTAGACTGTTTCTGTAGATACAAGAGGTAATCCACAGAGATTGATTATAAAACAATCCCTCCTGTCTGGACCCTGATGGGAAGCTATCAACCTTGTCTATCCCCTGATGAGAAGCCATCAGCCTCATTTGATAAACAGGTTGACGGGGGCTAGGTAGCCAGAAGGTCACAGGAGTTTGGCTGCTCTCATTGGTCAAGAGCAATAATTAGTACCCAAATGAGCAGTAAACAACAACAGAGGCGGGCTAACTATATGCTGCCTATTAAGTACAATCTAATTATGTAACCTGCATATTAAAAGTAGTAATACCATGTATGGATTTTAGGCATGATGTAACTTGTTGTATTATGCATGAGCTTGTTGCATTATGTATATCGTATTTTGCATGTTAGAAAGTATGTATGACCTGTAGCCCCTATACTGGGGGTTCTTGCTCAGAGAGGCTGGTTTCTCTTTGCTTCCCTCTGCTGCAGTTCCTTTTATTATTCAGCTGAATAATAAACTTTGAACCACACCTCGTTCTCTGCCTATTGGAGTCTCAGCTGGGAACGGGTCTGCTTCATTGGGAAGGCTCTGGTGTGCCTCTTTCTGAAGCTGAGGGCCAGAGTTAGATTTTCCCCTACAAATTTGGCGACCGCGGCAGGACCACCCAGCTCACCCCAGAGGTGCTGCCATCCAGCCCCAACCCCGGCTGGCCAACAGACTAGGTGAGTTCACCTATGGGAACTTGGGGCGAGATGGTAACCACTTTGGAGCGATAAGGTGACTCCTTTGTTTGCTGCTATTGTGTGGTTCTCATTTGTGTATGTTTCCCTGTTTGTTTGTCTGTTCTGTCTTAGGTAGCCTAGAATTCCCCTTTCCGGGTTGGGGAATTGTTCCTGCCCTTTTCAGGTTGGGTAGGGGACCCGTTGGACGGGTTGGACCTGTTGGACAGGTCGGAAAGGGACGTCCGCCTAGGGTGAAAAAATGGGACAGGGTCAGTCCATCCCAGAGAATAGTCCCCTAGGAAAAGTTCTGGTAAATTGGAGTCGACTTGCAGGCACTGGGGGTCTTAAAGAAACAGAAATTGATCAAGCTATGTTATCAAAAACTGGCCAGGTTACACCTATGAAAATCCAAATTTGCAATGGCCCCAATTAGGAAGTTTAGATTTGGCAAATTGAGGTACCTCAGGGAAATCCTTGAGATTTTCCACCCTAAACAACTGGATTATTGGTATGTGTGGGCAGACATGCAGGAGTTGGAAGCCTGGCAGGAAAAATTGGCAATGACAGCCTGCCTCCTTTCCAGATGGCCTATTGCTTTCTGCACCTTTTAACCTTAGTTTTCTTTTTCATAAAGCGCTTTCTTCTCCTCTTCCCCCTCCTCTGTCACTGTTTCTTTTATTTGAAGAGTTTCAGTTAAAGCCACAGTTAGAATGGTGCTGTGAACTTGTATTCTAAACAGGGTTAATTGGTGGCTTTTACTCCTCCTTTGTAGTTTTGGCTTTCCAAAATTTGAATGAGGAAAAAAAAACTTTGCACATACTTTAAATGTAAAAAGGTGTTGTAGAAGGTAAAATCTTGGTTTCTGTGCAGTCATCCTAAAACAGAATGTGCCTTTTTGTCAAGCAAATGGTCTGTAAATAGTAACTAGAGCACTTAAATGTAAATAATTTAATTAAAATCACTCAGGAAAAAAAATTTTGTGTACATCTGTAATCGTGTAAATCTGTAAGGTTTTAAAAACTTAAGCCAACACTCTTGGTTTTAAAATCTTTGAAAAGCTGGCTGTGGGTATGGCAGTCAGAACCAGACAAATTCAGTAAAAAAGTTTACTTTTAGTTTATGGGGTTGTTTTAATCAATACACTGACTCCTTCTCAAGGGGTAGAAAAGAAAAATGTTTTGTTTTTCAGAAGCAAAAAAACTGCCACCAGCATAACACCTAAACAAAAATCCATGGATCTGCTTTTGTAACAAAGTTGTTGTTTATGTTTTGTGTTTTGTGGTGTTTGTCTTGTTACTAACCTTGGCATGTATTGTGAATTTTTGTTTTTGTTTTTCTTGTAAAGTAAAAATGTGTATAATTTGGTACAATCACATTGTGTTATCCTAATAGTTAAATTATACAATGCGGTCAGGTAGTGGCTACTACCATGTTTTAGCCCCAGGAGTGTTTACAACTGTTCAGAGAAAAAAAATGGGCCCTTTTCCCAAAGGAATTGTTGGTTAATAATTGGCAGAAACAGTCCATATGGGAAATCAAGTTCAAGATTTGCACAAACCTAGCTCAAAGTTGGTTCAGTACCACAAAGCTATAAATAAATAAATAGATAGATAGATAGGTATTTGGAAACTCTTTAACATTTAAAAAAGCAGCAATGCTGTGCCTCAGGAAAAAACAAAAACAATGGCTATAATTAATTTGTGGGGTTACAGAAGGGATGCCCCAAAGGCAGTGGTTAAGTCAAAGTCTCTGCACCCAGATACTTAGCCTGCAATTCATGTTTCAGGATAAAATTGTATTTATCTTAATGTGATGAAAACTAACTTTTTGCTTCTTTTAGCCAGGAAACTCCAGCTTGTGAATACTCCGTCCTGCCTGCTGACAGGGGGGGAGGGGCAGTTCTACTGTAAAAGTAACACCCCTGCCTTTGTGCTACCTACAGAGGACAGCAGCCCACCCCATGTTAACTCCTTACAGAAGGGATGGAAACAGAAATGCAATAGATTCTTGTTATCTCTGACCCTGAAATCCCAGCACCATAAGGGTCCTGCAAAAAAGTGGTAAAAGCAAAGGGTTCAACCAACCAACCCTGGGAACAAACTGCTTTAAAAAGGGTGCAGCATGGGTACATACCTGTAAGTACCCTTCTATGAAAAAAAAAAAATGTTTTTTAATACTAATGTTATATTAAGGGATAGTGATGGAAACATGCATGCAATCTTTGTAGTTAAGTGTACTGTGTGTAATTTTTTGGTAAAGTTTTGTGCATGTACTAGAATGGTAAATGGGAAAACTGAGGCAGACAGCCTCATAATTTCAATGGTATCATTTAACAAGTTTTTCAAGGTTTTGCCTCTGGATTAGACAGTTCCTAATCTTCCATCCTTTCTTTTTCATGGAAAAAGCTGCAAAGCAAGCAGTGGCAACTGCTATGGCACTCGGACCCTGGGGACCAGGATCAGTAAAGTTGCAGGTATTGGTCACCCCGGGGGTGGCAGCGTGCAGCCTGTGGCATACTTGTGATCAGTGCTGAACCCCACTTGGGTTCTGGAGCAAAACCCTACAGGGTGCAGCAGCAAATTACACACCAATTAAGCAAAAGGTTTTAGCATGTTATTGGGCGTAACAAAAAATAAAACTAATGACTAAGGAGCAAGAGGTCCCTATTAAGGCATGGGTCCAGGAACCACTGGGACCCAGGACATGACGAGCCCTCCCAATTACTGTGTTATAATGGAAATAATATATACAGGAGCAGGCAAAACCAGGGCCATGGGAGGTTCACCTCAGCACAAGGAGGTCGCCCACTTCCCTGATGCAGAGAAGACCCCACCGCCTTTACCAGTTACTACTGGACTGGCTACCTGGGCCCCAGACATTATGCCTGGTTCACTGACGGCAGTGCTAAATACTAAGGCCCAAACCGGGTGTGGCAAGCAGCGGCCATGCAAGGCCAGCAAGGCACACAGCTCACCCAGGAAGGGAACAATAAAATCAGCCAAGATGCTAAACTAAAAGCCATCCAGTTGGCAGTAACCAAGGCAAAATAATTGGCAAACCCCGAGTGTTACATCTATACTGACTCATGGGCAGTGGCTAATGGCTTTACCTTATGGGCAAGTAAATGAAAACAAAATAATTGGTGCATTCAGGAAAAGGCAGTGTGCAGCCTAAATATAGCAAAAAAAACCCCCAAAAAAACATCAGTGCCCCAGCTAAATGTATCAGTGCTTAAAGTAGGGCACACTACTGTGCATACCAAAAGAATACTGAAAAAGCAAAATTAAATGCAGCTGCAAATGCTCTAGGACCTGTTCAGGTAACCCAGTGTGAACCAAACAAACAAACAAAAAATGTATATTATCAGCTAATTGTCTGCCAGACACCTTGCAGTTTAACCAGTCCTATATTTCTTTAGCTTTGTGTTGACCTGTAATAAATCCACTCTGCAAATTCATAGCACTTTCACACTTAATGGGTAAAAAAAAAAAAAAAAAAAAAATTGTAGGGGCTACAGTTTTCAGGAGAATGGATCAGTCATTTTACTAATCATACCTATGAGTTGCAAAATTGTTAACAATGGACATCTGGATGCATATGTCCCACTATAACACCCCATCCAGAGCCCAATATCACACTCTGCTGTGTGCATTAATTGTCAGCTTTCCTATCTTCCCTTGTTAATTTACCCTACTGTTACTGTGTTGTCACCCTACTGTTATTGTGTTGTGGTATTTGTTTTCTTGTAGTAATTGGTATTTTTTTTTAAAGGTGAAAAAATTTGACAACTTGTTCAGACCCTGAGATGTCATTTTAGCTTACAATTTAAAGCTAAATTTAAAGGTTTTAAGGCCCTCCATTGCCCAGGGGTGGAGCATAGGGCAAACGGAAAACTTTGTAACGGTATAACAATAGTGGGCAATGGAGGCCCCCAAACAACTTAAGGGTACTTTTAAAAGTTATGTAGTAAACAAATAGTTATCTAAGTCCTAAATACCAACCATTGGGGAAAGTCATTGTTGTCAAGCATATTGTAATTGCTTATATTGTGGTTATTTTCTATTTTGGCTGTAAATTGTGTTATCTTTGGCGAACCAGTGGGTCCCAAGAAGGCCAGAACAATGGCGAAGGTTCATAAAAAGGTGGGAGCTGAACAAAGGCAGCTGGCACAACAGTTTCATATCCATGCTTGCAAGATAAAAAGAAGAAACTTTAATTCCACCTATCTTACTTAAAGGACTGAGTAAAAATCAGTGGACTATAAAGTGATGCTTGACCTGAATGGTTACTTCATAATCGTTTTGGACTGGAACTGTAAATTTTGGGACTAATTTAGGGTTGCTTCTGTTGAAAAAATAGACATTAATAAGGTTCCAGAAGCAAATGCACTGGACAATAGTTTTTATAACTTGCTTATCCGGTTTTGTATCTCTCATTTTGTTCATTACTGCTTTATAAGTGGGCTGCAAATTAATGTGTTACTTTCTTGGAAAATGTGCACACCAATCCCAAATTAGATACACTAACAGTCCTGTGTGAACATAGATCAACCAGCGAGCTTTCGCTCTTGGTCGAAAGGAGGGAGTTGTGGGGGGGTGTCTAAAGATGGAGTAAGTTTGGTCAGGAAGTTCTGTGCCAGAGATTGTTGTGTTTGCTTAGACAAGTTTAGTTAGTCAAGGGAGCTAGGGGGTTTAGACTGATAGGAAGTTAGACTGGTTTTGTAGATACAAGAGGTAATCCACAGAGATTGATTATAAAACAATCCCTCCTGTCTGGACCCTGATGGGAAGCCATCAGCCTCATTTGATAAACAGGTTGACGGGGGCTAGGTAGCCAGAAGGTCACAGGAGTTTGGCTGCTCTCATTGGTCAAGAGCAATAATTAGTACCCAAATGAGCAGTAAACAACAACAGAGGCGGGCTAACTATATGCTGCCTATTAAGTACAATCTAATTATGTAACCTGCATATTAAAAGTAGTAATACCATGTATGGATTTTAGGCATGATGTAACTTGTTGTATTATGCATGAGCTTGTTGCATTATGTATATCATATTTTGCATGTTAGAAAGTAGGTATGACCTGTAGCCCCTAGACTGGGGGTTCTTGCTCAGAGAGGCTAGCTTCTCTTTGCTTCCCTCTGCTGCAGTTCCTTTTATTATTCAGCTGAATAATAAACTTTGAACCACACCTCGTTCTCTGCCTATTGGAGTCTCAGCTGGGAACGGGTCTGCTTCATTGGGAAGGCTCTGGTGTGCCTCTTTCTGCAGCTGAGGGCCAGAGTTGGATTTTCCCTAACACTGTCCCATTGTCACCCTAGGCGGACGTCCCTTTCCTGATCTGTCCAACAGATCTGGCCTGTCCAACAGGCCTGACCCGTCCAACGGGTCTAGTTCCTTCCTGACCTGTCCAACAGGTCCGACCCGTCCAACGGGTCCAGTTCTTCCCAAAGCCTGTCTTCTTGGCCCAGCCTAGCCTACCCAACCTGGAAAGGGCAGGAACAATTCTCCAAGAATTCTAGACTGCCTCAGACAGGATGGAGGACTTATCCTGAGTACAAAAATGTGAACCACACAAGAATAACAAAGGAGTCACCTTATCGCCCCAAAGGGGTTGCTGTCCTGCCCCAAGTTCCCATAGGTGAACTCACCCAGTTTGTTGGCCGGCCGGGGTTGGGGCTGGATGGCAGCACCTCCGGGGTGAGCTGGGTAAGTCCTGCCGCGGTCGCCAAATTTGTGGGGGGAAAATCTAACTCTGGCCCTCAAGTTCAGAAAGAGGCACACCAGAGCCTCCCCAGTGAAGCAGACCCGTTCCCAGCCGAGACTCCAATGAGCAGAGAACGAGGTGTGGTTCAGAGTTTATTATTCAGCTGAATAACAAAAGGAACTGCATCAGAGGGCAGCAAAGAAGTGCTAGCCCCTCTGAGCAGGCCCCCCCAACAACTCGAGTGCAAGAGAGAGCCTCGAGGGGCAGCATTACAACACTTTTATCCAGTACAGTATGATAATGCTATGATAATGCTTACATGCTTGACAATGTTTTAGAGACCCTTATATGGTTACATCAACATTATTAAATACATATTAATGATTAAAGAATGCATATAATTATCCCCGCCTCTGTTTACTGTTGACATCATTTGCATTATCTTGGGCAGCCGCAGTACCTGCAAACTCATTAATTTCTGCCTAGAGATGCTGACCTTACATTCTTGTGAGGCTGTGGTGCCAAGAAGGGTGAGCAGGAGATAGGAGGTAATACTCCCTTTTCAGTTAGAACAAAGACGGACAGTCTAGCTTACATTCCTTGTCCAAATGGTCAGGAGAAAAAGCATGAGAAAGGGGAGATAACACACTTTAACTATCAACTCTAGGCCGCTTGTTAAAGAAACTTAGATACATGACTTGCCAGAGAAACGACCCCACTACCATAGCAACCCACGGCTCCAACGAGGCCTACACTTCAGCACCTTTCTCTCTGTCCTACAGAAGAGATTACATATAATTTTTCTTACAGAAGTCTTCACATTCCATTTCTTTTTTCTCAAAATAATTCCCCCCCCGCAATCATCTCCAGTGCTAAAGTCCCCGGCAGCCATGCCAGGGTACGTCTACAATGAAAACATTAACACAATGTTTATGTAATATGCCAGGTTACATAATATGCCAGGTTTTGCTGCATGGGGCACGTTCCAATCGGAATGCACCCCTTGCCATTAGCAGCACTTGGAGCCAGCACTGCAATAGCCACCCTTTAATAGAGTGGCTCTATTGAGCCTCTCTGTACCGCCTGGGGCTTTGCCCCATTGACCCCACCAAAGTTACAGCTCTGCACTAATGCTTTAGTGACTCAGCTGCACCATTCTAGCAATTCAGTGTAGATGCTACTTATGTGGGTGGGAGGGGTTCTCCCATCAACGCTGATAATCCACTGTCCAAAAGACAGCAGCTACATTGATAAAAGAATTCTTCCATTGACCTTTCATGGTCTACAATGGGAGTTAAGGCTACAAAGTAACATCTCTCCGTGGTGTGGGTTTTTCATGCACCAGAGAGTTTGTCTTCGCTACAAAATTAAGTCAACCTATATTAGGTCAATGCACAGCCATCACAGTAATTACTGTGGTTTTTCATGTCCCACTAGCTTCTTCCGTTGGCGGTACGCATCCTCACCAGAAGCACATTCATCAATGAAACAAGTAATGTGGGGCACTGGCTTGGGCTCTCCTTCCCCTCGACTCCCACCCCAGTCCCTCACTGGGTGGCAGTGACAGGGCTCTGGGCTGTCACCAAAAGGCAACGTAAGGCCTAGACTACACTGGAAAGTTTTGTCAATACAAGTTACAGTGATGAGCAAAAAACGCTGTAATTATACATGTGCCTGTCCACACAGCACCCATCCACAGCCGGTGCTCAAGCAACAACAGTGAGAGCACAGCACTGAGGCAACTATCCAACTGTGCAACTCTCCACCTTGTGCTGCTTGGAATTGTGGGAAAACAGGGAGAATCACAGTGCATCATGGGTAAGGGCAGCAATTTCTGTCCCATCATTCCATGGGTCTCCAACAGTGTTTAGCAGCTTTTTCAACAGTCACCATTTCCTTAGCATCTGCTATCTGTATCTGAAAGGATGGCTCCTGCACTGCTCCCCACTGTTGTTGTCAATGTTTTGAACACATCACATCTGATCATGCAGTATATCATGAGCTCCCAACGGGAACTTGGAGTCTGAGGCATCTAACCTGCTGTGTGCCATGCAAGCAAAAAATGCTGGCTTACTGTTTGTCTTCACGGAGCATCTGCATATGGTGCATCATTGCTTTTGGGCACATGAAACAAGCACTGAGTGGTAGGATTACACTGTTATGCAGCTATGGGATGATCAGCAGTGGCCCCAGGCGAATCCCGGCGCCAGTGCCCTGGGTGCTGGCTGTGCCCCGCCTCTCCCGGTCTCCAGCCGGATCAGGCTGGAGATCCAGGACCCAGCCGCCCCTGGCTGCAGCTGCTGCTCCTGACCCTGTCGCCGGCCGGGGATCCGGGGCCCAGCTGCCTGCGGCAGCGGAGGCTGCTTGCTGCCCCTTCAAAGGCAGGGCGACCCCACAGCTGCAGCCATCGGTCCCCACCCTGTCCCCAGCTGGGGGTGTGGCCTGGGGGCAGGGGGCGGGGCCTAGGCCCATGCCCGGGGTCATTCCCCGGGGCAGCAACGCCCCTGGCGCCAGGACTTTCGAATGCGCAAATTCAACTTCATGGAACTGTGTGCAAAGCTCACAATAGGTGGAATGGCCACCGTTCACACTGTGTTATCACACGTGTGCAGGGCACTAATTGCATTCTGCTAAGAAGGACTGTGGGTCTCGTAAATGTGCATAAAGCAGTGGATAGCTTCTCAGTGATGGGATTCCCTAACTGGCGGGGCGATGGAGGGAACACATATCCCAATTTTGGTCCTGGAGTATCGTACCATCAATAGGAAGGGGTACTTCTCTATGGTAATGCAGGTGCTTGTAGATCATTGTATATATTTCACAGACATCAGTGCTGGTTGGTCAGAGAAGGTGCATGATGTTCACATCTTCAGGAACGCTTGTCTGTACAGAAAGCTGCAAGCAGGGACTTTCTTTCCAGACCCAAAGTCTATGTCTTTACTAGCAAATTAGTCTGAACTAAGCAAGGTTAGTCTGGACTAATTTGGACCCTGTCTATACTAGCTTTTGGCTACTTCAAAATAAAAAATTTCAGTTTGAACTAGCCAAAGTTTAGTTCAAACTAGTTAGTTCTAACTGCTTAGTTTTAACCAAATAAGTTTGAACTAGCAGTTAGTTCAGGCTAAGCATGATTTTTAGTTCGAACTTGCGTGGTTTTTTTCAAACTAACTTTTAGTTTGAACTAACTGCAACAACTAACAAGTCCAAACTAAGATTTTAGGTGTAGACATAATTAAAGATTCCAATGGGGGATGTTGAAATGACTATTTGATCCTGGGAGAACTAGCCTACCCCTTATTGCCATGGATCATGAAACCTATGCACAAGAAGCACTTCAGTAAGAGGCTGAGCAGGTGCCAAATGAACATTGAATGTGATGTCCTTATGTCAGGTTAGATCTAAATGAGGGAATATTCCCATCGTTATAGCCACCTGCTGTGTGCTCCATAGGACCTGTGAAACTAAGGTGAAAAGTTTCCTCCTGGATGGAGTGCAGAGTTGGATCACCTTGTGGCTGACTACGAACAACTAGATGTCAGAGCTCTTACAGGGACACAATAGAGGCTGTTCAGATCCTTAAGGAACCATTTTGACAAGGAGCACCAAACAGCACTGTGCAGCGCTCTGGTTGTTAGCCAGCTTGCAATGTGTATCAATGTAAGCTGCAACCACCATGTGCAAGAGAAAAATAAAGATTGTTTATCCTTCACAGAGTATGTCTTTCCTAAATAATTGTTCACAGCACACATAAAAAACTGGACTGGAGGGGAGAAAGCAGTGAGGGGCACTCTGGGAGAGGACATAGTATGGTGTAAATGTCCAGCTGTCATTCTGGAAGCTGTCTGAAGTGGTGGTGAGTGGGGTACCGAGATGGGCCAGGAATTTGGCAGGAATGTGTGGGTGGAGTTTGGAGAGGGCATGGAAAGCAGTTCTGTATCCGCTGCAGGGGGCGGTTGAGCACACATGAATTCAGTTTGCAGCATTGTGAGAGATTAGCAGCTCTGTTTGCTCCTCCATGGCTTTTACCATGTGCCTGGGCCCTGCTATGTCTTGCTCTGGCTCATCCCTCCTCGACATACCGGTCACATTGTATCATCATACCCTTTTTTCTTTTTTTTCCTTACTTCAGAGGAGTGGAAGAGTTCTTAAAACATCTCTTGGTGTCTCCATATTTGTTTTCTTATCAACTGCACGCACACAGCAGGTGTGGAGAGGTTTCCCCTCAAGGACACATCTGTAGAAGCACAATAAACAATGAACAGAAGCATGGTTGTGAGTTCACTAATGGCACTGATTAAGTACTATAAAATACGCGTCTTTCTCACTGACCCCTGGCAAGCACACAGCTCAGGGATTGAGTTGTGCCTGGAGGGAGCGGGCACTCAAGCTGGGGAAAAGGTTCTGGGGTAGTTGTTTGGAGTATTGATTCTGATAGATAGGGACAAAATTTTTGTACCACCATTTTCTACAGGCTGGGGCCACAGAAGCTGAGAATAAATGAGGATGCTAGAGTGCCTCTCCCCCATATGAGCAGTTTCAAAACAAGTCCCTATGCTGCTCACTTGTTTACTGCTTTGATCCCTGCACCAAGTGACTGCTGATTGGTACAAGGAAGTTTCTGACAATGGAGGAGGAAACAAATAATCTCTACTGAGAAATCTCCATCAGAGGATTGGTGAGTATCTCCAGGATGTTTCCTAGAGATCTCTCAGGAGGATTCCCATGAAATCTTGGTGTCCATTAACACACTTTTCCACCACACTACCTAGCCACCCAAGGGAATACAAAGCACATGCAAACATAGCTACTCTTGTGCATTTTTATCCCTTCAACCAGCTGTATAATGCAACAAAGCAAAAGACAGCTGTACCTCATGGAAGCAGGCAGCATCGCTCAAAGTGACTGTTAGGGCTGGTCTACCCTGGGAACTTAGAACTGGGACCAGCTTGAACACTCCAGAGTCAAGGAGAGAGCCTGGCTGTTCACATTACCAAACAACCTAGTCCTTTGCTCTGCATCATCCTCCAACTCAATTGCCTCATTCACGGCTATTTTGTCAGGGTGTCCGTTATCTCCAGACCCACAGAGGTATCTATGAGTCTCTTGGTGGTGAAGGTGGCGTCACTGCCAAAGATGGCTTCCAGATCCTTATAGAAACTGCAGATCTTTGGCTCTGCACCAGAGTGATGGCTTTACTCCCTAGGCTTTTGGTAACCCTGTTGCCAGGGGCAAATTTAGGGATTCTGGGGCCCTGGGTAAAATTCAAAGAGCTCCCCCCACCACGTGAGAACTAAATCCTTGACTTTTGCCTCCCTTGCCTCCCAGCTCCAATGCCAGCCCTTGCAAGCTCCCCCAGTGCCCCTGCCAAGCTTGCTGGCAGCCTCTCAACCCTCCTGCCAGCCTCCTGGTCCCACCACTGGGCTCCCTAGCCCCCACCTGAGCCTCGCCAGGGCCACTGCTGGATCCAAGCCCCCATGCTGAGGCCACCACCAGATCCCCACTGGCTTCTTGCTGCATCCCCCCCAAACTGCTGCCAGGTCCCTGGCCCCCTTGCTGGGGCCTCTGCTGGGTCCCTGCCAGCCTCCCACCCCTGTGTCATGTCCACCACCATACCTCCGGCCACCTCACCAGGGTCATTGCCAGATCCCCACTCCCTGCAGAGGCAGCACAGAGGCAATGCCAGGCCACTTACTCTTCAGGGCCCTGGGCAGCTGCCCATGCTGCTCACCCTCCAAGACCATCTATACCTGCTGCAGTGCCTTGATTTTCACAAGACTCTGCAGTGTGTCCTGTCTGTAGCCCTTGTCCATCATGCCACAAGAAATTTGACCATAGGTATCAAAGTTCCTTTGATTGGAACCAAGCTGGGATTGTGAGGCCTCCTCTCCTCAAACACTCTGGTGTGCTCCAAGCTAGAATTTGGTGCATGGAGTTGCCTTGGTTAGCTAGAAAGATGAGATGTGAGCTCTCCACAGGGACCAAGCTGGCAATAGAATTTTAAAAAATTCTGGGATTTGATTGAGAGAAAGGCAGATGGTTGCAGGGCAGCAGAGTTCAGAGCCGTAACGCCAGTTTTTGCCGCCCGGGCCACATTCCAATTGGAATGCGCCCCTTGCCATTAGCAGCGCTAGAAGCTGCTGCCACAAAAGCCGCCCTTTAAGAGAGCAGCTCTACTGAGCCACTCCGTGCCACCCGGGGCTTTGTCCCATTGGTCCTACTGTAGTTACGGCTCTGGCCAAATTCAACTGGATGGCCAGAGCAGTCAGGATGGACATTGTGGGACACCTCCAGAAGGCCATTTGCTGTGACATAACCAAGTGCAGTGTCTACACCTATGCTTTGTTGCTAAAGTTTGGCACAAAAAGCTCTACACCTCTCATCAGATCAGTTTTATTTTGTTGCAAAATCAGGGGAATTGGGTCAGTGGGTGGGAGAGGGAGGATTGCAGTGTGGACATCAGTAGTGTAAAAAGCTGACTTTTGGTCAACAAAAGTTTGTGGTGTAAACCTAAGTTCCTAGTGTAGACTAGCTGTTGAGTGCACTGTATTAACTAAGAACTTTCTGTGCCTGTTTCTTCTCTGCTCTTCCACAAGTATCATCATTTACAATTGTACTAAGTATATGCAGATGAGATGTAAAATGTCACAGGGCCTGATTTGGTAGCATTTTACATCTACTTTGCAGAGCGGGAAATAACACCAACTGCAAAGCAGAGCATGTCTCGCTTAAGATAACATGTACTTTTTTAAACATGTGTGCTGAAGTGTTTTAACAAACAAATTTTAAAACTCTAATGCAGTCAGGGCAAGTTGTATTTGAACATGTCAAAGTGAACCCAAAAAATGCTGAGTAGCCTTGTAGACCTGCATCACAACCATGCCCTAAGACTGGTTCCCCAATCCTAAAAGAGATCTGGGGTGACAGGCTCCCACAATGGGATTTACATTTGCTTCTGCATGAAGGAGGATATTCTCATTCTTGTACTGCAAGGCTGGGTCAAGCTCAGCTCACAGTGCCAAGAAAGTGGCCTTCTGCAGCCACAGATGGCCCTAGAGTGATTCAGTTCTACCATTTGGTGCTTACTGGCCGGCCCAAAAGTATGGACAAGAGTTTGCTGCATTCATTTGGTCTTCATCCATGCTGGCGGAGATCCATTTGGAAACTGGGCACCACATGAATTCTGGAATACAGTGAAGGGGATCATGGACATTTGACTTCCACTCCCACTGTTCCTCCAGATACCAGTGGCTATCCCACAGCAAAAGTTTCCCAAAATAGTGGGCATGGAGGCAGTGCAAGGAACTTTGTGTTATCTACTCAAAGTGTTAAACCAACATTGTGCAGTGTCATGTGAGCACAAGCCTTGACATACTATGTTGCTCATGCCAGGTCAAACTTAATGGTGTGAATGCACTCAGCTGCAATAGTCTATTGATTTAACTAAACCAATATACTGTAAGCTTTTGTGTACAGGCAGCACTTAGACACACAAACCCACAGTGTCAGAATGGCCTTGGACGGCTCACAGTGCTTGAGGTTTCAATGGAGCATTTAAACACCACTCTGCAAGTGACAGGAATTCCCTTCTAATGCAATAACTTGAACTGACTTCCTCTTTGTTTCCAAGATGACCACAGACACATTGGCAAAATAAACAAGCGGGCAAGCCAGTTGCTCAACAGTTTCTGGAGGAAAAGCCAAATAGTAGTTCTTGTAACAGAGCCATCATTGACTGCTGAGTTGTTTTGAAATCTGAGCACATAAGAGCTGGACTGGAAATAGTTTTCCCAGTCAGTCAGTCAGTCAGTCCAAAAATAAAATAAAATGAAGAAAGATTGAGCAAATTTCCCACCACAAATCAGGAAGGAAAACTTAAGCCCCAGAAAAAGTGATGAACAAATAAATATATAAATAAATAAATAATTCAGCTAAATTGAAACCTGTCCTTTCTGTACTTTTAATCGTTTTGTTTCAATTTCAACCATTTTTTTTAAATCTAAAATTTATCTTAAATTTCAAAACTTGCTTTGAAATGGAAAACAAGAATTCTTCATTTTTGGACATGTCAAAAGGAACCAACCCTATGATTCTAATCTAACCTAATCTTGACAATTAGATGAGTTATAGGTTTTCAAGTAGCCAGGACCTGATGATATGCATCCTAAAATACTCAAGGAGCTGACTCTGGGGCTTTCTGAGCCATTGGCTATTATCTTTGAAAAATCATGGAAAATTGGAGAGGTCCTGGAGGACTGGAGAAGAATGAATATAGTGCCCATCTATAGAAAGGGAAATAAGGACAACCCAGGGAATTATAGACTAGTCAGCTTAACCTCTGTACCTGAAAAAATAATGAAGCAAATTATTAAGGAATCCATTAGCAAACATATAGACGAGAATAAGGTGCTAAGTGATAGTTAGCATGGATTTGTCAAGAACAAATCATGTCAAACCAACCTGACAGCTTTCTATGATGGGGTAACAAGCTTTGTGGATAAAGTGGAAGTGGTAGATGTGGTGTATCTAGGCTTTAGTAAGGTGTTTGATACAGTCTTGCATCACCTTCTTATTAATGAACTAGGGAAGTACAGCCTGGATGAAGCTACTATAAGATGGGTGAAAAGCTGGTTGGATAACTACTGCCAGAGAGTAATTATCAATGATTCACAGTCATGCTGGAAGGGCATAATGAGCGGGGTACCAAAGGGCTCAGTTCTGGGTCCAGTTCTGTTCAATATTGTCATCACTGATTTAGATGATGGCATAAAGAGTACACTTATAAAGTTTGCTGATGATACCAAGCTGGGAGAGGTTGCAAGTGCTTTGGATGATAGGATCACAATTCAAAATGATTTGGACAAACTGGTGAAATGGTTTGAGGTAAACAGAATGAAATTCAATAAAGACAAGTGCAAAGTACTCCACTTAGGAAAGAACACTTCATTGCACACATACAAAATGGACAATGGCTGTCTAGGAAGGAGTACTGTGGAAAGGGATCTGGATGTTATAGCGGTCCATAAGCTAAATATGAGTCAACAGTATAATGCTCTTGCAAGAAAAGCAAACACCATTCTGGAATTTATTAACAGGAATATTGTACGTAAGATGCAAGAAGTAATTCTTCCACTCTACTTGGCCCTGATTAGGCCTCAGCTGGAGTGTTGTGTCCAGTTCTGGGTGCCTCATTTCAGGAAAGGTGTGGACAAATTGGAAAAAGTCCAGAGAAGAGCAACAAGAATGATTAAATGTCTGGAACACTTGACTTATGAGGGAAGATTGAAAGAGCTGGATTTGTTTAGTCTGGAAAAGAGGACCCTGAGATGGGACATGGTAACAGTTTTCAGGTAACTAAAAGGTTGTCATGAGGAAGAGGAACAAAATTGTTCTCTTTAACTGCTGATGATAGGACAAGAAGCAATGGGCTTAAATTACAGCAAGGGAGGTTTAAATTGGACATTAGGAAAAAATTCCTAACTGTCAGGGTGATTAACCACTGGAATAAGTTGCCTAGGCAAGCTGTAGAATCTCCATCACTGGAAGTTTTTAAGAGCAGGTTAGACAAGCACCTGTCAAGTTTTAGGGTTTAAGCAGGTACTTGGTCCTGCCATGAGTGCAGGGGACTGGACTTGATGACCTCTCATGGTCCATTCCAGTCTCTATAAGCTATGTCTACACTAGCAAATTAATTTGAATTAAGGAGCCTCAATTCAAACTAATTTGAACCCTGTCTACACTAGGCTTTGCCTCGTTCAAACTAAAAAATTCTTTAGTTCAAACTAAGCAAAGTTTAGTTTGAACTTTTGGCTGGTTAGTTCGAACTAACTGCTTAGTTTGAGCTAGTTTGCATATTTAGTTCAAACTAGCCCAATGTAGACATGCTAGTTCAAACTAAATAAGTTTGAACTAGCGGTTAGTTCAAACTAAGCGTGGTTTTTTAAATTTGAACTAACTTTAGTTCAAATTAGTTGTGCTTTTTAAATTTGAACTAAAAAGTTAGTTCGAACTAAAAAAAGTACGGCTAGTTAGAACTAAAAGAACAAACAAACCACTCTTAGTTCAAACTAACTTTCATACTACTTAGTTCAGACTGACTAAGTGCAAACTAAGTAGGTGAAGACATAGCCTATGAGTCTATGAATTAAAAAAAAAAAAGCCAATTTCTTTAGGTAGAAAAATTCATCAAAACTAACTCTTTCCTGTGAAAAGTTTCCATTTAGATAGACTGGCATTTTTCCAACAAATAAATACAGCTGCAGAGAATTTCCCACCAGCTCTAGTGTCAGTTATTGTGTTGCGGGAGCGAGTTAAACACAGAGGCTTGAGCTTTGTCTACCATATACCTCTAACCAAGTCAGAACACTCTGGACAAATTCTCCCACGACAAGACACAAAGGCTATGTCTTCACCTAAAATCTTAGTTTGAACTAAAAAAGCACAGCTAATTTGAACTAAAAGTTAGTTCGAACTAAAAGAACCACACTTAGTTCGAACTAACCACTAGTTTGAACTTATTTAGTTCAAACTAGCATGTCTACATTGGGCTAGTTTGAACTAAATATGCAAATTAGTTCAAACTAAGTAGTTAGTTTGAACTAACCAGCCAAACTAACTTGTTCAGACTAAGCTTTGACTAGTTAGAACTAAGCTCAAACTTTTTACTTTAAACTGGGCAAAGCCTCGTGTACACGGGGTTCAAATTAGTTCAGATTAAGGCTCCTTAATTTGAACTAATTTGCTATTGTAGATTTAGCCAGAGGGCTGATCTTCATTCATCTTTAACCCATTAAAGAGAACTGCTTGCAAACTCTGCTTTCCCCTTTTCTCATTATGACATGGTTGTCCTCTGACCCAATTACAACACAGCTCAAATACTGAGCCCTGCTAGGATTTAACCTTGTCCTCGTAACTGGGATAAAGTCTTGGCCAATGCTTACTACAACATTTTAACCCTGCTACAGCTGAGTCAGGGACCAACTGTGGAGTAATTGGGTCCCCTGACTCAAGCCACCTCTACGCTCAGGGACTCTCCTGGCGTAATCTCAAAAGTAAATGCAACCTACAGTCACAGAAGGGTTTATCTATCCCTGTAGGAACCCCATCTTGTCAAGCAACAGTACTTAGGATGACAGAAGCATTCTTCCATCTATCTAGCTGCATCTACACCGGGGCATATGTTAACTAAGATCCACTATTGTATCTGAAGTTCTGAAACCAGACCCACTCAAACAACTTGCATCAATCAAATTTTGCATCAAAGTTATTTTCCTTCAAAATTCTTGTCTGAGAGCATGAATGCTTGTGAGTAACATGGGCTAGAAAGTCTGGACTCAATCCTCTACTTCCTTGCACTGTTTGTAGGCCTTTATAATATGAATGTAGAAATATTTGCAAGTCATACACCCCCTTGACATTCACTTTGCACCATGTAAATGACAATGCATTTGGCCTGGGAAAACATGTATGTTAAAATGTGCTCATAACATTTTAATTCTTGTGGTTATCAACAGGATTCTGTGCATAGGAAGGATGGGGAAAGCAGAATTTAAAAATAAAAGCTGGGTGTGGTTGGCTCTGGGCTTTGTTTTCTGTGTTGCATCTCAGTTGGCATCCATGTGGTTCTTTGCATGCATTGTCCCAGTTCTGGGCAGATAACTAGTCCAGCAGACCTGGATAGTATTGCTCAGGAAGAACACATGCTCAGTTCGGTGGCGAGCAAGTTCCAAAGGCGAGGTGGAGCCATGTCAGTCTAGTTCAGCAAAACCAACAAGGAGTCCTGTGGCACTTCTCAGCCAGGTTTATTGCCCTCATGACATACTATTCGTTTCCCAGAAATGTCCATAGACACATTAACACACAAGTGACCAGCAACATGGACTCAACTCAGCACTGGGACTTTGTGTAGCTCCCTAATCCAGACAAAGGGTTATAGACCTGGTAGCCCAACATTTATAGACTGAGGCAATCTGAGATTAACAACTTGTGGCCACCTTGTTTCAGTGACATTTGTTATTTCTCCTTGTACCTTTTTCTTCAAGTTTCAGACCAAACCACTTCTGGCAGACCATTTTCTCTTGCGCTCAGAGTGTACTTGTTCTAGTTTGCTGGAATGTGTCTATATATCCCGTGTGTTTTAGTAATGCTAGTGAAACAGTGGTTAGGCTAACCACCTTGGTTAGGGTGTACCTGTGCCAAGTTCATGTCCTGGACAGTGATCTTGCAGGCCAGCATCTGCTTTGACAGGGCCTGATTTTTTGCTCATAGCATAACTTTTTCTGACTCAGGTTCACATCTTACACCAGGCCTCATGCTCTCTTTGCGCTACACTGAGAAACAGACTGCAAAAAGGGCACTGTCTTAGAGTGACCTGAATTTGACTTAGTAGGATCAGAGTCTCACTTGTGTATTTAGGGGCTTTTCCACTGACCTAATTTAAGCATTGCCTGTTTAAGGCAGCTGAGAACCTCACCCAGTTCTAGGACTTAAAGTTCCCTTTACTCCACATGTGGTGTAGAATCCTTGTTGTGAGCAATCAACAGTCAAGGCTGCTTATGTTTAGAAACTATCTTGTTACCATTGGATGATCTTGTCCTCAGGATCACAGGCTCTTAGACTCTGAAATCAGAAGGAAACATTATGATAATCTAGTCTGACCTCCTGCCCAGTGCAGGCCACAGAATCTCACGCACCCCACTCCTTTAATAGAACCCTAACCTATGATGGAGCTATTGAAGGCCTCAGACCATGATTTAAGGACTTCAAGGCACAAAGAATCCACCAGCAAGTGACTTGTGCCCCATGCTGTTTTATCTTCTTGTCTCCTGAGCTTGTTTACTCTTCACATGCTGCACTTACTGTAACTCCTGATTGTCAGCTTCCAGGTTTACATTTTTCCACTTATCATTCATGTCATTAGCCGGGAGTGCAGCTGGATCTTGCTGGGTCATTGGCTACCAGGGATAACGATTCTACAGCTGCTGTGCTGGTTAATAACTCTGTTGCTGGCATGTGAATCAGAGCAGGCTCCAGTTCACTCTCTGCACTGGCTTTGCAAGACTAACATAAGAAGAAAAACCAAGCAGTCCTGAGGACTCCTTGTCTGTTTTGATGAACTTGAGTAGTACAGCTACCTCTCTGGAAAAAAGCAGCAGAGTCTGCTTTGGATAAGTTAAGTCAGCAGATGTGACTCACTCCACATGGGGAGATGAATAAAGTCTTGTTTTTGCTGTTGGTTTCTCTGCATGTTCCAACATGTGTTTAGTGACGCATCTAAGTGAAAGGAGGAAGGTGACAGCGCAAACAGCTCTTCCCCCGTACAGAGAAAGGCTAGGTGACTTGTGCTAGGTCACACAGGAAGTCTGTGGCAGAGCTAGATAGAGATTGATAGGTCCCAGCTCCATCTATACAGCCACAGCACCTCTCATTCTCAGAAAAAACAGCTTCACATCTATGCTGTTTGTGTTGTCTCTAAAACAGATGTATCTTGGTCAGATGGTTTGAGATTTACAGATACAAACAGAGCAGGGCCTGAGCCTCTGTTACTCTGCACCTTGTACAGACATTTCTACCAGCACAAAGTGGACGTTAAATGCTTCCATCTCATTCAGTAGCATTTTGTACTGCAGAAAATGACTGCACATGGTGCATGGGAAACCAGGCCTATGGCTTGTGCTTTAACCAGGAGAAAAAAGTCAGGGTTTAGAGTGAAAAAGCTAACGTGCTGCAAAATCCTGGTGCAGACCAGGCAAGTTGTAGTTTGACCTTGATGTGGATGGGTCCCTCAACCAGCCACATCTGTCTTAGGGTTTTACCCTGCATGATGCCTGCTCCTGGTTCTGGGCTCTTCCTGGCTGCCAGGGGACCATGTGGGGGGCCTGCTCCTGGTTCCAGGCTCCCCCCACCCCAACCCAGCTGCTCATCCATCCCCCTACAGGAGGATGTGCAGCCAGCCCAGCTCTGCCTGGAAGGAGGCCACACCAATTGGGGCTCTCAAAATACTTGGTTATTGAACAAATTTTTAAAAATTGCTCTTCTTAACTTTCAGGTTGCCGACCCCTGCCCAGCCAGGTCCCCTTGACTGACAGTGGTACTTCTCCAGCTCTCAAGTACTTCTGCCTGGACTTTTTGAGTTGTTTTGTTTTGGTGGAGCCCAGCCAATGTGCTGTATCAAAGCCACAATGAGGTAAAAAAACCTATATTACCTTATATGTGGCTTTCACATGAGCTACCCACTTTCCAAAAACACATCTGAAAATTATAATGTAGGTAGGGCCAGCTACATGTGCAGTATTTTCAGTATTAAGCAAGATATGCAGGAAAGCCGACTTGCCTGGGTGGGACTTTGCTGTAACAGGTTAAATCTTTGCCAGAATATTGTCCAGGGCAGGGACTGTGCCATAGCATCTGTTACTCTACCTTCAAAGGAGCTATGATGAGTCACAGAAGGTGAGGACCTGGCCCTGTTTTTGTTACAAGCCTGGAAATGGAGAGTTACTTAACTGCAAGCATTCTCTGAGATGGACTGCTAACATACATTCTCAGTTAGGCATCTATGTGCCGCAGCACATGGTTGCCGGGAAGCTTTTTGCCCTACCCTGTTCCCATACGGTCTGTGGCCAATGCCCTCTCTGACCTGTGGATCCGCACTGTATATAAGTGGCCCTGATCCTATCCCCCCTTCAGTCACTTCTTTCCATTAACTCCAAAAAGTGGGGACGGGGGGATGGTATGAAATGTATTGTGAGCAGCCCATCTCGGAGAAGGACGCTTACAGGTAAAACAAACAAGGCGTCCTGTGGCACTTAAAGACTAACAAATTTATTTTTTGCATGAGCTTTTGTGGGAGAAAATCCCACTTTGTCAGACACTTTGAAGAATAAATATGTTAGTCTTTAAGTGCCACAAGATTCCTTGTTTGTTTTACTGAACTAGACTAACATGGCTACCCCCTTTGGATCTTAACTTACAGGTAAGTGACCCTCTGTTCTTCTTCAAGTGCTGCTCACATCCATTCCCAGTTAGGTGACTTACAAGCCATATTTTATGGATGGGGACAGATGATACTGCCCTGGGCAGTATCATCTCTTGCTTCCTGAACAATTGTGTAATGGGATGTGAAAGTATGTACTGAGGACCAGCTCACCACTCTGCATATCTCCTGAATTGAGACTGGTGCGAGGAAGGCTGTGGAGGATGCTTGCACTCTAGTCGAATGGGCCTTGATTTTCCTTGGGAAGGGAAGTGTCAGTTCTGTGGTAGCACTCTTTAATGCAGCTCGTTATCCATGATGAGATGCATTGCGATGTTACTGCCTGACCCTTCATACGCTTGGTGACTGCCACGAAAAGCTAGGTCATTTTGCAGAAGGGTCTACTATGTTTGATGTGCATGGCCAGTGTCCTTCTGACATCAAGGGTATGCCATCTTCTCTGGTCTTCTATCACCTGTGGGTCCAGGAAAAACACTGGTAGACTGATTAATATGGAAGGACACCACCACTTTAGGCAAAAATGCCGAGTGGGGGCAGAATTTCACTTTATCAGCATGGAACACTGTATATGGTGGTTCTGAGGAGAGGGTTCTTAATTTGGACACCCTTCTGGCCGACATGATGGCCACCAGGAATGCCACTTTCCATGATAGCACAAGCAGAGTGCACTAATCTATGGGCTTTTAGGGAGATTTTGTGAGCCCATCTATGATCAGGTTTAGGTCCCATTGAGGGACCGGGTCTCTGACCTGGGGATAGAGTCTCTAATCCTCTGAAGAATCTCATCACCATGGGGTGAGAGAAGGTGGTCATTGTGGAATGCTGAGATAGCTGCCAAATGTACCTTGAGGAATGGGAGCTTCAGCCCCCTTTCCTTGAACTCTAGAAGGTAATCTAGCATAGCATGGATTGGGATGGACTTTGGAGATGCCCCTCTTTTAGTGACCCAGACGGAGAACCACCTCCACTTTGCCCCATAGGTAGTCTTTGTGGAGGGTTTTCTGCTCTCAGTTGTTGAACCCCAGGTTCACAATGTGACTGGGATGGACCAGCGACACCCACCAATGAGATGGACATCAGTTCAAGTAAACAAAAGCTACTTTTATAGTGACACCTTAAACACCTCTAACCACTCAACAGTATAAAACAAGGAAATCTATGCGACAACACTTGTAATCAACTAACAATATGAAGCAAAGGTCTCTATAGGACACTTATAACCAACTAACAGCATAAAGCCAACAACCTAAATAAACACTTATAACTAAATAACAATATAAAGCTGAAAATCTATGCAAAGCACTTATAGCCAAATGACGGTGTGGAGCAATGACCTACTAGAGGGTGGCCATAATAAGTCAAGGACTTTTCTGGCTTCTTACTGCCTCAACATCGGTGTAGGCACTGACCAGCCCACCCAACGCGTATTTACCAATGGCTGAAAGCCATTCCTCCTTGCTAGCCAAGAAGTGTGGGCGGCAGAATGAGAAAGTCAAATGAGAGAAAAATAAACCCCCACACTTCCCCCGTGTACACGGGGGAAGTTTGGGGCCAACAGTTTAGAGCAGAAGCAGAGTAATGAACAATTATACAGTAAAAAGGATGCAAAATACAAATGACTAATAAAACACCCGGCAAATTAACATCACAAACTATGCTAGACCATAAACAACTATATCATGAAGGATTATACAGGATACAGAGAAAATAACAACAACTACACAAACTATGCAAAACTCAAGTAAAGAAACTACAATCACAGACTATATATAAAGGGTACCAAGTAGAATGATTAAGAAAAAGTAGGAGGCCTATATCGATTTATAATACCTGTCCCAGGACCGTGGTGGAACCCAAAGCGAGGAGGCAGACCAGCTGCAGCATCTCAGCATTTAATCGTTCGGCCGGCAATCCATGTACACCCCAAAAAGGAAGGTCTTGTGGGTGGATGCTCCCTGTCTCAGTCGGGGGCCAATCAGACTGGGTCACGACATGCCCTTTAGCATCCGAGGGTGGGAGAACACCAAGCTAGCTGAGACAGGGGGTTTAAATAGAACTTTGCACAGCCAGAGTAAAAATAGCCAATTAGGAGTGGGATTCTGGTCAGGACCAATGATCAAACTGGGACCCCAGACAATGACCCCTCCTTCGTGGTGACGGGGGTGCTGAGAAACTGTTGGGGGGGGTAGAAACTCACCCCCCTTGTTGTTGACAGAAACTAGGGAGGAAAAAACTCACACAGGAGATTGAGAGCCATCAGGGGAGATTGATACTTAGCATTCTTCCCCCTTGTGCTGGATGGCCCGGAGATGAGGCCCATCAGTGAGATGGATATTTAACATTCCTCCTTGAGAGCAGCATAATCCATGGGGCTGCATGTGGGGCGGGGTCGCCATTATGGCTGCCACCTTCGCTGACATCAGTCAGGAACTGTTGGACCTTTCTGGAGCATATTTGCTTGTTGGGGCTCAGCCATGTAGCCTCTAGGCTGTTAGGTGTAGTGATTTCAGGTCCGGATGTCGCAGGCATCTAGAGTCCTGTGTGAGCAGGTCTGCTCTGAGTGGTAGCATTATGGGCTGTGCCACTGAGAGGCAGAGGAGTGTGCTGTTTTAGGGCTGACGTGACCAAGCCAGAGCTATCAGGATCACATCTGCCCTCTCTCTTTTGATCTTTAGCAGAACCTATGGATCTGGGGGAGAGGGGGAAAAGCATAGAGTAGTGGGCCTTCCCAGCTTATCAGGAAGGCGTCTGATAAGGAGCCCCTCTCCCTGCCCTTCAGGAAGCAGAAGATGCTGCATTTGTAGTTTCCTCACATTGCAAAGGGGTCATTATGGGGGGAGCCCTACCTCACAAAAAGTTGAGTCACCACCCTTGGGTGTAGGGACCACTCATGTTGGGGATGGAATTGTCTGCTGAGTTTGTCCACTTGGTGGTTGCTCACCCCCGGTAGGTGGGCAGCTATTGGGTGTCAGTTGTGCTCCAGGGCCAGCTCCCATAGTCGGGTAGCCTCCACGCATAACGCGAGTGAGTGGGCTCGCCCCGGTGGTTGAGGTAAAACATAGCTGCCGTATTGTCCATTAGGACCTGTACCGTCTTCCCCTTTATCTTGCAAGCTAAGCGTTTCACCTTGGGCTCTTTCACATTTATATGAAGATAGCTGTCTACTGGCAGCCAAGTTCCCTGGGTGGAGAATCCTCCCGTGATAGATGGTCCCCAGCCCAGGACCAATGCATTCATAATCAAGGTAAGTGAGGGGTTCTGGGTCTCGAATGTGATTCCTCCTGCATATGAAGTTTGGGTCCTGCCACTACCCAGTTTAGTGGGTGGTGTCAGAGCCGTAAATTCGGGTTTCAGGCCCCCATTTGTCTTTGGGACCCGGAAGTGCCATGAGTAAAAACCCCTCCCACTTTCTCTTGTGGGCACTCTCTCTATTGCCCCCAGCTGTAGGAGCTTGTGGCATTCCAGCTCCAGCAGAGCCTCGTGGGAGCGGTCCTTGGCTCAGTAGTGACAGGGTGGTTTAATTTCAGGAGGCCTGGCCCTGAACTGGATGGCGTAACCTTGTGACACTGTGTCCAGTATCCATCGGTCCGATGTTATCTCAGACTACCAGTGTCAGAAGGTGGCTAATATGTTTTGAAATGGCAGGGGTGGCTGGCTTTGGTGTTGGTGGCAGCCCTCAGATGAGAGGTCAAAACTTCCGCCTCTGGGATGATTGCCAAACGTTATTGCCCTGGTGGGTGGTTTGGTTGGAGCCCTGTGACCTCATTCCCCTTCTGCCTCTGACTCTGTCCCTGTCGCCACTTCCGTAGGGCCAGTGGGACAACTGGAAGGTCAGTGACGTGGACCCTGCTGCTGTTGCTGTTGTTGGTGGTGCTGGGACTGCAATTGCTGTGTTTAAAAAGGACCATCTAGCTGTCTGAGTGGTGTACACCCCCCAGAGAATGGAGTGTTGTCCTGGAATCCTTCATGCCATGGAGCTTGGCATCAGTCGACTCAGCGAACAGCAGTGGGCCCTCAAACAGGAGGTCCTGAATGGACTGTTGCATCTGGAGAGATAATCCCAATCCCTGTAGCCATGCAGTCTGATGCATAGCAATCGCCAAAGTGACGCCTCGCTAGCTGCATGTGTGGCATCCCATGAGGAGAGCAGCGTTGCACTTGCCACCAACAGTCCTTCCTTGGATAAACTGTCGTAGTCCACTGCGTGGTTGGCAGGGATGAGGCCCCAAAACCTCTGCATGGACTTCCATAAATTGAAACCATATCTGCCCATGAGGGCCTGCTGGTTGACAATATGTAGTTGTAACAAATTGGTGGAATAAATCTTCCTCCTGAACAGATCTAATTTCTCAGTGTCTATTTTTTGGGGTGGTGGCTGGTTGGCCCTGCCCCTCCTGCTGGTTCACTGCATTCACCACCAGCGATCCAGGGGTGGTGTGCGTAAACAAGAAGCTGAGTTTGTTTGTGGGGACATGGTACTTCCTTTCCATTACCTTCGGGACTGGGGGGACTGATGATGGGGTCTGCCATCAAGCACAGGCAATCTTTAACAGCCCCTCATTCATGGAAACCACCACATTAGCTGTGTCACCCCCCATCAAAGACAGGGTCGAAGTCCTCTCTGGCCATCTCAATTGCCAGGTCAAGGTTTGCAGCCATGCACTTTAGCAGTTCTTGGTATGCCCTTGGGTCTTCCCTAAAGGATAGGGACCTTTGGTAGGCTACCTTGTCAAGGGAGGAGGAGGAAATAACCTGGGAGTCATTTCTCCTGAGGCCTGAAGGGGCCTTCCTCTGGGTCCGAGTCGTCATCTGATGCCTCTGGGTCCTGGCCCCCTTGTGAGGTGGTAGGTCTTGAGGACTCGGGGGATCCCTTTGGGTGACTCCCATGGTCCCCAATCTGCCCACTGTGCCGACCAGTCCTTAAAGGTTTGTGGTGGTGGGGCCCGTGCCACGTACGGTTTTCTTCCCCATGCCGGGGAGTGGCCAGCTGTGCTGCACCAGGTGGTGTGCAAGGAGCTTCCCTTCTTCCGTGTTGGTACTGGGAGGTCTCATGCGGGGAGTGGTGTGTCAGTGCAGGTGAAGGCGATGCTCTTGTTTTTCTGTGCTGAGGGGGGACGATGGTGAGTGCTTCCTCCTGTGCTTCCCACCAAATCCATCAATGCCAATGCCAGTGTTGGAGACATCAACGGATGATGGTGTCGATGCCGAGTGTTGGAGTCTCCTGATTAGTGGGATCTTGATCTGGTGCGGTGCGATTTCTGCAACGGCACCGGTGAATGTTCCCGGGATGAGGCTTCCAGCGAGAACTGCAGATAAGACCCATCATTCCCCCGTCTCAGACCCTGAACCCAAGCCCTCAGTGCAGACTCCAATCCCATGTGGTGTTTTTTTGGCATCCTGGACAGGGACCAATGCCGACGGAGGGACGGCGCAGCGTGCACCTTCTGCACCAGAGCTATCTGTGCTGCCAGTGGGACGCTTGGCACTGAGGCCGGGCACAGGGCCTCTTCCATGTCCATGAAGCATAGGTGATTTTCCTGCTCCTTCTGTGTCCTCGGCTTAAACGACTGGCAAATTTGTCACTTGTTGGTCCGATGGGCCTCCCCAAGGCATTTCAGGCATTCTTGTGGGGGTCGCTGATCAAGAAACCCTTTCTGCACGTAGCAGAGGGCTTGGAACCGGGCATGGTCGAGTTCCTGCCAGGCCACGTGTTACCTCTGGGATGCAAGAGAGAGATGGGTTCTCCCTGTGCAGTCCAAGCCCGGAGGCAAGATAGTTACAAAAAGTGATTCCAGAGTTGGAAAAATGAAGAAAAGAAGTAGATGATGGGTAAATGGACAGGTGCTTGCAAACTTGAGAAGGCGGGTGGTTCCAGGACTGTTGCAACGGTGGAAAGAAGGAACTAAAGGGGGGCACCTCTATACTACACAGATGAGCAGGTGAGAGGGGGTGTTGGCCACTGACCCTATGGGGACAGGCTAGGGCAAAAAGCTTCTGGGCAGCTGTGCTCTGTGGCCAGCACACAACTAATGGGAATGGATGTGAGCAGCCCTTGAAGAAGAACTGAACTCTCCTCTGTACAGATAGAGACATCAGGCAATCTTTACCATGTGCCTCTTCCCTGACTGGGACGGACCAGTTCCAGGAGCAAGAGGAGTTCCTTCTGCTTTGCTCCCAGTCACTCACTCCTTGGCCTCTCTGGTGAGGCAGCCAGTTAATCCAGTTGTAGCAGTGACTTTCGTGATGCAAACATTTGTATTTGTTGGAAATGGACTGAGTTCAACCCTCATCCCCAAATGCATTTCACAAAGGCCCCCGAACGGCTAGCCCCTGGTGAGAACGTTCCATCACCAATGAGTTGGTTAGCTCTCAGACAATGACTTAGAGTTGAATAATTCTATATCCCATTAACAATCCCTGCAGTAAATGGTCCAGGCCGTTCTGCGGATGGGGTCTGATAACATGCAACCCCCAGGATGCTCAATGAAATTAACCCCCCAACCACCAGTAAAGGGATATACTTTGCAAACACAATAGTGGCATTCACTGCTTCAAGAAGTCAGACCTAAATACCAGGGCTGGGTTTAAAAAGTGCTGGGTCATTTTTTGACCAATTGGTAATAACAGTTGTCAGTGTGTCAGTTCAGGCTAATCCCCTTTCTCATTGCAGAGTGTAAACCAATCCTCAGCAGATGTTGGGAACAAATCCTCCTCTCAGTCTAGGCACAGTTGCCACAGAGGCCAGCTGCATTGCAGGGGAATGTTCTGTGCTCTAATCAGAAGCACAGCCAGGAATATGTCATAGCACCTGTCAGCCAAGGACCATGGAAAGTTTTACAATGTTGTGAATTTATCATCACAGTTCCCCAGTGCAAGACAGACCGATGTGGCAACCTCTCATTGCCGTATAGGGACGGGGAGACGCACAAATGCAACTTGTACAGTGTCACACATTGTCAGAGACTGGGACTTGGAGGGTCATGCCTAGTGGGTGAAGCAGTTATTGGTAGCCACAGGAGCTAAGATCAGAGCTGAAGTCAGAGGTTAAGAATTGGAGCTGAGGAAAAGAGCCAGATTACCTCCTAGAGTGAGGCAAGACTGGAAAAAACAGAGGATATCATTGTCATGGACAAACACTTTGCAACCACCAAACCGTATAATTGGAATAACAGAGACGTGGTGGGATAGCTTGGATGACCGGAGCTCTGACATGGATGGGTACAGTGGCGTCGCTAGCATTGGGCACCCGGGGCACATGCCCCGGGTCCCAACGCCGGTGCCCCAGTTCTCTGGCCCAATCGGGCCGGGGACCCGGGGCCCGATCCCTGGCGGTCCGCGGCCACGGCGGCTGCGTCTCCGGCCAGGGATCCAGGGCCTATCTGGCAGTCCGGCAGGCCCCGTCCCCTGGCCTGGGATAGGGCCAGGGGGAGGCCACACCGCCGCTGCCAGCTAGCCCGCGCTGCGGTGCGGCGCGGCTCAGCCCAGCCTAGCCCAGCGCGGCCGGAAACGGCCGCTGGAGGCCGGGCCTGCGGCCGCAGCCCTGGATCCCCGGCCGGGGACGGGGCTGCCGCGGCCGCACCCAGGCCCCGGATCCCCAGCGGGGGACGGGACCACTGCAACCGCGGGCTGCCGGCCGGGTCCTGGATCCCCAGACAGAGACGGGGGTCACCGCAGCCACTGGCAGCCAGGCCAGGGATCCGGGACCCAGCCAGCAGCCCGTGGTTGCAGCAGCCCCGTCCCCGGCTGGGGATCCAGGGCTGCGGCCACGGGCCCGGCCTCCAGTGGCCGCTTCGGGCGGCGCCGGGCCAGGCTAGGCTGAGCCGCACCGCACCGCAGCGCGGGCTAGCTGGTGGTGGCGGCGCTGCCTCCCCCTGGCCCTATCCCGGGCCAGGGGGTGTGGCCTTTTGGATGGGGGCAGGGCCTGCCCTCCAGGGGCGTGGCTGGGCCCATGCCCCGGGTCTTTCCCCACCCCAGCGATGCCCCTGGATGGGTATAAGTTGTTCAGGAAGGAAGGGCAGGGAAGAAGAGGGGGAGAAGTAGAGCCATATGTAAAAGAGTTTTATGACTGCTCAGAGCTCCATTATGGAAGCAGAAACAAGCCAGTTGAAAGTCTGTGAGTTAAATTTAGAGGAGAGGGCAACAAGGGGGATGTTGTGGTGGGTGTCTGCTATAGACCACTAGACCAGAAGGAGGAGGTGGATGAGGCATTCTATGGACAACTAGCAGAAGTTTCTAGATCACAGGCCCTGGTTCTCATGGGGGACTTCAATTACCCTGACATCTGCTGGGAGGGCAATACAGCAGTGCACAGGCAATCCAGGAAGTTTTAGAGAGTGTTGCAGACAACTTCCTGGCACAAATGCTGGAGGAACAACTAGGGGCCTTGCACCTCTCGACCTGCTGCTCACAAACAGAGAAGAATTGATAAGGGAAGTAGAATTGAATGGCAACCTGCGCAGTAGTAACCATGAGATGGTAGAGTTCAAGATGCTGATTAATGGAGAAAAGGAAAGAAGCAAAACACAGGGTGTATTCACACAGCACTTTTGTTTCGAAACAACGAGGTTGTTTCAAAACAAAAAAAAACATGTTCACACGATGCACAGTTGTTTCGAAACAAGG
>ML682020.1:18911660-19054753 GCA_007922195.1 Podocnemis expansa | reverse complement strand
CGGCGGTCTCCAGGGAGCAGCCTGGGCTGCGGGCTGAGCCCCGCGCCCCCGACCCACCGGCGCTGTCCGGGGAGCAACCCGGGCTGCAGGCTGAGCCCCGCGCCACCGACCCGCCGGAGGTGTCAGGGAGCAGCTCTGGCGGGGGGCTGAGCCTTTCTGGGGCTGCAGGGTGAGCCAACAGCGGCTCACCCTCAGGGGGCTGCAGCCCCCTGCAGCACGTAATGAAATAGCATGTTCACACTGTGAACATGCTATTTTGTTTCCCGCTTTTTTCACTATTTCGAAATGACTTTTTGCTAATTCGAATTAAGTCATTTCGAAATAAGGCGTTATTTCGAAACAAGTTGTTTCAACACAACATGTTTTGAAATAACCATCTGTGTGTGAATACAGCCACAGACCCTGGACTTCAGAAAAGCAGATTTTGGCTCCCTCAGGGAACTGATGGGCAGGATCCCTTGGGAGGCTGATCTGAAGGGGAAAGACATCAAAGAGCGCTATCTGTATTTTAAAGAAACCCTGCTAAGGGCATAGGAAGACACCATTCCGATGAGCAGAAAGAACAGCAAATGTGGAAGGTGCCGAGTGTGGCTTAACAGAGAACTCTGAACAGAGCTAAAGCATAAAAAGGAAGCTTACAGGAAGTGGAAGCTTGGACAGACGACTAAGGAGACATATAAAGATATTGCTCAGGACTGCAGGGATAAAATCAGAAAGGCCAAAGGACAATTGGAGTTGCAGCTAGTGAGGGATGTAAAGGATAACAAGAAGGGGTTCTACAAGTATGTTAATAACAAGAAGAGGATCAAGGATGGTGTAGGTCCCTTACTGAATGGGGCAGGTATCCTTGTGGTGGAGGATGAGGAAAAAGCTGAAGTGCTTATCAAGGCTGTTTCCCCACTCTGGCACTCTGAGTGCAGAAGGTGGGGGCCTGCAACAGGCCTTAAAAGCCACCAGCCTTAAAGCCTGGTCTTAAAACTCACCAAGGCCTCCAATTTTCTGGCCTTGGAGTGGTACTGCTGCTACCACCCTAATGCAAAAACCTCTTGAAAACACTTGGGAATTCCTTCCTGTGAGGCACCCTCAATCACTTTTATTCCTCCCTCGGGAGAGTGACTGAACCCCAGCTGGGGTATGAGCTGGAACTGGGACAGACTTCTCTTTAGTAGCTGGCTGTGCAGTCTAAGGCACATGCACACAAAACCCTTGCCTTTCAGGGCACAGAACCAGAGCTTACTTTAAAAGGTAAAATCTTTAATCAAAAAGGGAAGATAAGAAACACAGAGAGTTGCTTCTCTGGGATTTAACTTAGATAGTTACAGGGCAGGGGGAAGGGGTACATGTGCTCAGCACAGAGAAATCCAAAAACAAACCAAAAACAAAGAAATACCCTGACCATGTCTAAGTAAACATTCCCTGTTCTACTCATGCCTGGTCAGTAACAAACTTGAGCTTATCTTTGGTAAGAATGTCACTGGATCTTTCCTCAGGCCTCTCTCTGGCCTCCTCCTGATTCTTCCAGGAGCTCTGCTGCATCCGAACAGGAACAGGCAAGGCTGCTGCTCCAATTCAAAAACCTGTACTTTGTTCCTATTGACTCCCCTGGGCCTCACTGACCAGGGTGTTAACCCCTTCCTCTCCAAGGTTACTACAGTCTTCAATGCTTTCTTTACTTCAGTTTTCACAGGCAGGGCCAGCTCTTAGCCCACTACACTGGGTACAGCAGATTGGAGAGAAGAGAGGTCCTTGGTGACGGAAGGTCAGGTTAGGGACTACTTAAAGAAGCTGGATGTGTACAAGTCCATGGGACCGTACAAACTGCATCCAAGGGTGCTGAGGGAGTTGGCCGATGAGATAGCAGTACCGCTAGCCACTATATTTGAAAACTCGTGGCAAACAGGGGAGATACTGGAGGATTGGAAGAAGGCCAGTATAGTACGTATCTTCAAGAAAGGGAAAAAGGTGGATCCAGGGAATTACAGGCCTGTCAGCCTCACCTCAGTCCCTGGAAAAATCATGGAGCAGGTTCTCAAAGAATCCATCCTGAAACACTTGGAGGAAAATAGACTGATCAAGAACAGTCAGCATGGATTCACCAAGGGTAAATCATGCCTGATCAACCTCATTGTCTTCTATGATGAAATGACTGGATTTGTGAATGTGGGGAGAGCCGTTGACGTGATATATCTCGACTTTAGCAAGGCTTTTGATATGGTTTTCCACACCATCCTCGTCGGCAAGTTAAGGAAGTATGGGTCAGATATGTGGACCTGTAAGGTGGATAGAAAACTGGCTAGATCAACAGTTTCAGCATGTAGGAATCAGTGGCTCCATGTCTAGTTGGCAACAAGTAACAAGTGGTGTGCCCCAGGGGTCAGTCCTGGGGCTGGTTCTGTTCAACATTTTGATTAATGATCTGGATGATGGGATAGATTGCACACTCAGTAAGTTTGCGGATGACACCAAGCTGGGGAGAATGGTAGACATGCTGGAGGACAACGACAGGATTCAGGAAGACCTAGACAAATTGGAGCAGTGGGCCAATAGAAATCTCATGAGGTTCAACAAGGACAAGTGCAAAGTCCTGTGCTTGGGATGGAAAGACCCCATGCACTGCTACAGGCTGAGGAGCAATCAGCAGTGTAGAAAAGGACCTGGGGGTCATGGTGGATGGGAAGCTGGATATGAGTCAGCAGTGCGCTCTTGTTGCCAAAAAGCCAATGGCATACTGGGCTGTATCAGTAGATGTGTTGCCAGCAGATCAAGGGATGTGATCGTTCCCCTCTATTCGGCACTGGTGAGGCCGCATCTGGAATACCGTGTCCAGTTTTGGGCTTCCCACTACAAAAAGGACGTGGACAAATTAGAAAGAGTCCAGCGGAGGGCAACAAAAATGATCAAGGGGCTGGAGCACAAGACTTACAAAGAGAGACTGAAGGAACTAGGCTTATTTATCCTGCAGAAGAGAAGACTGAGGGGGGATTTGATAGCAACCTTCAACTACTTGAAGGGATGCTCCAAGGAGGATGGAGCTCAGCTGTTCTCAGTAGTAACAGAGGACAGAACAAGGAGCAATGGTTTCAAGTTCCAGCTGGTGAGGTCAAGGGTGGATATTAGGAAAAACTTTCTTACTAGGAGGGTGGTGAAGGATTGGAATGAGCTGCCGAGGGAAGTGGTGGAATCTCCATCTTTGGAGATATTTAAGGCTTGGTTAGACAAAACCCTGGCTGGGATAGTTTAGTGGGAGTGGTCCTGCTTTTTTTGGCAGGGGGTTGGACTTGATGACCTCATGAGGTTCCTTCCAACTTTATGATTCTATGATTCTATGATACTCACATGTGTAAAATCAAGCAAGCATGAGTCTCTGCAGGGCTGGAGCTGTCGCAAGATAGGTTTGGACACCCAGATTTCATTTTGTGAGCAGACCTCACATATTATGTAGGTTCATCACCATGTACTTTATTTACAATGACTTATACAGCTTCCTCTCCCATCACCACAGAGCTTTCCCCAAGCTTCAACATGTCACCTTGTCAGGGAAACTGGGGAAAAAGGATTGAGGAAAGAGAAGTCTCACCAGTCTGCAATCTTGAGTATCTTTGCCTCTTCCTTCCAGTCTTCCATATAACAGTCCTCGCCTGACCACCTGAATCCAGTTTTTAACTTTTTTCAACCAGTTCTAATCCATTCTCTCCCAATTTGGCCCAAGAGGGGAGACTAATCCCATGCTGTCACACCCCATCCCCTATTTTTTTGGCTACCTAGCAGGGCCTTTCGTCTTTTTCCACAGGCTCTACCTTTCTCCTGGGAGCTTCTGCCCCTTTCCACTATCACCATTTCTTTAAACTGGCTCTCTAAAATCCTTTTAGGACTCTCATCCATCTTCTACCCACCAAAGGTGCATCCCAGTGGAGACGATAACTCCATCTGTTTCTGCCCAACTGTCCTCACATGAGGGGCAACCTTTTGTATTACTGGATTTCTTCCCTACTTTTAAAGTCTTTCTACCTTCTCACCCATTTCAGTACACTGTTGTTCTGACTCTGTCTCTTTCTGGCTCTCGTGATTTTTACATATCTTTTCACCTTCCTTCTGTACCAAAGCTTGTTAACTTTCTGCTCCCTTTTCATTTCCCTCTATTTTTCCAGTCTTCTCTCAGGCCTTTGGGTTCTTGGCTTGTTGCTGTCTAGTCTGTCCTGCTCCTTCTTTGTCTAGTTCCCGCATTAGCTTTTTGATGTATTTCTTGACATGTGACCTACCGTGGTGCCTCACTCTTGTGGAGCACAGACAGATAACTGTAACCCTGTGTAATGGACATTGTGACCAATATCCAGCAAGACTCCATATTGTCAGTTTGGACTTTCTGCTTAAACAATGTACTTCATTTTGGATACTTGATGAAATCTGGTTTAGGTATATGCTGTATATGTTCTTTTAAATGTGTGAACAAGGTGTGTGAATGAAGGGCGTGTGTGTGAAAAGGCCAGTCTCAACTGCCAGCCTGTCCTGATGAACCATAAGTACCATCTAACTGGCTGAACAATGCAGACATCTCATTAAGGCAAACAGAAGGAGCCACCCCAGAAAGAAAAGAATAAAATACAATCAAGTCTGCAAGTGACTGGGGACCAATGATCTCCCAGGAACCCTGAGGCTACATGACACAGCAAATCCCATAGACTTACATGAAGGCCTGCAAGTATAAAAGATGGGTGAGAGCATGAAAACTTTGGGGTCTCATTCTGCAACTGACATCTTGGAGCATCGGATCATGACCGACAGAGCCCTGGCTCCCTCCTTGTGCCCAGCCTAGTTGGCCACTAGGCTGGCTCAAGCAACACATGAAAGGACTGGTAATTACATCACACCAGCTTGCAGAACTTTGTGTGTGTGTGTGCTTTTTGCTATCCTTACTTATTTACAATAAATGTGGCATATTGCCTTGTCCCCCTGAATAAGATCCTGCTAGTCTTTTCTTTTTACTAGGGGGTGCTCTCCTGGGTGCCCTTTTTGGTATAACACTCTGCTGTTTGGCTCTGCCCATATTACCAGATTTGCCTTTCACCTTGGGGTGTGCTCATTTATTAAAGTTATGTTTTTAGTGTCTCTGTAATTCTATCAATGTACTGCTTGTTTTGCTTGTGTTTCTATATGGTGCTCTATTTCTCCCTTCTGCAAGTCCCTCCTTCGGTGGGAGTACCCTGCAGGGCTTCACTTCCACAGGGCTGGGTTCCTGCAGTCCAGAATCAGTTGTGAGTGTGCGCGCGCAGACACACACACACACACACACACACACACACACACACACACACACACACACACACACACACACACACACACCTGAGCAGGCAGGGTCAGTCAGTCAGCACTCTCATGTACCATGGGCTCCACATTTCATCCCCTGCCCCGCCAATCTCACACCACAATTGTCCACAGATGGGCAGACCCCACAAGATTTTGGGGCATTACAGGGATCTTTGGCTTAAGTAAGAGTGTTGCTGCAGAGCAAATAAGGAAACTGAGAAGAAAGAGTAACCAAAGTTCTGAGAATGTCTGGCACCCAGCTTGATCATAAAAAATATTTTATTGCCAGGTATATAAAACCTGTCAAACAAAACAGTTATGATATGACAGAGCATCAGTTGGGGGGCTGGGGAAATCTAGCTCAAGTTTGATCACAAAAATGAGGTTTAGAAAGTTATACCTAGAGAGAGAGAGCTGGGGGTCTCAGCACTCAGAGATGCTTGACCTGGTCAAGTTTCCCAGGTATTCTTTGGGGAGGGTCGACAGCTGCTCAAGACCAGCAGACTGGCCCCCGGCCCCCCGGATCAGTGAAAAGGTGAAGTCCTAGTGGAGTTGGTGCAGCTTTTGGAATCAAGTACCAGAACATAATTTTGAACTTGGGTAGGTTTTTTTGTAGGGAAGTAACAGTGGGTCAAGGGAGAACATTAGATTTGTTTACCGATGAATGAGACTAAAGGAAGTATACCAGAGTTGTTTTGTTTTGGCTGTATAATAGGAACTGATCACTCCTGGCTATGGGCAATGACACTCAAAAGGGAGCTCACAGTGCAGTCAGGAAGTTTTGGATCCTCTAAAAGGATTCATTACTAGAATTGGTCTGATAAACGCTGAGCTGTGGGTGTTCAGTTGGGGGTTGATTAGCATCAGCAGTACTCCTCTTCTTCTCTGGTCCCAGAGTTTAGTGCAGTCCCTGCCTTGGAACCTGCAGTCCCCACTTTGAATGCTAATGGAGATGCTTCCCTGGTCCCTCTTTGATTCAAGTCAGGCTAAGGAAGTTGCCTTAATCTTGTCAACCTTGACCAGAGAAGTTTAGGTGCATCTCCCACTGTATTTCCATTGCTTTTTGTAAGTATTTCTTCTAACCTGTTCTGGTTCAGGAAGAGGAAAGTTCTCTGTCAGTCACACAGGCTGGGGACTGCCTCAGGGACCCAAAGCTGATGGGTAACACTAGGTATTTCTTTCCTGCCTTAGAGGAAATGAGCTTCAGTCTGTCACACTAAACAGAGATCAGGCAATGCCTTGACCACCCCCCTCTGCTTCGACTGGAAATGTTCCTCCAGCTTCCAGAGGCACAGGAAGATTTTCCTTTCCCCACGAATACACAGTAGCCTCAATCTTATCCCAGCACCCAGGCTCCTAACCAGTGAGCACCCCTCAGCGGAATCTACTAAACATGTCCCTGATGTATCACCATCTGACTCTCAGAGAAGGTGGGTGTTTCCTTTGCTTCCACCCACAGAACTTTGCAAGAGAGGTGCAATCTCTTTTCAGATGTCTTAAGCCCCCCTCACTGATAAACAATTTTGCAATTTGTGGGTGGGGTCTTACTTTTTTCTACCACAGCCTGGTAGTCAGTATTCCCCATCTTACTTCCGCACATCACAGGGACTCCAGCTTCCATGAGCTCCTCAGTGAATTTAACAGTGTCTTCCCCCAAAATAGTGGATTGGTGGCCTCCACACCCAAGCCTTGTGAGCCAGGGAGAGTGGGGGTACTGCAAAAGCTGTTCCAGAACAATGGAGTCCAGGATCAACCCAGCTCCTCAGTCACCAGGCCTCATCCACCCAGTAATTTTTGTATAAAGGCCCTAGGTCAGTGTTTCTCAACCTATAGTGGACCAGGGAATACCTAAAGCTATTAATTACTTTATGCAGAACATCTGGTGAAAACTCATCCAAAAAACCCAGTATACACCAGCTGTAGTGTTCATGATGCCTCCATATTACACATTCCTGCAAAAATGATTCAGGAAATCAAATTAAATACAATTTTATGAATATAACATGCATTTATTTCTAAAAAAAATTACAATGCAGGGGTGACACTGCACCTAAATACTGGGGGGGGTGGACTCAGCCCCCACCAGCTGCCGGGGTCCCGATCTGTTCTCTCGCCCCCCCCGCTGGCCCCCTGAGCCTTCCCCAACACCCAGTCCTGCTGCTAGCCCCTGCTACCCCAGGCTGACCCCCTCCCCCACACCCTTTCCCCGCTGGGCCTGTGTGCCTGTTCCTGGACTGCCCCCCTCCAGCTCCCTTACCTGGCTCCAGAGGAGAGCGGGGCCATGCCACAGGCTGTGGCCCCCAGGATGACTGTGCTGTCAGGTCAGGGTGGGAGTTTTAAAAACTTCCAGACCAGCAAGCAGCAGCTTCCTCCTGGCTGTAGCCTGGCAGCATCCCCTGTGCAGGGGCATGAAGGTACAACCTGCACAGTCGAGTGGCTGGCTACTCAGAGCACTGCCCCTGAGTTTCAGGGGGGCTGAGGCCCCCTGAGCCCCTCCCAATGATGCCACCGACACCATGACATTTTAAATGCCTCAGCTGCAGCAAAGGAGCAAGGCAGTGGCAGGCACTTATGCACATATAGAAGCTTTGATGCAGCTGGGGCGTTTTAAATCACCCAGGCATGTGCTCGCTCACTGCATTGTTCCTTTCCCCTTCCCCACTCTGTCACAGGGGGCGTGGGGGGGGGTGCATCAGGGTTGGCCACAGAACACCTCCACTATTTTCCACAAGACACCAGCTGAGAAACACCGGCCTGAGTCATGTCCTCTGTGAGCGCCTTGCTACCAAAGGCTTCTGACCGTACTGATGCGCTGACAGACCATGCCAGTCTCAAACGGTTGCCATTGTGGTATCATAATCCAAGGCTTTGTTGTCACTTAGCTCCACATAGGCAATCTGAGTTTCTGGCAGGCAAACAGCTGCCAAGCCCATGCCCTCTCTTATGCACTCTCTTCCTGAAGCCACCCTCTGACACATGTGCCAGAAGGCACTCGTGTGGGACCCATTTTGCACAGCCTCAGGGCCTAGTGCCCACCTATCACACTCCCTACCCCGGGATGCACCAGCTGCTGCAAAAGCTCTCACGGCACCTGCAATAAAGTGCTGCAAGCTTTGTGGCTGCTCTTCTCCCCCTTCTCCACTTGCTACCCAAGGGGCAGCTCTTCTCCCCCGCCGACCATGGCTTGCCGACCAGCAGCAGCCGCCAGCTATACTCAGTCGAGACTATGGGTTCTTTTCCTATGACGAAAGGCAAATTGACTTCAGGCTCCCCATAGCTACAACCTAACAACTGCTCTGATTTGCTGTTCCTGTATGACCTGATCCTGTTTTACATCCCCTGCATTTATTTTCATTCCTTTCTTTAAGTTCTTTAAGGGGGGCCTCTTCGAAGCATCTGACGAGGTGGGATTTTCTCCCAGGAAAGCTCCTGGGAAAAATAAATCTGTCAGTCTTAAAGTGCCACACGCCTCCCTGGTTTTTTGCATCAACAATGCATCATCCGATCGGAAGCAGCGAGTCTACAAGCCACAGCCGCTACCTGGGCCCGCCCCGGGCAAGGCGCCGCCCGGCTCTCGGCTGAGGCCACGTGCTGGGGTCAACGACCGAGAGTTACCGCGGGAAGGGGCGGGGCTTAGGCGCCGCTCCCCCCCCGCTACCGCCCTCAAAGACACGCCCCTCACGAGACGCCGGCCGACCAATGAGGGGAGCCCTGGGGCGGGAGCGGACGTGCGCGGGTCTTTCGAGCGACGCGGCCGGAATGACGGGCGGGGCCCTGGCCACGCCCCCTTCGCCCCCGCCCCCCCCGCTCCTCTAAAGAGGCTCGATGCCGTGCGTGTCGCCCACTGAGCCGCCTCGCGCCTCAGGTAACGGCAGGGGCCATTCCTCCTCGGGCGTGGGGGGGCGTGGGGCTGTCCCATCTCTCGGCTACAGAGGGGGGAGCGCTGGGGCCGGCTCGTCTCAGGGACGTGGGGAGGGGGAGCGGTGCTCGGCGGACAGAGCGGGGCTGTCCCAAGCGCAGGTGCGATGGGGGAGGCCGGCTCTCCCATTCCAGGTAGGGCGGGGTTATCCCATCTCTTGGGTACGAGGGGAGCGACGGTGGAGAGGGAGAGGGACTGTCCCATCTCAGGTGCGGGGGGGGGGGGGCGATGGGCGCGGATTGGGAAGGAGCCGGGACTGTCCCCACAGGCGCGGCGGGCTCCCCCCGTTCCGGAGCCGGCGATGGAGGGGACCGGTGGGGGAGGGGGGTCGATGCCTTTGCTGTGGCGGTTGAACGGCTCTCGCCCTGGCCGGCTGGTTCGTGGCGGGAGCGGCCGGTAAGTGGGTAAAAGCGGCCCTCGGCTGTGCCGGGTGCCCCTCTGCTCCCCCTTGTGCCGAACCTGGTGCAAGTGCCTTAAATAAACCCAGCCCGCTTCCTACTTGCATCATGGCCCGTGTTGAGCAAACGCCGGGCTGGTGTTTGCCTTCCCCGGGGTGAAAAGCTGAGCTCCGCGCCTGCCGCCTGGGGTTGACGCTCTCCAGTAACCTTTGCCTCTGTTCAGCCGGGGCCTGGGCTGCCTTGGGACTGACAGGCAGACAGCAGGATGACTGGGAAGGTGTCTATTGGCTGAAATAATCAGGTTACACTAGCATGATGCTGCAGAGGGAGCCTGACGCAGGCGGCGTTAGGAAAACACTGCTGATGCTCGCTCTGGCTCAAGACTTCAAACGGCTCCGAAACCACCAAATAATTATTTCATTCTGGGATTTCTAAAGCTCCCTCTGTACCGTGAAGCGCCACTGCCATGGTTTTCCGAACTACTGTTTAGGAGCTGAATCCTGCTGTCGAGTAGGATCGCTATCAGAATATAAACACGCAGTCTGGTGGTGCTTTTAAAGACTAACAGATACATTTATCGCATGCTCTCGTGCGAGAAGAGAACATACACAGTAGCATCTAACTTCAGGGGTTCTCAGAATTTCAACACATCTTAATTGTACTGATTGGACCACCATCCCTTCTGGTTAGCAGTTGCATAACTCACCACCTCTGCCATAATGATCACAAAACATCCCTGCAGCAGATATAGAAACTGCTAGTCTAACCTTGCTCTGTGTAAGGAAGGTGGCTTAGCAGATGAATACATGGGAAGTTGAAAGTGCTGTTGCACAGTCACAGGTTTCCAACATAAATTTGTTGGTCTTGAAGTGCTACAGGACTTCCAGCAGATCACTTAGTAGCCTGTGGACCACAGCTGTTGATTTTAGCTTACTTATGAGGGAGAAAACTTCTACAGGGAAGCTAAACACAAAGTTTAAATGAGAAAAGGGAGCTGTATCTTAATCAGCTTCTACTAATCTATAACTTGGGAACAATAATGATTAATTCATTGCTATCTTCACAAGGAGTGCAAGAGTTAAACCATGAGCTTAAAATACATGGCTACTGTTGCAGCAGTAATGTGAAACCTCTAGCACCTGCCTTTAGATCAGGCTGTACCTTTACAGAACTTGAATGCCAAATTAATTTTAAACTACTGAGCAGTCACATTCTTATGCCAGTCTGTGAAATGGCTTCAGTGAAATATTAGCAGGTCAAGTATTGGGACATCTGTTAACGTCTCTTGGCCAAAACTGAACCGACTTGCTGAAATGATCTTGTCTGGTGTAGCTGGTATCTGTGCCTTCAACGGACTTTTTTTTTTTTTTTAAATTAAGCACACTGGAAATAGGTAGCAAAGTAAGACTTTCTGTACTAGCATCCAGTGGTGGAGTAGCTGTGTCAATCCCAGGATATCAGAGTCAAGGTGGGTGAGGTAAAAGTGTCTTACAGGACCAGCTTCTGTTTTGGGCAGGGATTGGAGGGAGGTGAGCATTCAGGCTTTCTCTGAGCTCTTCTTCAGAGATGGGGCCAGGACTATGCCACTAGTATAACCTTCATCACTCAGGAGTGTGAGTAAGCCACCCTTCAGCAAAGTAAGGGACACTGACTTGAGCACTGGTGTGAACAGCTCTATGTTGGCAGGAGAGCTCCTCCTGCCAACATAGCTACTGCCTCTCATGGACGTGGCTTTATTAGGCTGACAAGACAGAACATCTGAAGGGTTGATGGGTATTAGTGCTGTGTGTTGACATAGCACATCAATGCAGGCTGTCCTGGGGAAACTTAATCAGTGTCACAGAACAGACTGGTCTCACCTTCAAGGTGAAGTGACCTGTTACCACACTGTATGTCCCGTCCCGTGGTCCCCCCCCCCCCAAGGTTTGGGGGGGAGGGTGTGTTTGAAATCTTGGGAGGGGTCTGAACAATATGCCATAAATCTCACCTTGACAACTGACCAGGTCATCATATGAGAGTCATGTTATGTTCAGTTAGCCAATCCAATTGACTCAACATTGACAAATTTTGTTTAATGTTTAAGCCAAGTGCAACGAAGACTGGAAGTTTTCCTGCCTTCTGTGAATGTCATCATTCAGGAGATCTTGGGCAAGTTGGCCACGTCCTTTATGAACAGGGGTGCCACAACTTGCAAGCTATGGTGACCTTTCAAATTCTAGTGTGTTTAAGCTAGATGTTGGTTACATCTCAGACTTGTAGGTATACACAGATGCATTAAAAGTTCATTGTGGCAGGAACAGTAGCTTTCTGTGTGTTTGAACAACAGCTAGCACAATTGGGAGTCACTTGGTGAGCAGCTGGCTAGGTGCTACAGTTGTACAATAGCGTCCTGGAGGTAAACACTCTTTTCTATTCAAAGAGAGGGTCTGAATCCTTGACAGACTTGTACCTCTAAAGTAAATCTCATGTGCCAAAACTTGTTAGCTGACTTCTAGTAAACAATACTTCATTTCCAACTGGATATCTTAACTGTTACAAATGTGTAAATAAGGCATTGACTGGTGCTGTGTAAGGAAGCGTATCTCAGTAAAATCATAGTTCTGGTTTAGATTTCCAAGGGAAGTTACTTGCTCAGAGCCCACTGAATTTTCAGTGGGCTTGGTGCAGCTAATGCCTTCAAACTTCATAAGTCTCCTTTCTATATATGTGCAACTTGGCTATTAGGCCAGTTTCTTCCATGAAAACTGCTTATCCAAATGTTTTCATTTGCTCCAGCAGGGGGTGAGGCCTACAAATCCCAGACACTTAGGGCAGGCAAAATAGATCCAGCATGGTGAAAACATACAAGGAGCAAAGACTTTATAATGCTCAGTGATCCATGCTGTCCCCTTTATGTTATGGCATTGCAGAGTCCGGTCTAGGTCAGTGAAAAAACGAGTTGTGTGGCACTTTAAGACTAACATTTATTTTTTTGCATGAGCTTTCGTGGGAGAAGATCCCACTTCCTCAGATGCTTCGAAGATGGGTGAACTTACAGAAAGGAATGAAACTAAATGCAACGGGGTGTAAAACATAGCTGTACCTGGGACATCAAGACGTCAAAGAGAGACAGCTGAACTCGAATTAATATGCAAGCTAAATTCTGTGAAGGCTGGTCTGAATCGAGACTATGGATTCTTTTCCCATTACAAAGGGTAATTTGACTTCAGGCTTCCCATGGCTTGAACCTGTAAACTGCTCTGATTTTGCTGTTTTACACCCCGTTGCATTTAGTTTCATTCCTTTCTGTAAGTTCACCCATCTTCGAAGCATCTGAGGAAGTGGGATCTTCTCCCACGAAAGCTCATGCAAAAAAATAAATCTGTTAGTCTTAAAGTGCCACACAACTCCTTGTTGTTTTTTCACTGGACTAGACTAACAGTTATCCCTTTTAAAATGGTCTAGGTCAGTCAGTAATCAGTCTCCTGGGAGTGACCCCCTCTAGAGGGCCAGCCCCCAAACAGTGCCATAGTTCCCCAGGATCAGGTCTGAGGACTCCAAGACCAGACCTTTGTCACCAGCATTCCCTGCCTCTCTCCATGATTCCCTGCAGCAAATCCAGTAAAGCCAAACTACTGCAAGAGGTTTATATGCTGTGCTCCTTTAGGGTGCAATGCTGAGGTTTTACAATAACGTGCAGTGTTTCAAAAACAAAGGTAACTAAGTCACCTGGCATGCAGAATCTTCATAGTCCTTAACTTCTGCCTCTGTGCTGACCTACAACATAGCCAGTACTGGTTTGAGAAGAATGGACTGTTTCTCTCCTTTTGTCTGCATTCCTCCTTTGTTCCTCCCAGTCTAGGCTTCTGGGTCTCTCCAAAAACTCCCTTCTTCCAGTAACCTGACACTTGGCTCTCCAGCTTGAGTCACAAATTCCACTCACTGGGAATCAATTATCAATGCTCATTCTGTTTTACTGGCAGCTCTGTTGGTTTGAGGTATCTTTAATGATCTAGCTTTTCTACCCACACTGCCAGGTGACAGCCCCTACCTGGTGCTTTCTGTGCTGTTTCAGCAGGAGCTATATGTATTTACAATGCAAAATGTATCAGGAAATTGAAACACAGGCTTCATGACATTTGAGAATTCCCACTTGTCACCTTATCTCCCACACTGGTGACATGACTGCCCTTGCCTCTAATTTCTGTCAGAATTTCCTTCTGGTGTAAATCTCAGCGTGTGAGGATTGTATGGCTGCCCCACCCCAGCCAATATATTTTTGTGGGGTTTTTCTGAGAGTGGAGAAAGCTTCAGAGCTGCTCTCAGCTCCATAGTTCAGCAGTCTGCTTCACAAATAGCTTGAGGAAAGCAAATGACTAACTTAATGCCAATAAATGGGATTTTGTGCTTTCAGTCAGAAGTGCTGCTGGACTGGGAAAAAACTCAGGGCTCAAGCTGTGTAAGCATGGCACCAGCAACACCCCAGCTCTCTTGGTCTGGCAACATTAAAGTTGTTGTGAAGCCTTGCACAGATGAGAAAAGTAGTACAGTAAGCTATACCTTTTTAAAGGAGTTCATTGGACTGTTCCAGAGGGGTAGCCATGTTAGTCTAGTTCAGCAAAAATGGAGTCCCGTGGCGCTTTTAAGACCGACACTTATTTATCACATGAGCTTTCATTGGAGAAAATTCTGCTTCATCAGACGCTTGTGATATCCTTGCTGGTTAGAGGATGAATCTCTTTTAACGCTAATGAAGTCCAGCTTGCTACCCTGAGTTTGAGGCCTTCATTGATTAATTGCAAAGCTTTAATAAAACTGACACTTCTTCTAGCATTAGGTTAATTTAGATGAAGAACAGACTTGTATTTAACAAGAAAATGTTGAGTCACTTAATGCTGACTGTGAAATCCACTCAGGAATAAGTCAGAAACAGTCATTGCAAAAATGGTATTACACACAGTTTAAATATAATAAGATGCTTTAAATGTAAGCAGTCAAGGGAGCACTTGCAGTACAGTAACCCTGCTGTGGTGACCCACCCTAGCACAGCTGTTGTGGACATGTTCCAGGCAAGAAAAAGGAAATTGCAAACCATTCAGCATCCTCTCTCAAAAAGGGAACACGTGTACTGGTTGCAAGGGGTGGAGGAACAGACACATCATTGTGGCCTTTCCATATAAGGAGAGCAGTGTGGGGTGATGGGCTGCTTCCAATTGCAATGCAGAAAACACATGACATAAAACGCTGTAGCTCTTCCTGGTGGGCGCTAGTTTAAAAATAGAGGATATTACACATCCATACTCATGTGGACAGACAAGGACGAGACAAAAGCACAGATGATACACAGTAATCTAAACCATAACAGTGGTGGAGTTTGGGAGTTCTGGGTTTAAGATCAGAATTCAATATTTCTGGCTAAATAGTGTAGGATATAAAGGGAACCCTTTTTTAAATTAAAGGTTCAAAATTGTAAATGGTTCAACTACAGAATAGCCTTCTAAAAAAAAATGGGAGGATGGGAATCTGATGTCTCAGTATATATTCTAATCTCTAGTGCCATTCTGTCACTGGAACAGGTAAAGGCTCTCTTGATCATTACAAAGACTGCAGTCTTTTTGGTGACAGTCACCTAAAATGTTGAGAACCAGTTTCTATGAAGCAGTTGTAAATGATCACTCTGTCATTTTAATCTCTTGCAGGGACAATGCTGTCTGAATCAGAGATGGGTACTGTAGTTGCCGATTCAGCTCCTAACCTGGATGTTCCAGAGCCACATGAGGTGTCTCTTAGTGATGTCTTGCTGGACCCTCCACTTAGGTTTGTCTAATTTAGGATCTTTTATAGTCTACTTAGCTGCTGATCAAATAGGAATTAATCTGTTTGAATGTCAGGTAGTATTTGAACTATCATTTAATATCCAATATTGGCTATAAAATTGAATGCTGCGGAAAGAAAGGAGTAGAATTGAACTTGCATTACACAGTATTGGGACTAGCTTATGAAATAGACTGGAGGCATTTGGTTGAAGCTCAGAATTCCATGCAGGCAGACTGACTTTCTGAGAAAGTATGCATTTAATGCAGGGGCTGGTGATAGTTTGGCCCCAGGGGAGCTGGCTGAGTGGGGGTGGGGGGGAGTTTCAGAGAGTCTGCCCTGGGCTGGGGATGCGGGGGGTGGGGGCAGGCTGGACAGAGATGGCCTGTAGGGTGGATTTTGTCCACCCCTGATTTAACATTAATTCTGCCAGAATTAAAATCTGCCTCCAGAAGGGCTGTGACGATTTGTTTCTAATACTTGGCTCTGCTATAATTTCTTGTGGAATGTTACTGTACTGTAACCAGAGAACATTCTCCAAATGTAGTGAAGTACACTTATGGGGGCTTTTTGTCAAAGTAGGCAATGTACACTTACGTATCTCTTAAAGCCTGTGGGGAAAACAAAAGGTGAAAGATGGGGGTTTTGGTGGGAAAAACCCCTACAATAAATGAATGAAAAAAACCAAGGGGAGAAGTAGAGGCGGGCAGGAAGCAGAGGGACATCTGTTTCCATTTTACTAGAAATAAACACATTTCTAAAGTCAGAATGTCTTCTCAAATTTGTCTAAGATCCCTCCTCTTGCTGGCAAGGCAACCCGGTTGTTGTGCCAACCTTCTGCCTCTGGAGGCAGCCTGCTTTTCCATACAAGCGATATGGGTCATTGCTCTGCAAGTGGTACTCTAGTCTAGAGAACCAAGCTCTTTGAGTTGGAGTGTTGAAAAATGATGGTTTATCCCCAAAGCATAGTTCTGAGAAGTGTATTCTGGGGGGGTGGGGTTGTTTATCCTGCACATTTCTAACCAAAAGGATTGTAGCCTGAGACAGTTCTCAAACATGCAGGCCACTATGACTCTGAGATGCACGTTGCCAACAGCAGTCTGGTTTTGCCATTCAGAACACCACAACCACAGTATGAATACCTGCACCATAAGCATTTCTTGACAGATGGGTTTGGATCTCATTTTTTTGAGAGCACCAGGGACTCCAGAATTGTTTTGAGGAGAGAACTGTGTAGGTTCACCTGACTAGCTATAGTTTGACTCCATGGCTCATAAGCTCTTCCCTAATCTAGATAGCATGGGGTCAGACCAGGAACAAGGATTTGTGCATTGGCTGGCATTCAAACCTATGTGGGAGTGTCTTGCTATTAAACACTGTTTAATCTTCTGATTAAGCAGAAGGTTGTGTTTTTCACACTTGTACTAAAATCTTTGGGGTGGGAAAAGGCCTTGCAAAACTGCTGCTGCAGAGGCTGGGATTTTTTTAAAAGTACCTAAGACATATGCACAAAACATTAACAGGCTTTAGGTACCAAACTCCACTGAGAATCTGACTAAAATCTTTTCTAACTCTTTGGAAGCACACATGAAGAAAACCACTTTTGACCTGTAGCAGGAAAATAGCATGAATATCTCAGGGTAAATCAAAATGAGCTTGTTCTGTGGCGCTTAGTATTCTGTTTATGTGAGTGTGCAATTGCTCTGATCAGTGTTGGATTTAGGCCCAAGCCAAGTAAGCCATGGCTTAGGGCTTCACATTATGAGGGGCCTCTAAATATGTTGGCAATAACTGAGTTATCATAATTGAAACTGATAATGCAAAGAAGGCTTTTGCAAGATGTATGTTTTAATTTTGTTGCATGTTTGCCTGTGTATATGCAAATAAATATCATTTTTCATTACCCTTTCAGTGAAATGTAATCACATTTCTCTTAATGTTTTTACAGTATGGGGCCTCTGAATCTTGATATGCTGAAGCCCTAGGCTATGTCTTAATCTGGCCCTGATGCCACAAACTGCTAGAAGAATCACTCACAATTGGCTAATGAATGTCAAACCATGCTGAAAAACCTGTACCTCGTATGTCTGCAATAGGTTTCCTGAATTTGCTTCTGTTACTAACAAAGTAATTATATCACTTGCAAATACTGGCCCTCTTCCTCTCCTCCCCCCCCCCCCCACTGATGTGCTCTTGCTGGCTGCTGTATTTCAAAATTCAGTAAGTGATCAACTTGGGCTTTTCAGTGGTTCTGCTTCCAGTTTACTACTAAATAGCTAGTAGTAGTAGTCTACCCTCTATTTCTCACTACCAAATACTGTAGAGAGACACTTCTGTGACCTTGCATTGCCCCTCAGTTTTACAGACCTTCTCCCCCTCTCTGACCTAAATTAATCATGCAAGCACACAAACTTCAGCAAAGTGAACTCCTCAGTAGTGACTTATCCTTGCCAGTCTGTCACTAGATGTGCAAACTGATAAGTGCACTTCATAGTGGCTGAGCATTTAAACTTCATAGCTTGCAGAGCAAGGGTAAAGGAGAGACCTGAACCAGAACAGGAGGAGGTCTTCCATTTATAGACAGAAGCAAGTCTTGTTTTATTGTGCACTGTCAAAATAGTTCTCAGACTTGGGTGCAGTCATTTGAAAGACTAAATTTAAAAAAAATAAACCCTTCACTATGTTTAGATGGATCCTGAGAGAACAGCTTCCAAGAACATGATTGTGAATCCACCATTTAAACTCTAGGGGTGGAGATGTAAATCTAACTTTCTTGGGGTACATTGTCAGAAGTCACTTGTAAAACATAACTTCCTCCTCATCTGCTGTCCTGACTGTTAAAACAGCCACCTCTATAGTGAATAATGAACAAACTTGCTTTTCTTTAAACCCAGTAGGATAAACATAACACCTCAAATGCTCATCTGTTTCTCTAGAAAAGTGCATTTTAGGCAGAACAGTTCAATTTCTCTTCTGGGGGGCAGAACTAGTTTGGGGTCAGGGGCAGAATTCTGACAGTTGGGTCTGTTTCTGTTCCTGATACCACCATTCTCTGAGAACAAAGCCAACAGCTGAAAATACAGACCTTCCTGCAGCCAATCATGTGCCAGGACGATCTTGTGTCACAATGATCTAGCTAAGGTTTACTATTTCTGTAGCAACAGTTAGGATCCTATCAGAGTGATGCTCTGCCTGCCTGTTGGGTCAGGTTTGATACCTAATGTGACAGCCTAGAAGTCAGTGATGTCCTAAGATCCTGGTGAGTACTAGAAAACTGGCATTTACACACATTTTTTTTAGAAGTGGACGTTGAGGAATACCTTCACTCAAACTGGACTAGTATTTAACAGAACAAAATGTGGGACTGATGGAAAGAGCTAAGGATCAGCACAGACACAAAGAAATGGTCATCAGCTTAACAACCCACAGTGATGTCAAAGTGGCAAACTTCAGGGAAACAGGAAGGGAATGTTCAATTATTCAGGGGTGGAAAATAACCTTTATGTAGGTTGCTTGGCAGTTCTGGCTGCCAAATACAAGTTAAGGTGACAGCAGGAATGGTGCCCTGTAGGGAGCAGGGGAGCAAGCACCTTCCAGATGAACACTTAAGCAGGACAGTTACACTTCTAACTCAAGAAGCCAGGAGTGCTGTGGCACTTAGACTAACATTTATTGGGAGAAAGTTCCACTTAGTCTAGCTCAGCAAAGTCTGACAAAGGCAGCTGCCCCTTTTGGAACTTGTAACTCAAGGGATCTCACTCTGATGAGTGATGCATGGGTTTCCAAAGGCCAAACCAACCCAGAGTTCAGCTTCCAGTTACTTTTTCTGGAAGTGAGGTGTGTGGCTCCTGGCACATTCTTAGTTGCTCTAAATGTAGCTGGCTAACAGGGGCAAGAGAATGAAGTTCTGATAAATATGCCTGTCTTAGGAATGGAGAGGCATGGTAGTCTGTCCCCTCCATCAGCTGTCAGGAGGGTAGAGTGGAGTCTTCTGCAAAAGCTCTAGGGGATGGTGTTTACCTGTCTTCCAGCAGGACAGAAATTAGAGGAGAAATGCTGCCCAGAAATATGATGGGGTATCACAATCATTATGGTGATGACACAATTACTTATAGTTTGCGTGGCATGCTATAGCTCACATGGTCACTGCCTCCAAGTTTGAGAAGTATAGACTCTAAAGAAGGTGCAGCATGAATTAGGTGGTTGATTTATTTCAGCCACAACACTGGCACTGTATGATTTGTGAGCAGCCATGTCCATAAGAGCAAGGCATTTTGGAAGCAGTGGAGTCTAGTGTGTGGAGTAATGGAGCTGCCTGGTGGGCTAGGAAGAGAACTTGAGATGTTATTGAGGCAAACAGTTCAATAGGAGTCAAAATTGACTCCTGTGTGGCTGAAATGAATGAATTAGGATATCAGCTCCATCTCTCAAGGGAAGACCCAACCAGTGACTAAGTTAAGAGAATTTTCACTTAAAGGACTAACAAGCCCAGAGGGGTTTTTTGCCTTTCTCTGAAGCATCTGGTATTGCCTGATGCATAGTTTCTGTTGACTAGGGGTGGCTGATGCTTTTGCACAAACTTGGGTATGCAATGCTGAGGTACTGACTTGCCTGCTTTGTGGCTGCTGAATCCTCTTGAGGGATGTTGGTCCCTTTTTAGGGACTTTCCTGAGAGATTGCTGAGTGACTTCTAATCTAAATAGTCAAGTGGTGAGGATGCTGGGGCTAGGTGCTCTAGAATCTGATTGGCTCCCACTGTAGTAAGTAGGGAAAACCTGTTTGTGGCTTTTTTGTGGGGAGGGGAGTGTCCTCTACTAGGTATGTGCTTTTTTTGAAGTCCACTACTCTCTCTCATAGGTTAGACCAACCAATATGATCTAGTCTGAACTTCTGTACCATGCAGGCCACAAACTCACCCACCCACTCCTGTAATAAATCTCTAACCTATGGCTGAGAGTAAAATCTTCAAATCATTGTTCAAAGATGTTACAATACAGACAATCTACCAGCAGGTGAGCCATTCTCCATGCTACAGAGGAGGGCAAAACCCCCTCAGAAGCCCTCACCAATTTGCACTGGGGGAAGATTCTTTGACACTAAACATGGTGATCAGTTAAACTCTGAGCATGTGGGCAAGTCTCACCAGCCAGTGGAAGGGTATTGGATGATACCAGTCTTCCTGTGTGCCAGTGGATGCTAGGTCTGAGTTAAGAAACAACTTGTCTGGAAATGTGTGGGGTTTTTTCCTCTAATGTGAACCATTGTGTTAGAACTTGTGTTAATAACTTTTTTTAGGTTTATTGTAAACTTTTTGGGGCTGGGACTGTCTTGCTAGCTCCACATAGACTGTGTGTATTTAAAACAAAACAAACAAAAAAAACCAACCAACTGAAATCCAGAATACTGAGGACCAAAAGTGTCAGAAGTCTTCTCCTGACATCAAGGGATTAGCATAACTAAACAATGACACTGAGAACAGAGGGTGTGCAATGAGAACACACTTAAGCCAGCATATTAAAAATATTCAATTCTTATAAATACTGGCTATTGCTTTGCAGAGTTGAGGATGCTGTTGCCAAGGCAACTGAAGAAACTAAGGAATCTGAAGAAACTAAGCCTGAGGAATCTCAGCTAAATATGTTTCGGTCCAAAGGTAAGCAAAAAGGAATTTCTTACAAGTAAGTTGCTCTAAGCTTCTTTCAGGTTACTGACTTCCAGAATTTTGCTTCTTGTAAAACAGACATAGGCACTGGAGGATAATCTTCTGAGGAAACCAAGCTGAACTTAGCTTAGTTTGCAGTGGTAGGCCTCAGGATGGGTAAACATCGATCCATGCAGTGACACAATCTGCTCCTTTGCTGGGAGTTGGGCAGTGACACTACAAGAGTTTGGCCTCCACAGCAGGGTTCCAGCTAGTCCTGTGTGAGCACTTTTTGGCAGACCAGCACCCTCTATGTTGGAGGGAAAACAACAATAGTAGTAGAAGGAGTGGGAAAACTAACAAAATGGGAAATCTGAATAGTCAGCTATCAGCTAAGATGCTGTCTAAAATACAGTCTGGTGGCTCTTCTAAGGACTAACATTTATTTATCACTTAAGCTTTTGGGGAGAAAATCCATTTTCTTGCACCCAGTGAAGTGGGATTTTTCTCCCACAAAAACTCATGCAATAAACTTGTTGGTTTTAAGTGCCACAAGACTCCTGGCTTGTTTTTGATGAACTAGACCAGGGGTCTCAAACACACAGCCTGTGGGCCACATGCAGCCCCTAAAGCTATTTCCTGAGGCCCACAACAACACTAGCATTACTGATTATTTGCAGTATTGTGTGAAAAGGCTTCAGTGGTGCAGCCCTCAGGCTAACGTACTAGTTGTCATTCAGCCCTTGTGACTTGAGTTTGAGATCCCTAAACTATTAACATGGCTCCCACTTTGGAATTTGTCCAAAATGAAATCTGTTACCTGCCAACTTGCCTGAAGCACAAAATAAGTCCACATTACATCTTAGGCATACTCAGATCTTTTGACACTTACAAACTGCCCCTTTCATAATGGCAGAAGGAATAAACTAAATGCAAGACATTACACTCTGACACCATATTTTTTTGTTTAAATACTAGCTCCTTCATCCCCTGCCTCAGGCCTGTGGACAACACGACGGGATGGAGAAGTTAAACTAAGGCTGGATCAACATGGTATCGGTAGTGAGACACCAAAGACTATTCATGAAATATTTCAGGAATCTGTTAGAAAATATGGTGATGATTTTGCTCTTGCATCAAAGAAGGGTGACAAGTGGATCAAGTTAACTTATAAGCAATACTATGAGGAATGTTGGAAGGCAGCCAAAAGCTTTATAAAGGTATGTCTTGTAGAGCTTCTATTGACCCATCTGATGTCATGCTTGTTAAGACTGTCTATAGTCAGTCACTGAAACTTGAAACACTCTCTAGGAATGATCTAATCTTACAGGAAGAGGGTTCAGGCACAGTGGTGGTATCCTGGAGTCTGTCATGATTTGACTCAATTTTAGTCCAATGAGATGAGAGATTTGCTAACTGAATTATTCTGTCTGAAATATCTCTTGGGATTGTTAGAGGATGACTCTCTGCAGGAGGCATGTGGGCTGGTTTGTCCTCCATGCTGGAAAGATGCAACATTCATCAAAGGAGTTTAAACTGCAAACTTGTCCTGTTCTAAGTCTGACAATGTGAGATATTCTAAATATGTTTAATGATCCCCCCTTCACACCAGTGTTCAAAAGTTCAGGACAGCCTTAAACTGAAAGGCTTGCTAGACAAACCTCAATCTAACAAACCAAAGATGTGATTATACCCCCAGAATTATCTTTCTTCAAGTCTGATTTCAGGAGGTTAGGCTGGTTGTCTTAGACTCCTCTCCAGTTGGCAGGGAATTTGCAGCGCTTATGCGATATGGAGACCTTTCCTATTGTTTGTTTGTAAAGTATCTATTTATAAAATCTCAAAGGAAATACCCAAATTAGACAAAGCAATATTTTGTATAAGCCTGAAGAGTTGTATTTGCTCTTCGTGCTCATGAAAAGCCAAGCAGATAGTCTTGTCTGCCACCCTCTTGTAGGAACTGAGTGGCTGAGCCTAGATGGCTAACCATGGGGTTGGCTCTTCTGACCAGATTGCACTCAACTAGAGGGCATTTATCAACCTAAACACTGCCTATGCTTTCTGTTACAGCAGTGGTTTTAACTTAGAGAAGCTTGGAAATCCAAATTTCCTTACCTTTCAGTTGTGTAGTGGGAGCTCCTACAGCAAAACCAGGAAGGCTTGATTTTAAATGTCTGCCCAAACCAGCCATGGGCTTCATGGAGCTAAGACGGTGCCCTTGATATTACTGAAAAGTCACACCTTAATTTAAAAAGTGATTAACCCTTAAAGTACCTGTGTAAAGTATTGTATGCAGTTGTCTCACTAACTTTTTGTGTGTGTGCGCCCATGCGCACACATAATAGTATCCAGATCCACAGAGTAAGCTGGTCCATGTCTGGGTTAAACTCTGGAGTTTCTCGTGGTCCCAAAGTAGATTGCTTAATGCCAGCTTAAGTGGCTTTTCAGGGGGTTTGCATTTTGCACTGAGACTTCTCCCAAGGTCTCAGCAAAACAGGGCAACATCCCAAGACTATACTAAGTCGTGTTCTGGTTCTGTGCTAATCCTAAAGGAAATTGCAATGTACACTGATTTTGGTTTTCCATGACGTTTATGGTTATGCTAGAAGCAGGCACCTCCTGTCAGCCACATGTATAGAAAAGATGCTCAAACTAAGTCCTAACCCATCTGATTTTTGTTTCCAGTTGGGACTAGAGCGTTTCCATGGAGTGGGCATTTTGGGATTTAATTCTGCCGAGTGGTTTATTGCTGACATTGGAGCTATTCTTGCTGGGTAAGAAACCAAATTACTCTTTAAAGTGCTACTGTAAACTAGTATGTTTCAGATGTAAATAGGTTAAAATATGATAAAGCAACCATTTTTTGTCAAACTTCTGTGGCTAACAAAGAGGAATCTCTCTGGAGCCTGAAAACATTAGTTCTCTATCTCTGATCACAAATGAACAAGACTAGAGCAATGTTTCTGAAGTGTGGCCATCAGGGCCTCTTCTTGTGACCACAGCCTCCTAGGCAACATTTTGGCAGCCCATGTTGGATCTTATTCCCCACCCATCTCTTGGAGACACATTCTGCAGGAGCAGGAAGCCAGTAAATTTCCCACCTTCCTGGAGCTTCTGCATCACCTTGGGATGCACTGCATCTTCTGACCCCTGCTGTCTAATTACCCATCTCCCTATCCAGGACTTAATTTGTCCCCAAGCTTGCCAAAGTTAAGCAAGCCTGCTCTAAAAAAGCAATATTTGCTGTGAAAAGCAAAACATGCAGACTTGGCAGCTGGTTAGGAAGCTGTGAAAAGTGATAATACACAAATATCACTTTTCACAGCAGCAGACTTAATAGCAACCTTTTTAAAAAAAGGTGAAACAGCAAAAGAAACTCCTAAAAGACAAAAACATGGAAAGTACCAGTAAAGAACAGACAACTTTTGTCTGTGTATAAAAAAAAAAACAAAAAAAACCCTCCACAAACTATAATGATATGGATGGATACATGTGTATTTTTGTTTTTCATGACATTCATGAAATGTTTCACAAAATTGTTAGGGTGGCTGCCAGCTAGAATGAATGGCCTTCCTTTGAGGCCACCAAAATACTTGTTGAGCCCCTGGACAGGAGGGGTCCATGTAGCATGTTTAGAAGATGTCAGTTTTCACAATACTGAGCTGAAGCAATAACATGCTAGTCTGAAAGAATATTTCATAAGCACTATTTTGTTGGAGACAGGGTGGGGCAATACTGGGCTGAGACCAGGTGACTCCTGAAAACAGTTATGCATCTTCATGAATGGAATCTTAATTTCTAGAAATTGTACATGAGGCATCCTCAATCTAAGCTTGTTTTTATATCGAAGAGCCCTCTTCCAGGTGGGAAGGCTTTTCTGTCCAAAGACATAGAGGCTATCTTCTGAGACTTGCACCCTTAACTAGCTGTCCTCTAACTCTGATTTATTTATAGTGGCTTTGCTGTTGGCATCTACACTACAAACTCTCCGGAAGCGTGCCAGTATGTAGCAGAGAACTGCACTGCTAACGTCCTGCTTGTGGAGAACCATAAACAGCTGCAGAAAATCCTTGAAGTAAATATAATTTTATCAAGTGGGTTAGCCACTAATGGCCTATGGAAAGCATTTGGCTGGGTGAGAGAGCTTGGCATATGATTTTAAGTTCCATTCCTAGCTCGAAGGGTGCATTTCTTCTCTAGTTCTTCTTTCAAACCAAGAAACAGCCATTCCTTGTGGGCAGGGGATGGAAAAGGATGTGATGGTATAACAGAACTGCCTCTTCCTCTGCCTTCAGCCTGCAGGTGTTTTGTGCACAAGCCCTCTAAGGGATAAGATGCAGTATAAACACTGATTCTCATAAAGCTTTCAAAGCCTTCCTGTGACTGGGCAGGGAAGCTAAATTGGAGCTAGAGTGAAGACTAAATCTTACCAAAACTGAATTTGAACAGTCCCACATGTGCTGTTCTCTATCAGAGGTGGATGGGAAGGCACTGATCACCAAAGCAACTTTGAAAGGAAAGTTTAGAATATCAACATTTGACTTGCACTTGCGGTAGAGACATAAAACCTTTACAGAATATCATAGGCAAAAAATAAGCATCACTAAAACTCTGGTGGTGCTTTCATATAGCAAGATCCTCTTGCAGAACTCAAACTGCATGAGTTCCTCCAGTTTGAGGTAGGATACAATAGGATTCATCTACTATCATTAATAGAATTGACATTCTCCACTCCAAAGGTGGCTGTGTTTGGGTTTTTTTTTTTTTTTTGAATTTGGGGTGAAGCTATAATTCAGGCAACATCAGAGTTTGTATACTTCAAGATGGAAGGGAGAAGCAACAAATATTAGCTTTGTCTGATACCTGGCTTTCTCTTTACTGCAGGTTCAGCACAAGCTCCCTCATCTGAAAGCAATTGTTCAGTATAAAGAAGAGCTCAAAGAGAAGAGGCCAAATCTCTACACTGTAAGTAATGAGATTAAGTAACATTTGAGGTGTTCTGTGTACCAATGACAAAATAACTAGCTACACTTAACTCTGTGGTGCTGCAAGTATGTATTTCTTGACATGCCGGTCTAGTCAGTGATATTGGCAAATGGTCATGTGCTTCAAAGAGAAGTCAGTGGTTGACAGCTCAAGTGGTAAGTCTAAGCAGCACATGCTGAAGGTGCTGGGTTTGAACCCCAAAGCAGGGGTGGACAAAACTGGCTCACAGCTAGGCACCCAGCAATTTGCCTCACTGGAGGGTGCTCCTCCATTACACTTCTGCGGTGGGGGGTAGGTGACAGGCTACTAAAACTCACTGCTGTGGTGCCCAGAAACATGTGTTTGCTGAGGCCTGCCATCTAAAGACTTGTACTGTAGGGGGAAAGGTGTCGGTAAACTTGTGATGCCTGTGCTTCTCATTCCTGAAGTTGTACAACAAAGCTTGATGTTGTATTTTATGTTCTTTTGTGAAAAATCTACATTGGTTGCTTACAGCTATACATTTGAAGAGGGGGGTGGATAATACAAAATAAGAACTCTCCACTTTCACAAGTGGTAGCTTCACAGCTTTGTAGAGTGGATCTAATTTTCAGAGGCCATGAAGAAGCAGGCCTTCTGCTTCTCATCCTCTCCTGGAGGGTCACCCTTTCCAATTAAAGTACAAAAATGGCATTCCTGCAGGTGTTTCCAGTCTTATTTAAAAATAAGCCCTTTGTCAGGACAGAAACAAACTCAAAGCATCGCTGCCTGATTAGGAAATGCCCTTAATCACTCCTCAAAACATCTCCCTGTGACATAGAACAAAATCACACAGCTGGTGCAGTATTTAATCCCTCACCTTTTGTCATGTGAAAGATATCTAGCCTGACCAAGCTCTTCACTTTTGAATGCAGTGGAGTGAATTCATGGGTCTTGGGAGTGATGTTCCAGACTCCCAACTTGAGAAGATCATTGAATCCCAGAAGCCCAACCAATGCTGTACACTGATATATACCTCAGGAACAACTGGTCAGCCCAAGGGTGTTATGCTCAGTCATGACAATGTAAGTACTCTTGCCTACAAGCTGAGTCCTGCAGAGGGCAGCATGCAGAGATGCTGTGCAGACCTCCACATTTCTCTTGGATGCAGATCCACATACTTGTATCAGCTCAGGGCCCTACCAGAAAGGGAAAACTGCTATGGGCTTTGGCTTCTCTGAGATGCAGTAGTGTTAAGTTCTAGAGGAATGGCCTTAGCTGGAATATTTTAACACTAGGACATGCTTGAAACAAACACCAATAATTTCAATCACCTCCATGGAGAGAAATGTCTGGCTTTAGGGGCTCTTCTCTCCATGATGCCTCTGCATGGAGGCAGTGGAATTTGCTGTGGTTTGGCTTGTTTTCTTAGTCTGACTTGTGCTGTTCTACACACCTTGGATGGTTTTGGAGCCAAATTTGGCAGCAAAGATGTCAAAACACATTCACAAGGTGCTCTCTGAGATTATGCTCTTAGTGCTGCTGGTGAATCTCATTTGAGACACAAAGGGAGCCTCTAGGTTTTTGTAGTATTGGGACCTAATGTGTGTGGAGGGTTAAGGTAGGTGTGATGAAAACAGAAGCTTTGGATGTACCTCACAAAAATCAGCCTCTGGTTTTGGTCATGAATAGCAGGGGGCTGAGCATCTACTTGAAGCATACATCTAGGAACAAAAATGGTAGGCCCCAGTACAGAATGTGGGGAGAGGGGAAACTATTCACCATATCCTCAAATCTTGACTGCCTGCTTGCCAGGATAAAACAAATTTTGCTAGCATAAATGCTTGTGTGGACAGCACATTGTCAGCAAGAGGAGGTCTCCCAACATAGCTATGCTGCTCATTTTAGATGGTTTTATTCAGTTTGTGTGAGAGGTCTCCCACTGACATAACACAGCAATACAAGAGCTTACAACAGGGAAAACTGCAGTTGCTCAGGGGTCTTGTGCTTCAGTTTTGTTCCCATCACCACTCCTGTGCAACTAAAGCTTTGCAGGTCTAAGTGCTAGTATAGACAAGGCCTCAGTGGTGTTCCCATGACATTTTAGATACCTATAAATTAATCAGTGTGGTGCTTGGCATTGCAACACTCGAGTCACTTCGTGATCCACACCAAGGAGTGACCTCTTGTTAGCATCACACACAGAAGGTTCAGGAGTGACTTGGCTAGCCTACAAGAGAATCAAATGCTTGATTGTCATAAGAGACAAAGATATAACAAGGTCTAGCATCTGGAAGCTGAAGCTAGGCTTGTTCAGGCTGGAAATAAGGTGTCTTGCCCTCCTAATGTTACCACTGGAACAATTCAGCCAGGGGTCATGGTAGATTCTCTATCAAGGGCCACTACTAAATCAAGATTCTATGTTTTCTGTGGTTCAAAAGGAATTTTGGGGGTTCTATTTCCTATGTTATACAGGAGGCCAGATTAGATGATCATGGTAGTCCCTTCTGGTCTTAATCTAGAAACAGTTAAGAGGTTCACTTTGAAGTGATGGGGCTCATTCTTGTTTCCCTCTAACCTGATAAAGTCTAACACATTTCAAACTAGGAAAAGCAAGATTCTTAAAGTGAGATGAAATGTTCAGCAGTTTTAAACTCGATCAAGCATATTTGTTTAGCTAATCTACTGATGACATTAAACAGTCTGTGCCTTGCAAACTTGTTCAGAACTGCTAGTGTCAATGGTAACCATGAGGTTTGTTTCTTAGATAACTTGGACGTCACTAACAGCAGGGCGTTTTGTACAACTGACGGAGGCCACAGAACAACAGGAGCTGGTGGTCAGCTACCTTCCCCTCAGTCACATTGCTGCTCAAATGATTGATATTTGGCTGCCAATGAGATTTGGTGCACAAGTTTTCTTTGCTCAGCCAGATGCACTGAAGGTAAAAACCACACTACTTAGCATATATGCTTGTAGACAGTAACAAGGCTATGTCTAGAACTTGTGTTTTTTAGCCATTCACAATTCTGATAACTCTGAGAAACCCCACTTATAAATTACACCTGTTCTGGAACATAAAACAGGCTCACAAGTAACTGACAGCTGTTCACCTTTCCTTTCCATTGAGTACAAAGATGGACGAGGTGACCATGCACTCAACTTCAAAATGCATCATATCCTTTTATATGTTTGACACTCTATTCTTTGACTTTTATTTTTATAGCTGGGCAGTGCAGCAGGTTTAGCTAGAATCCAAAATGACTGCATGAGTCAGTCTCTCCCCTGACATGTGAAGGATCAGGTTCTTGCCTTTGGTGTTCAGTACGTGTGCATCTGACCTCAAAGCAAGAGGCACTAACATGCCCTGGCCTTTGAAAACCAACCTGTGGTTAGCACTCCCAACACAAACTCCTCTTCACACTGCCAGCAATGCCAAAAGGCGAGGCAGCTAGCGTGAATGTCTCAGGGCTAGACTAATTGCTGAGCACAAGAGGCTAGTTTCTGGGCTCTCTTGCTGGGGAATGGCCCTTCACACATAGTTTGAGTTCCATGTTGCAGTGCCACTGTGACATATTGTGATTTGGATGCCAGAAAATTGAAATGGGGACTGATTCTCGGTACGTGCTCTTTGGAGAGTAGTGTGGGAATGGGGTACACTACTCATTAGCAACAAGTGCTAACTCGCTCCATAGTTAGTCACCTGGATTTCCTTCCAAAAGTCACTAAACAAAACACCTTCTGCAGAAAAGTGGCTTTAAAAATTACAATTCTGATTCACTTAGGGTGGCTTGATAGACACCTTACGGGAGGTGAGACCAACGGGTTTTATGGGAGTTCCTCGTGTCTGGGAGAAAATGCAAGAAAAAATGAAATCTGTGGGTGCAAAATCATCTACACTCAGAAGAAAAGTGGCAGCATGGGCCAAGGAAGTTGGATTACAGACTAACCTGAAACGGATGAATGGGTAACTGCTTTTTTTTTTAAAAAAAAAATAAATAAAAAAATAAAAAAATCTAAATTCAGGCTGTAAATTGTAATAGTGTATTTTAAATATATGCAGGATTCTGCATTTTCACTAATGGTCTATAGTGAAAAGCTGACAGCATCTTCTGAAACTAAGTAGCTCCTGACAGACTAACCTGAGCAGCTTTCAATCCTTCTCTTAAAGGTCGTCTGAACTCCCAGTGAGCTTCCGTCTAGCCAGGCAGTTGGTGTATAAGAAAGTTCGGAAGGGTCTTGGGCTGGATCGATGCACAAAATGCTACAGTGGGGCTGCCCCAATCACTAAAGAGACTTCAGAGTATTTCCTGAGTCTTAACATTCCTTTGTATGAGTTGTATGGCATGAGTGAGAGCACTGGACCTCATTCTCTCTCTCTTCCAGACTCCTTCAGGATCACTAGGTACGTATGCTTATTGTGGGAGGAACTAGAGAACTGACTGCTAAATTGAAAACTTATTAGGGCTTTTCATAGCAGAGACTCATTCATGTACAACATAGGTGGCTGCTCTCATTCTTCCTGGACTAGCATTGGAAAGCCACCAATAGGAGGGGAGATGGAGCAAGTTAAACACAGCTCCTTTCACTGGCTATGAAACTCCCTGTAAAGCCTGAATTAGCTGGGCCTTTTAGGAGGCACCAGTGAGAAATGGAGAAGGGGGTTGTCTTTTTTTCCCCCCTTCTCTGGTGCATGTCTTAATACAGTTCCTAATTTCATAATTTAATTACTAATGTATTAATGTGATTATATAACAATCTTTGACTTCAGTGACAGGCCAGTGTGTTAATATATGGAATAACAAACAAGGAGTCCCAGTGTTAAAGACTAACAAATGTATTTATCACAGGAGCTTTTGTGAGAGAAAATCCCACTTAGACACTTGAAAAACTTAAAAGATAAAGTGGGACTCTGTCCCATGAAAGCTCATGCAATATATGAATTTAGTCTTTTTTTTGAAAGTTCCACAGACTCCCTTGTGTTGCTGAACTAGACTGACACTGCTACCTCACTGGAACTTGTCAATATATGGAGTAAACACCTTAATTACAATATAATTTTTTAAACCAGAGGCTTTCTAGAACAGTAGTCTAAGAGCAAATGCAAATCTAACTGCAGCCCTGCACTTGCAGTATTTCAGCAATGGCTCCACTTGTGCCAATAGGAGGGCTTCTCCTGTAGATGTAGGAGCTCCACCCCTCTGAGGCAGTAGCTAGCTCAGTGGGAGAGGTTCACCCCAGTACTGTCTTCACTGGGGATTGGTTGACTTAACTGCTAGCTCAGGGGTCTAGACTTTTTTAGACGTCACTGATTTCTGTGTGTAGACCAGGCTTGTGTGCTTAGTTACTAACTCCTCTGTATAATATCAGACCCTTTGGATCTCAATATGTTGCACTGAAAGGCAGCTTACAAAACACATTCCTTCTTGAAACTGCTGAAAGACCACAGCTTGTGTGGGTCTGATGGCTTTGTGCAAATGCTTTCAAGGGGTACTGATGTGACTCTAACAATTGATTAGCTTAGCATACTGCACCCTAAGGGGAGTGTGTTTGTTTTAGCTGTGGAAAGGAGATTACAGGCTGCCGGACAATGATTTACAAGCCAGATGATGATGGCAATGGTGAGATCTGCTTCTCAGGAAGACATGTCTTCATGGGTTATTTGAACATGGAAGACAAAACCAAAGAGGCAATCGATGAAGAGGGCTGGCTCCATTCAGGTGATCTTGGCAAGCATGACAAGGATGGATTCCTTTACATTACTGGAAGGATTAAAGGTAACATCTCATCCTTGGTCTGAACTCTGGCTACACCATTCTGTGCTGGAAACTGTTGGGTCTTGTAGGCAAGCATCATGGGGTGGGCTGTGCAAGTGGCATAACTCGGAGGTACTTATCACATCACCTTGGGGCCACGCTGGGTCACAAGAGGTACAGGATTCAGACTGGCATGTAAAAAATGCTGCAGAGCTAGAGAACGAACTGTAAGAGCCAAGACTTCAAAAGTGGGGGTTAACGTGCAAGCATGCGCTCTGCAACATTACAGCTGTCCAACATCACCAACTCTTGCCAGCTATACTCAGACTTCAGGAAATCTGGGGGCAGAATATCTCGTTTCCACTGCCTATGGTATCATTAGCTCGTACAGCATCAAATAGCTGGCTCCTCTTAGTGGGTGGGTGTGAATGGGTGACCTCTCTATAGAGCTGCTCTTGCTATGAAGGACACAATTTAAATCCTAATAGGACATAAGGCAGGTTAGGGATCCATCTGTTCTAGTGCATTGTCTTTGTGGAGACACCCAGCTGATCCTTCCAACTTTATGCTTTCACCACAAGCATGCTTGGGGGTTAGGAAGTAGTGGGGAAAGAGAATTAGCATTTTTCTCATGGGACTGGGATGGAGGGAAAGATCTGGTAAAGAAGTGTAGATATGGCCAAGCCATGCCTCCCATATAGTGAGTCATAGAATACACACACTGCCTGTCCTATGGTACTATTTACTCCCTTGGCAGCTGGTCCATGGATACAAATGCTATATGCTGTAAGTGTAGAACCACTCCGTCCGAGGCCTTATCCATTCCAGAAGGTCTGAAACTGCCTAGCTCTGAGCCACTGTAGCAACACCTGCCTCCCAGCATCAGTCTAAGGTGCCTGAAAAAAATATCCAAGGGCAGAAGCTATCTCCCCTACCCAATTGCATAGATGATCTTGATCCTCTTGGGTCAGTAATAGGACAGATGGAGGAGGAGCTGCCTCTGGCTCCCCTTCAGCTTTGATTCCTAGCTGCCAGCGCACAAGCTTTAATGAAGACCCTTGCCAAACATGGTCTCACCATGCCTAGGGTTGTAGAAATATAGTCCAAGACCTTTCCTTCAAGGGAAAGGGTGGTGAACAGTCAAAGGTGCCAACAGCTCAAATCCCACAGTCAAGATAGTGGATTCTTTCTCAGACCCGAGGGGATGGGGGAAAAAGAACAATTAGTGGTCGTCAGCCCCACCTGCCTTTTTGCACACAAAGGAAGAGCTAGTTTCTTTCATGGGAGAAGAGGTGGGGGAACAAAACTTCCTGTGCAAAGCAATTAGGATGGGGAGAATCTTCTCAGGCTGGGATGACCATTGTCCCAGGGAAACCTAGCATACAAAGTTATCAAATATTCACAGAAATACCTTAATGGTTGCAAGGGGCAGGCCTGCACTGCATAGCCTTAAGTTCTTCAGCACTCTAGTGAAATTCACCTCTACAGCACCTTCAGATCTGTTGTTCACTTGCTATATTTTATTGCACAGTAGCCTGTGTCTTAAATGCCTTTAAAGGGATGATGAGACTGTCAGCACTGCCTGCTGGAGTGGAGCCTCCTAGTGATGTTACCAGGGAATTGCTCAGTGGGCAACTCCATCTGCAGCCTGTGCTGTCACTTAGTCCTCCATCTGGGTACCTGTCAATTTGTACCAGCCCCCTTCCCCACCAGTGGGAGTCTTACTAGCCAGGCCTGGCCACTCTTCACTTGATGGCCACTGCTAGTCAGCCACCAGTCCAGTGGCAATCTGAGGAGTGACTGAGGACTGCCAGCTTCTCCAGGCTCTGCCCCAGGGGCCCTGTGTGCAGATACCTCTGCACCATCACTTCTCTCCAGTCTTTCTAGTAGCATCACACTGACCCTTACCTCAGGGCTGCCTCTCTCTAGTCCATTCCCTTCGGTCTCAGCGCTGGGTTGGCCATTACCTCCAGGCTGTGGCTTCCACTTGATCCTAGTGGCTGGCCACTGAACTGTCCCAGGGGTTGACTCACCCAGCTGGCTGGGCAGGTGAACTTCCTGCTCTAGGTCCAGGACAAACTGCCACTTCTACTTCTGCAGCTCTTAGTCAGGGGCCAGGGGTGCTGTATGGCTCTTTACTGCACTTGCACATTGGCTGCAGCTCCTAGGCCCTTTTTAACCAGTTTTGTCAGCATGGGGCAGCAGCCCTATCACAGGGATGCATGTTAAATCATCAATATTTGGTAGCCAACTTCTGTCTTAACACATAACAAGTACTGTAGTCTTTGCTAGTGTCTGTAATCTGCCATAACTATGAAAATGGGATCTTCAATTGCCATTTCAGTTCCATCTAACTGTACCTGTCTGTCCTCTAGAGCTCATCATTACTGCTGGTGGAGAGAATATCCCTCCCATTCCAATTGAAGATGCTGTTAAAGAGGCTGTTCCCATCATTAGTAATGCGATGTTAGTGGGAGACAAAGCAAAATTCCTTGCTGTGCTCCTAACACTGAAGGTATGGTTCTGTCTGTTTTCTGGCTACTATCAGAAATTAAGATGAGCTGTCACATTAGCCAGCATGGCTATTGTCCAGAAGAAAAGTTAAGCAGGGTGTCACACATCAAATACTACAAAGACTTGCAAGTGTATCCAGCCCTTGCAAATAAGCATGTCGTAAGTCTAATCATCTCCAGATGCTAGCAATGCCTTGTACAGCAGGGGCCTCAAACTCAAATCATCACAAGGGTCACATGAGGACTGTTGTGTTAGCCCAAGGGGCACACCACTGAAACCTTTTCATACAACAATACTGCAAATATTGATGGTGTCATTGTGGGCTGCAGGAAATAACTGAAGGGGGCCATGTGTGGCCCACAGGCTGAGAGTTTGAGACCCCTGTTGTACAGCATGTCCTTGCCCACTCTGACTTGTTTTGTTGCTGTGAAGAGATGTAGTCCATCCTTCTGTATCTACATAGTCAGCAAAATGGAAGGGTGGTGAAGCTGAGAACATGGAAGCATTAAGAGGCAAGAGGGAAAATGTGGTTTGCACTTACATTTCCTCCTCTAACCTCTTCCTCTGTGGCTGTAACAAGTTGTAGCTTTTTGCTTAAAATGGATGGCTTTGTGTTTCCCATGCTCAAAATGTGGGGGCTATTAAAGCACCCATTCATCTCAGTAAATGCACAAAGGAGGACTGAATTCTAGATTTCAAGAGGTTGATTCCCATTATAATGCGAGGCTGGGTACTGAGCTGTCAAGAGACTGACAAAATATATGGAAGCCAGTATTGCATTCTTGCCTCTCCAGATTCAATGCATTTCTCTTCTCTAACTCTCTCTCTAAAAGTGTCCCAATAATGATGGGAAAAGAGCACTCGCTACAACAAAAAAATCATGTCAGAGAAATCTAATGCTCTCTTCGAGAGCAGCTTAAGTGCTGAATACCCTTTTCAGCATGCTGAAATCTGAAGGGTTTTGCTTGAACATAGTCTGTCAACTACCAGGCTTCCCTGAACTTGGTACACATCACAAAAAGGTGATTAGGATGAGCCAAGTAATGGAACATAACTTTACTGGATTAAATAATCTTTCTATAGCAAAGATTTGCTCTTGTCTGTGTAGTTGTTGGGCAAGTGAGGTAGTTTTTGCCTTTCTTCTCTTGCAGTGCAATGTAAATAAAGAAACAGGGGAACCAGAAGACGACCTTACTCCAGAAGCCATAGCATACTGCCTGAAATTAGGCAGCAAAGCTACAAAGGTCTCAGACATTGTAGGTGGCAAAGACAAAGCTGTCTATGCAGCTATCCAGAAAGGAATTGCATCGGTCAATGAGAAAGCAATTTCAAATGCACAGAAGGTTCAGAAGTGGGTCCTCCTAGAAAAGGACTTCTCTATCTCTGGTGGAGAGCTAGGTGAGTGACATGGACTACTGCATGTTAAAACAAATGCAGAACTCCTGCTTTCAGATTGTGATGGCACAGGTCTGCAAGCCTTGCTGCCCCAAAATCCTGTGTGGTGGTCCTCTTCATGAAGGATGACATTAAAAGTGGTCTTAAACTGCCCCAGACACTCCACTGTGCTGGACGCTCAAGCAGCAGAAGTGCAGGAGGGGGAGACTGTCAGCTTGGTAGGCTGGACAATTGCTGGTTTTAGCACTCAGCAAGTCTGGCAGGTAGTAACCAGAAGTTGGTTTTGAAGTTTCTGGCTAGCAGGTGTGAGGGAGGAGATACTTATATTTGTCTGGTGGGTGGAACTGGATTGACCTTCGTCTTGGAGCAAAGGACTGGTTGAGACTTCCCATCTCCAACAAGCCATGCTAGTAACAGCCTGCCCCATGGCCTCCTGTTGCAGCACTTGTCGCTGCTTCTGCAGCAATCAAACTAACACAGTACAGTGTCCAAGTGAACATCCCCAGAAGTATGAAAATAAAGTGCACTTCTTGGAGTTAATAGTTTTTTGGTGTCTGCTCCCATGAGCAGGAGTAGGTGACCACTTGCATGGCTGTTTAACCAGCTCCTGTTCATGGTGGAATTAATCTTTTGTAGTGAGTTGGTAATCCTGTGTCCATCTTCTAACATGTGCAAGTATGTACTCCTCAGTTAAGGAGTTGATATTGAGCCACCTCAGGCTGTCATCTGGCTCCCAGCTCCCCTTTGGTGCCCACACACCAGGGGTGGCAGCTCTTGAGTTGAAATATGGGTTGGATGACTGGACTAGAAGGTGGCTAGAAAGCCGTCTAGATTATTGGGCTTTGTGGGTAGTGATTGTTGGACACCAGTTGCTGCCTAGTCAACTAAGTGCCCCAGGCGTCAGTTCTGGAACTGGTTTTGTTGCAGATCTTTATTTAGTGATCTGGAGGAGAGGGTAAATTTGCAGATGACACTAAAGCTGGGAGAGTGGTAGATGTATTGGAGGGATAGGATACAGTGCAGATGCTGCACTTAAGATCAAAGAATACCATGTGCTGCTACAGACTGGTGACTGATGGGCTGCAAGGCAGTTCTGCAGAAAAGGATGTGGGGGTTACAGTGGGCAAGAAGCTGGATATGAGTAATGGTGTCCTTTTGTTGCCAAGAAGGCTAATGGCCTATTGGGCTGCCTTAGTAGGAGCATAGGCAGCAGATAGAGAAGTGATTTCCTGCTGTTTGGATAGTGAGGCTATATAGGCCTAAAATATACATGATTCTCCTCTGTCCCTTCTTCCCCTACTGTAGAAGGATGCAGGCAGATTGGGGAATGCAGTAGAGAGCAACAGAAGTCATACAGGGGCCTAGGACATCTCTTAATGGCAGAGGAAACTGGTTGGTCTTGGTCTCCAGCAGAGAAGGGAGAGGTGGGGAGTGACAGCAGCTTTCAACTACCTGGAAAGGGAGGATGGAGCTGGACTGTTTTCCAGTGGTGGTGGGTGACAACACAGAGCAATGATCTCATGCTGGCTAGTGGGAGAATGCTGAAGTCCTGGAATGGGTTAGTGGGGGAAGTGGTGGAGTCTCCACTCTTAAAGGTTTAAGGCCTGGCTTGACAAAGCCCTGGCTGGGATGAGTGAGTTGGGGTTGATGCTGCTTTGAGTGGGTGATTGGATTAGATGCCTCCTTAAGTCCTGAGGAATGGCTGGGGCTGTGCTGGCTGGATAGGCTGAAGCTTTCAGTCCAAGAGCAGCAATTCTGTCAGTCGAGTTCCTGGACAGCCCTGAATGCATAGATGGGTGTGGGAAGGCCAGGGTTTAAGAAGCCTTCTCTCCTGGCTCTGAGGGTAGCAGTCTTGCTGCTTCCTTCCTCCTGTACAGACCATCTTGTGTAGCAATTGTCTTGTGCCTTCTAGGCTGCATGTGACTGTTCCCCCTCCAACATGAGCCATGGTCCCTGAGGGAGACTTTCAAACTTGCATGCCCAGCTGTCTCTTGCCTTTTGACTCTTGTTGTAGAATTAGACAGCCTTGCCTCAAAATATCAGAACTAGCTTCATTAAGTGGACAACTAAGTTTAAAATACAACTCCCTCTTCTTACAGGGCCGACGATGAAGCTGAAGAGACCTGCTGTAACAAAGATGTATAAAGACCAAATAGACCAGTTCTACACTGATGTGGAAACACCAACCACTACAGCGAATCCTCTTTCAAAGTAACTCTGGAATAGTTCGTCTCCGCCTATGGTTCTCCAACTCTTCCTCTAGTGTGTACATGTGCTGTTCATTGCTTTGACTCCCAAATGAAGGAATTAAAAGGTCTGAAATAAGGTTGAATGATAGAGCCTGACAGTCACTGAGTAGCTGTATACATTCCTGACTGGTGGTGCTGCATTAACGCAATCTCATTTGTTTGGCTGGGCTCCTTCAATGTTTGTCTATATGTCCAGCTCTTATCAGTTGTGCATCATATGTGCAAGAAGATCTCAGCAAAAGTTAAATAGCTATTTAATAGTACCATTACATTTCTTGTATTGTAAAAACCATGCTATAACTTATTTTTGCACCAAAACTTTTGTCTGAAGGTGAATGTAAAAACCAGGAACCTTGGTTTCTTTATGAACTTGCACCTTAGGGTGGGGGTACTTTTTTTTTTATAGAAGTGACTTTAAGTGTATAAATACACACTGATAGATGCCTTGTGGAACATTTTTAAAGCATTTTAGATGCTATCAAACTAAGGGAAGGGACACATGCTGGATTTGTTTATGCATATTATAGACATATCTGACTGCTATACAGTACATACAAAAGTTTACTAGGTGCAATGTGCAATACTGGCTATTAAACTCTTCTGTTGGGGTGTCAGAGCCATAAACTTTCTGCATGTGTGGCAAGAAGACTTGATTAAAAGGAGTCTGATACAGCTGTCAAAATCTTGTCCTTTCTGACTTGTGGGCCTACAATCCTAGAATGAGTCTTAAACTCCTAGGCCTTTGGCATAGTTCACTTGATGTGAGTGAGGAAAGCAGAGACTTAACTCCTCTCCTCTCTTAAAAGTATAGTTCTAGGACAATAATGGACTCTGAAGAGAAACTAGTGCATGTGTTGAAACTAGAGCCCCCTGGCCTTCCTTTTTTTGGCAAGGGTTCATTGTTACAGGGAAGTTCATATCAGGGATCAATTGGGGGGGGGGGGGTGGTAGTAAGTATCTAGACCATCTGTTGCATTTCTAAACTTCATGCTAATTCTGCAGGTTCCTCCACAAAAGCAGGTAACTGAACGTGCGTTCTTACAGTAAACTAGTTCTTGATGTGAACTGCCTGTGGAAGATGTTCCTGAGCAGAGTTAGGTACATGTTAACTTTTCTACTGTGTACCTGGAAGAGTAAGCAAGCTCTGACTGCCATTCCTTTTAGCCAGTTATGGTACTGAGTTTGTGCAGAAATCTCACCAGGGAGCTTAAATGTTTAAGATCCAAGTTTTCTGACATCTGTAATCTAGTGATCTTGAACTACACTGGACAGGTCATGTATGAGAAACTGAAGGCTAAAACAAATGTGCACTCATTCTAGCTTCAAACTGGACTCTTCATGAACTGATGTAGGACACAATCTTTGCCAAGTGCCTGGAGTGGATGTCCCCTACAGAGCAAACTATAAATTTACTGTGAAACACTTGAAAAGACTGAGCTAAGTGGCAGGAACTAGGGACTCAGGGGCTAGTCTGATTTGTTCATCAAACAATTACTTAAACCCCCCTTACTGTGGCTGTTTAAATCTGCACTAGGTGTCAGAGGGCTAGGAAAGGGGTTTAAAGCACTTGTACAAGAACTGTGTGTGTGTGTTTGTAACCAGTTCTGGGGCAATCAGTAACTGGAATTCTCAAGGGAGATTGTGCAGCACTTGATGAAATGACAAGTTTATGCACTATTTTACTTGTCTTCTGTAATAATCTTGGGGCCAAGTGTGAAATGTCTGAACTTTAATGTATGCTTAATAATAAACTTCTAAAACATTCTATTCTGAATAGCATTTCAGACTTCCTGAACAGTAGCTTGTTACATATCACTAAATTAAGATTGTTTAAACTTGGGAGGGAGGCTGGGCATATCTATATTGATATGATATTGGCTAATGACACACAAGATCCAACTTTTCATCCGCTTTGAAGGGCTCAGAGGAGCAGCTGCATTCTCAGCATCAACTCTCCACTGAGAGGGGCTAGCAGTCTTCACTGCCTTCAAAGTAGGGAGAATTTTTTTTCTCTAATGTGGCAAAACTGAGGCCCTATAAATGCACAGAATACACCAAGGAAAACTCTGCTGGAGGGAGAAGGGATACTCTGAGTAAAATTCCATTGGATAACTGAGGTATTTTAATTACACCTCCAGTTACAGGCTGGGCTTTTCTGACAAGCCTTACATCTGTAGTTCTAGCTAGATCTTTCTGTCCAGCTAAAGCCTCTTTGAAACACACATTCATGGTCTTAGCACTCCAAGCTGTCTAGCCAGAAGTACTGAATCTACCTCCTGACATAGAGGCACAGAAGCTCTCTATTGTAAAACAAAGTTCCTGGGCCTGTTTTAATGGAAACTGTAGAGTGCTCTTCAATAAAGGCAGGTGCCCAGTTCTAACAGCAAAAGGTGTTGCTTGATATTAATAAGAATTCTGTATCCTTGTACTATTTTCTAGCTTGACCTTGCACAGCTCAACCCTTCTCCCAGTTTCTTAACCAATCTTTCTGCTAGTCATGGCAACCAGTTTAGTAGCCTGTCACATAGCTCCACTGTAGAAATGTAATGTAAGAGCAGCTCTGGCAATGAAAAGTAGAATTGCTGACACCTAGCTGTGGACCAACTGCATCCACCCCTGCTTCACAGGGAAGTCTGCTCTATCTTGCAATGTACTTGAATCTGCAGAAAGCAGGGAGATTTTTCCACAGGTAAGGCTGTGCACAAGAGGTACAACAGGTGTAGGGTTATCTGACTCAATGGCTTTAAAGCTAGCTAGGAATTTAGGTCCTTACTTAAGCATTCTATCCCAATGGTTCCCACCTGGGATCTATGGACCACTGGTGGCCTATGAGGGTACTGCAGATGGTTGGGGGGGGGGGGAGATAAGGTATACTACATTATCACTAATATTCAATGTTGTTAGCATCCCAAACATCCTTGGGTGATAAGCTGCATTTTTGAGATACAAGTTTGACTTAGTCCATGGTTGATATGTTTAAAAAGGCTTGTTTACATAGTGGTCCACAGAAGCTTTAGATGACCATGTTAGTGGTCTGCCAAAAGGAAAAGTTTGGGAACCAGTGCTCTACAGCACCCAGGGAGACAAGTGGATTTATTAGACAGCTTGTCCTGCCATCACAGTAAGTATGGCTTGAGATCAGCCATCCTGTAACAACCAGCTTGCCAACAGTGATGAATCTGATGGACAAGGAACATTGCAGCTTGCCTTTTGCAATAATTTTATTATGCATTCATTGCAAGCTGGTTTCTGAGGGACAGTTATAGGGCAGAAGCAAGGCTCAAGACTGCTGTGTGTTGTTTAGACAGTGTATACACACCTCATAACTATAGTTTCCACTTCATATGTATGACAAAGTGGGTTAGAGCACCTGAAAGCTTCTAGTCAATTTCCAAAGGGATAGCTGTGTTAATTGTAGTCCAACAAAATCAACAAGGAGTCATGTGGCACTTTAGGACTAAGATTTATTTTTCACAAGCTTTGTGGGAGAAAATCCCACTTCATCAGATGCTTCGAAGATGGGGGAACTTACAGAATGGAATGAAACTAAATGCAAGGGGGTGTAAAACATAAGAGCAGGTCATATAGTAACAGCAAATCAGAGCAGTTTTCAGGTACAAACCATAGGAAGCCTGAAGTCAAATTACCTTTTGTAATTGAGACTATGGGTTCTTTTCCCATTAAGTCCTGCTTTCACAATTTAGCTTGCATATTAGAGTTCAGCTGTTTCTCTTTGAAGTCTTGCTGTCCCAGCCACATCTGAGTTAAATCATTCATTAAGTGCTTAGAAAGATGGAAGTGCTCAGCAACTGGTTTTCTTTGTTCTGTGATTTATCAGGTGTGTTCATTTATCCATTTGTGCAGCAATCATCCTGTTTGTCCAGTGTATAAGGTGTTGGGGCATTTCTTGCATATGATGGCATAGACCACATTAGCAGATAAGCAGGTAAATGAGCCTTTGATGGAGTAGCAGGCTTGATTAGGACCTATGATGGTATCTGTTGTGTAGATATGTGGGCAGACTTGGCAGCATGGTTTGTTGCAGGGGTGTGTGCCTGCTTCAGTGTTTCTGCTGTTAGATCTGTAGTGCTGGTGAGAATCTGTTTTAAGATTAGGGGCCAGCCTATAAGCAAGGAGGGGTCTGTCTCCTAACACCTGAGAGAGAGAGAGGGATCATCTTTTAGAATAGGCTGTAGTTCCTTAATGATCTGTTGCAGAGGTCTAATTGGGACAAACAGGATGATTGCTGCGTAAAAGGCTAAATGAACACAGCTGATATCAAATCACAGAACAAAGAAACCAGTTGCTGAGCACTTCCATCTCTCATCACTCCATGAATGATTTGTTTAACTGTCATCAGATGTGGCTGGGACATAGACTTCAAAAGAGAAAAACAGCTGAACTCAAATTAATATGCAAGCTAAATTCTGTGAAAGCAGGACTTAATTGAGACTGTGGGTTCTTTTCCCATTACAAAAGATAATTTGACTTCAGGCTTCCTATGGTTTGAACCTAACAACTGCTCTGATTTGCTGTTACTATATGACCTGATCCTATGTTTTACACCCCCTTGCATTTATTTTCATTCCATTCTGTAAATTCACCCATTTTCAAAGCATCTGATGAAGTGGGATTTTCTCCCACAAAGCTTATGAAAAAAACAAATGTTAGTCTTAAAGTGCCACAACTCCTTGTTTGTTTTGAAAGCTTCTACCCAAAGAAATGTTACTCTTAAGATGCCACATGGCTCTAGTTTTTGCTTAGACCACACTGCAGGATTAAGTCCATAAACCTTAATATTAATGGAAGATTATCTTACTCTTAATTCTGGCCAGAAAGTATCCTCACCTATTAGAAAATATTAACCCCATAGAAAATAAGGCCACTAAGGTGACTTGACAAAAAATTTTATAGTGAAATCCATAGCCACCATAAAAATCTTACAAGAGGGACTGTCCTTAGACAGTTTAATACTTCCACAGTAAATGAGTCAACTTTAAATGGTGACATGGAAAGGAAAGACAATGAATGGGTCTTACTGTCTCTCATTTATGTGTGGGAAGTTTTCCCACTTGTTTTGCTCCCTTAAATATCAAGTCCAAACAGCAGCGGTTTTGCTGACAGACTATGGGAGATGTGAGAAAAGGCAGGGGGTGTTGAATCTTACAACAAATACAGCCCTGAGGTTAAGATGCTCACTTGGAACTGAAGACATCTGGTTTTATTACATGCTTGGAGAGACTCTGACCTTGAATAAGTGTTTCCCAGCTGTAAAATTAGGATAATTCTTCCCTCTACAGAGCTCATGCAATGATAAATGCTGACATCAGTCTTGCAGCAAGGGGGGCAGCCCTAGAAGTTCCTAGACAATTTTTTTCAGGTGGTGTTAAAACATGAACTCAAACTAATATTAAAAAATAAACCTCTTCCCCCCCCCCCCAATTTTCCCTTCTTTTGTATCCAGTAGCAATCTTTAGAGGCCTATAGCCTCTTCCAGGGCTGACAAAACCTACATTCCTCTTAACAAGGAGAGAGCACTTTAAAAGCAAAAACTGCCTGGACAGTCAAGTGCTCATTGGCAGTTACTGCTCCACAGCAGGTTGGATTAGAAAGCACTACACCCCAGCTGGCTGAAGATCAGTTTAACTCAGAAGTATAACATTTAAGAAATGCCCTTTTCCATTTGTCAAGTAGATATGGGCCTGTGTTTATCAGGGCAGAGACCAAGGCCCTCAGTAGTCAATATCTGATACTACTGTAGGACCAGAGCCACAGGAGTCGCATTGATTATTTCAAGGTTAAGCTAGAGTCATTGCTTGCATATTTCTGAAAATATCTTCCCCTAGAGAAGTAGAGTTTTACAGTGGGGAGGTTCATGTCCAGCAGAGCATCACCTATTCTAGGTAGGTGGCAAGAGGTTAAGAGAAACAACAAACCTTTTACTTTTCCATCTTACTTTATTTCACATTTTTCTAGAAAACTCCTCCATAATTCCACAAATTTAACAAAAGTTTTAAAATTCAGGACAAACAATCCTGTAACTTATTACTAACATTCTTCTTTCTTTTAATCTTGGGGCCAAATGAATGTCTTATAGTTGAGTGAAGAATTCATTTCCCCGCATGACCTTTATCCTCAAATGACAAGGTATTTAATACCTTGGGTTTTTGACAGAATATGATTAAAAATCTAGAAGCTGAAGTACTTACACAATTTTTGGAGTGCAAACTCATCTCTTTAGTTCTTGATGGCTAGTTCATGCCTCATGAAAGCAATACCCATCTGATTTCAATTTATCTTTAACCGTACAAGGTGCACAATGGTTGCATCTAGTGTTGACACTTCAGAACATCAACTAGCAAGTGCCACGCACCTGAAATGATAAAGGAAGTTTCTTTTGAGTACATCAACAGTGCTACAGTGCATGAAAAGCCCTTTGTGGCCATCGGACAACATAAAGTTTGAAATTCATTGAACCAATTATGAGACAGGTCGCTGCATGCAGACAGTATGATGGGGCAAGCTCCATAAGAAGAAGTTTAAATCTTTTACCATCAAAATAAGTTAAAGATTCCTGACAAGAACAGGTCCTGGACTGTTGTATGATAGCTCCTTGTTAGTTCCAGTGCTCCCACCATGGAGAGCAGTAGAAGAACTTGTGGCTAAGTCATTGCACTTCCATATAATCACAGGCTGGCTACATCAAAGCCTGTCTTACACGAATATTGTGTCCAACGTTCTTCCTACCTGGCATTTTGTGATCTGGTCACAACATTTTATTCATTTCTGCAGTAAACACCAGGAATCAAAGCCTCAAGGCTTAACAGAGATCAGACCAAGACAACAGGACAGTGTTCTCAACCCCTATTTTGCCTCTTTATACAAAGACCAAGGACAAAGGAAAACCTGTGCCCTGATCTCTCATCCACGACTCAAATCACTCTGAAAGTCTTCAGATAAATCATTACTTATACATGCCCTTAATACCAACCTGAAGAACATTTAGAGTGAACTAGAGTTTTGTCCGTTTTCCTTGGCAAAATCATTATGGCTAAAACAGTCCGACAGTTGCATTTTCTTTAACAAGTCAAGTTACTACGCATAGTTGTACAGGTTTGTAGTGGTGCTACCAGTTGCTGTATCAAAATCTCCTTTCTATTTTACAATTATCCATCCATGCTCTCAAGAGTGACACAAGAACAAACACTTTATCCACAAATACTTATACAGGGTATGTTTAGAATAGCAGTCAGCCTACTAGAGAATCTACAAGTGGAAGTTCACTTCTATGCAACTAAAAGGGGACAGAAAGGTTGGGAGCTCCAATGGTTTAATCAGTTTTTCCATGTTTGCACAGTCATTCTTCAGTTGGTCCCCAGTCCTACCCCGACCACTCCAAAAAACCCCAATGATTTGGTAAAACACCACCAAAGTACTTGTGAGAAATCTTTTAGTAACAAACCAGCATGTGCACACAAAAGAGAACACTGTTGTTGGGGGAACATTTTCATTTCAGGCTTCCAAGGAGATTATTATAAAGTCTAAAAAATTCATATGTAAAATACCTTTTATAAAAAAATTTCCCATGAAATAGTAATACTTGTTCATTTCACAAGTAAAGTAAAAATCTGGGACAAGACAGTGCAATGGCCACAGGGGGGAGAGCCCTAGGCACTACCACATGGCACAGCTAGGGTCAGGGACAGCCTCAGAGCTCTTGCTTCTTGGTCCAGCTGTGAGCATCACGATGAAGATTCTGTTCTTAACACAATGAAGAAGTGTGTGCGTGCCTCTCTCTGGTCCTTTGTGCTACGGATCTGGAAGCTACTTAGTTGCAAGGCTAATACAGTAAACGTGGGCACGAAGGGTGACGTGGAGATTTGGGAGCAGGGAAGGAAGTTGATCTAGGAAGAAGAGAGGTTAAAAATCTTGGAGACTTTCCACACACACACCTCAAGTAACACTGTGGCTGTCATTGCTGAGGGGACACACCCCTTCAGTAGAGTCTTTGGAGCGAAGTTATTTTGGGGCTTTGAATACCTGGAGCCATTCTTCAAACACACAGTTTTGGAGTGGGGTTGGATATTATGCAGCTCCATCAGAAACAGTCTAAACAAACACTGCTCTTATGTTTAAAGTACTCCCTACGCTCTGAACAGCACAAGAGATCTGCAGAACATTAAAAGGTTACGTCTCCGGAAACCTGCATATTGTGGTACAACTTTCTTCACTTAGCCATATCCAGTCGCAGACTGGGAGATAAGTATCGTTGCTTCCTCCTTTCCTGGTAATCCTCTTAACCTTGCCATAGCACATTCTTGTACACTTTCCATCCAGGCTTGGAAATGCTCATCAGAAAAAACAACAGATAAGATCATCGTCAGCATGACCTGGCATGAGCTTGACATTTCTCTATAGACATGCAACAGATGACATGAACAGACAAAATTAACAGGAATTGGGTCAACGTGACCCAACTCAAAGAAGCTTATCATTGTATTGCCACTTAACTCTATTAGTTGCAACATTTCCATGATAAAGAAAGGGGACATCCAAAACAAGGGACTACATCATCATCTTATTGGAAAAATGGGACAACACATCAGGGGAGCCCTAGAATTACATTTTATACTTCATCCAGCCCTCCACGTGGAACCTTCAAAGGGCTTGGAGTTTCTGTTTGTGTAGGGTAGGGGTAGACAAAACTAGCTCACAGCCAGGTACCAGCAATTTTACTTTTGGTCACCAGCAGCCACTCCTCCATTACATTTCTGCAGTGGAGCTGGTGGCAGGCTGATAAAACTGGTCACCATGGTGACCAGAAACATTATTTGTCAAGGCTTGGTGTAGGGTTATTCTGAATTGTTCCTTTCCTCACCACATCTCTGCCACCAGGCTATTTACATCTGGCAAAAGCTAAAACTATGACTGGAAAAGTGAACTAACTATTTCTTTAAAAATCCTGACTTTTGGAAACAAGAGTTTAATATATTTCTAAGTCATTACAGGAACTCCCCCCAACCCCCATTTCATTTGGAAGTCAATGCTAATTTAACTAGAATTAGTGTTTGCCATTTCCTGCCATCTTTTGAACAGATAAGAGAAAAACCTGACTTGTTCCAAGATCTTTTAGTCTGCTAGGTATGTCCCAAGAGAAAATACTCCCTTGTTTTGGTTTTCCCACAACAGAGCCACTACTATAGGGGCCACTATAGGAAAAATTCATCCTTGAGAACATAGAACAAGAACCAGTGACATGTTTTGGCAAAGTTATTCAAACACTGAAGAATGAAACAGGCAAGTCCCTTCCAGAGCACAAAATGCTTTGAAGATTGCTGTTCAGCTTTCATACGCTAAAAATTGTTCACAAGAGGCATTTTAACAAACAAGTAAGTCAAATCTTATTATCCCCCCTCGCCATTACCATTAAAAAAACATAACAGAAAAAAACCACACCCTTAAAATCTTAAGACCCGATTCGGCCCATCTTATACATACAGTACATACATATATATAATATATATATCAAATGTACAGCTTACAGTTTGTAGTCCTATTACAGTTAAAGCAGACTGAAAGGAATGAGACTTTCTTTAGGGGCTTGGATCAATAAGAAGTCTCAAAACCCCAGCAGGAGACAGCAGACTCTGGAGGCCTCTTCAAAGAGCACAAACTCCATCTCTCCAAAAAGGTGAAACACAGAATAAGGCTCTGCGTACAGAACAATGCCTTTTAGGGACCAGGGGACAGATTAGAGAGACAATACATTGTACCAAACCGCTCTAGAACTTGCAAACGATCAAAAGCGGCAACCATCCACTTCCTCTGCAACAGATCAACAGGACCCATTGGGATGCACTTTCTGTTGCAAGTCACATGGCTAGCTTTGTAAAAGCCAATCTTGCTTACACAGCACGGACAGTTCTCCACAGAGTTGGGTGAAATCTGACTCACTTGAGTTGCTCTGTGGCCAACTTGGTCCCCAGATGTAGCGAAGAAAGCATTGTCCACATTTCCTCAGCTCTCCAAGACACCTGAAAAATGTATCCTTAAGACAGTTTCTCGAAGTAAAACCTAAAAAGGTCACACTCTGTGTAGTTGGGAGCAACGCAGCTTTTGGTCTAGTCAGTATTTGTGCCCATGCGTATTTACGAAGCTAGGGAGGACAGACTCAGCAATCTGGGTACTTGTTTGTAAAAAGTGCAGCTGACTGTGCGTTCACAGAGCTTGACTGTTCTCTAAGGCAGTGCTTCGGGTGAATCAAGGGAGTAAGAAGACCTAGTTCCACGGGTTTTAATTCCTGGTACCAAGAGATGGGATTTCTGGTTTCAAAAGCAGGCTGCTTCCAAGGCTAAGCGTCATGTTGCCACTGCCTCCAAGTAACTCTGCAGCTTACGGACGGTCGTTTCATCCAAGGAGAAAAGGTCAAAGTCAAAGGTTGTGTTGGTAACATTAAAATGCCCAGTTTCCTCAATGAGATTTACAATCTGAAGAGAAAAGAGCAACAGTTTATGAGAACAGCTCAGATTCAGCTACACCAAGTGCACAGGAACGAAGGGTAGGTTTGGTCCAATCAAACCACCGCCTTGCCCTCCTGGCTCACAAGAGAACTGTAGCGCTATCTCCTGGCAGGGATGGGTTCAGCCCCTAAAAAAGCAGCATCATGTCTGGTTTCTCCTGCTGCTCTGCCTGGCTCAATCTGTGAGAAGGCACTGGCTAGCCTTTCAAATCACTTCGAGAATTTTAGTTATGTGGCTCTCCAAGGAACCTAAGCTGGATATGGCTCTAACGAGTTGGGGGTAGCAAGCTCCCATGCACTGTATTTCAACTCTTTTTAATACAAGCACCTGGAGTGTATGTAGCTTCTTTCTATGCCTCTTTGCTTTAAGAAAGAGTAATCACTCCTTCATAGTGAATCGGACTTTGAAGCTGAAATTAGAAGTGCCACTTAAAACACAAAGGGTCTGATTTAGGCCAAATGTGAGACGATTACCTAAGCTACAAGGATATATAGGCTGTAACTTAACACAAAATGGACAATTCTCTACCTGCTGTAGTACATTGCGTTCCCGCAGCGCCATTAGTCGCCTGTGAAGCTCCACCAACTCATCGGTGTAGGCCTGTGAAAGAGATGGGCAAACAGGAATAAAAGAAGGCATCTGGCATGTTTCCATTGCTGTGGGGGAAGCAAAGCCATTATCTCCCCAATAAGGCTTTTGAGCAGTTGTTTAAGGGCCTTCTGCCACTTTTTCGTTCTCTTTTCCCTGCCCAGACCTTCTATTCCCTCCTCTGTAACTCTCATCTGCTAGGAAAGAAAGCTGACTGAAATCCAGCTGCTTTGGGTCCAGTCAGGTATTTCATAGTGCACCATAAAGTTTCTCCCTCCAAACAAATGAATTAATTGAGAGACGTGATCCTAAGCTTTGAGTTCAGAGTGCCTTCAAATACAATACCGAGTCAGCGTGTCACATAACAGGATTCTGGTAACATATTGGTATTAGGTTGTGTTCATATGATGCTTCCCACCAAAACTGAAGAAGAAACATTCTGAAAACACTGTTCCAGGGAGTTTCACAGATCCCACCTCCAGGAAACTGGGGGGGGGGCACTTACCCACTTCAACTTTTTAAGAACTAAACCAGATTTTCAAGGAAGCCAGCCAAAAGGACAAAATTTCTGTTACACACACTAGTGCTTTCCATCGGGACGGATTCTTTACCTGTGAAGCTGCCTCAGAGTTATTCATGTAAGTACTAGCAAAACTGAGCTCATTTAAGCAATCCTACCAAGGCAAAGAAATCTGTCATGAGCGACACCCTAAAAGTACACTGAAGTCTCACCAAGTGCACCTCACGCAGGACATATACTGCTGACCACTGAAAGTGTGCATTTCTGAGCCTCCCGCCACCAACTGAGCATTGTCTTTAATATTTAGACACTGATGAATGATATTAAATCAGAAAAGAAATCTGTTTGCAGTCCAGTAGATAATCCTCACCATGATTTTTAGTGGTAGGATGTGTGGCTCAGAAATGAAGGTTTTAAATGTCTATTTGAAGGATTTCTACACAGAAAACAGTTTCTCACTGAGACCTTTCAGAACAATGACAAAAAAAAGATCAGCCAATCACTGTTTGACTGGTTAGCATCTCATTAAATTAAATGCAGTGTGTGGCTCAAAAAGCCTGATGAAGTTGCCTCTGAGGAGAGAAAGAAGGGGCAGCCACTGAAAGAAAGAAAGGTCTCAGGAGAGCAAACAGTGTGAAATAATAATCAAACTACCATTTGAAAGCATTCTGGTGAAGATCAAACACAGCTATAAACTCCCTCGTTAACAGAGGCACCATGAGTGCCTCTGGTCACTGCCCTCCAAAAGGAATGACAAAGACCAGTGAGAGAGTACGATTCCAAAAAACACAGGATTCATTTCTTAAAACGCTTACAGCATTTCTGAGCACTGCCAAAAATCAGGATTTCAGAATGCAAGTCTTGAAACAATTTTGGCTGCTTAAACTTGAGGGGAAGCACTCCACCTGAGCTCTTGTTTTTTATGGAGGATGGTCCTCTGGGTATCCCACAATATTACGCTGTGTCTAGCCTAAGCAAATTACCTTGTCATATGTTCCTTTCTTCAGGATCTTTTCTGGCTTGTTGCAAGATTCTGGACTCTTTCTTCCAGAGACCTGAATGGGAAACAAATAGGGGGTTGTGAGCAAAGGTGGTTCCGGCAGGGAGAAGTGTAAATGGTTTGGGGCTGCATAGGATTCAATGGAAGGAAATCCTCTGGTTGACCCAGGAGGGGATGTTGATGCATAGTTCCCAGGACAGACCCGTAAATTATGTAATGCAGGGATTAAGAGCAGAGGAGGCAATGAGGAAAAATTTCTCCATCACCAAGTATTGCTAAAAACTCTGCCACACTAGCTATCTTGATTGACTTGGGCAAAGAGGTGATCACAACCTCAGCAGCCCTATAACCAGTAAATAAAAGCAAGACTGCTTCCCCCCACCCCCCACAGTGCTGGATGAAGATGTGAACTGCTAACACAAAAGAGTTCAGTTTACAGTTAGAGAGCCCTGTAAGAAAGGCACCCCTGGCATCTGCAGGCAAAAGGCAAACTGATTCACACTGCTAGCCAGGTATGGAGGCTCGTCCGGAAACCACAGCACTCATGGCCTAGTCCAGTGGCTCTGAATTTTTTTTGGCTCCAGGGCCACAACTATCATCTGTATGACTCTGAAGAGCCACCAGTTTCTTAGCTCATAAAAAAAATGTACTGATGTATACACCATACCATGTACTGAAAGTAAATATTTTGATGCCCCTGTGCTCATTTTTAGATGTGCTATTTTACACCTACAAATGGCTCACAGTAGGCCACACAGTCACAAAGCACTAGGATAGGGCTTGACAAAACCAGGGAGCCAGGTCGCCATGGTGACCAAGGTTTGTGGACTGACTCTAGCTCTGCTGCAGAAATGCTGCAGAGGAGAACCCTCTGGTGAACAAAAATAAAATTGCAGGTGCCTAGCTGGGAGCCAATTCCGTCAAGTCCTGTACTTGTGTAGATGAATGACTGATACATGTGATCTTGCATCCAAATCCCTGTGGGTGGCCCACTAAGTGCAGGCCAAACCAGAAGGCACTGATCTGTAGGGTCCGGCCCTACTTCTCAAACATGGTAGGTTGTCACTGCTCTGCCAGCAGCCCCTGCTACCACTGCAACCACACAGGAGTTCAGTGAGGAGGCTGCATTCGCACTGAGCTCCCATCCCCATGGCTGCAGGGAAACCACACTGTAGTCCCATGCACTCCACATGGGTACCTAGGCAGTGGCTCCCTTCTGCAGTCAGGGGCGCGCGCAAGATGAGTGCTCCCCTCCCTCTGGTTCCACCAAGGATGCCAGAGCCAAGGGAACCAAGCAGAGTGCTTTGCCATGCTTCCTGCTGAAGCCAGGGGAGGGGAGCGCTGATCCAAAGAGCCTGCGCCACGCTTATAGCCCTGCAGCAATGTGTGCCACCTCAGTCCTTAGACAGCAGCTCCCTTCCACAGGAGGGGAATGGTGGGCTATTTTGAATGACCCTGGCAACAACCAAGGTTGGGAACCACTGTCCTAGTAGGCCTTTTGGCCACTCCCTAGAATAGCACTGAATTGTTCCCTACAGGATACTATCTAGAAATTTGTCCACTTTTTACTGGCTTGCGATAGAGCTTCCACCCTGTGACAAATTAATTCACAATTCTAAAGATCTCTCCTAGAAAACTATTTCTGATGTTCAGAATGTATTTCCCACTTACTAGTTTAATATCATTATTTCTAATGGGCCATCCTAAAAATTCCTTTCCATCTTTTTTGCCCTATAGCTAATTGTAAGCTGTCTTCAGTCAACGTCTAGACTCTGTTTAATGAGGGTATAGAGAGATTTGCCTACAATATAAAAATTAATTTGCTGTTCTTTTCTGAATTCCATCCCATCTCCTGCTTTCTGCCTGGCAAAATGCTAAGGACTGCATGCAATGTGCTAAATCAGGTCTCATCATTGCTACAATGAGACAGGTTGCAGGCCAAAATTCTGACATCTCTGGCTGGCAATTCAAATTAACAGTTATACCTAATTTGCTCTCCATCACCAGACAGTTCCTTGGCATCACTTAGTTCCAAGGAGGCATATTTCACAGTGCTGAAGAGATACTGCACAGCAAATCACTTCTGATTCAAAATGCTTTATCAACTACTGTTACAGTTATCTTCAGATACGGTCACTGAAAGATACCAGAGTAAAACTTATCCCTATTTTCCAAGTTTGTGTACTTTGTATGTAGTCAGTTTGTCCGGGGGAGGACACAAAATTAAGAAGTCTGAAAATGTGACTGTCAAACCATGGCAATTTGCAGGGCGTCTCACAGGTGGATGTAACATCTGGAACTTTGAACTCTGATTCTGACTAGATGTCAAGTTGACAGTGCTCCCCCTCAATTAAAATGCCTTCAGTTCCTTCTACAGGCAGTTTCCAGAGTGTTCAGTGAGAATCTTGCCTGTTTAGGAAACACAGATCCAAGCCAAAGCCAACAAAAGAGAACTGTGTTGACAGCCATATTGCAAGTACCTTACTATTAGTTGGGGGCAGTTTCTGACCAGGAGGGGGTTCTCGACTCGGTAGGCAGGAATCCGCACTGTTGTCACTGTCACTGTCGCTAAGACTCAATCTGAGAAGCAAATAGCACAGAATTAGCATCGCTTCATAGGACACTGATATTTAGCTCTAATACATGGATCAAATGTTCCTTTTCCTAGTTCAGGTTGCACTTTTGTTTTGGTCAAAGTGTGGTTGCAACACGGCACATATCAATACAACTCAGAATAAATCACATATTCTAAATTCAGAAGCTACTATCCTTGCTCCTTTATAGAAGGCCATGGCATGCAGTCCTGTTGGAACAGCACACAGTTAGCACTAAACATTCACAATGAATAATAAGGAAATTATGAAATTTCCACAGAAGGCTCAAAATCAATGGATAAACATGAAAAAGCACCACCACCACCACAACTGTATTCAAACACAGGTTGACCATGAATGACACAGACTCTTAAAAAGCTCCACACTCCTTCTCAGTCACCATGAGAGAGGCAGAAGATAATCAAAGTAGCATATTTTCTGGTGGACAGCAACTCTAAGTCAAAAACTACAGGTGCTGCTTGGGTGAAGGGCTTGATTTCAATAGTCCAGCATGAGATTCCAGATCTTGGCTACGGGAGCATTTCCTGAGAGGAGATGGACAAAACCCAATCGTCTCCACCGACTAAAGCAGGAAACTGCTGTTGGCCAAATCAAGCAGGAGCTCAGTTTAATCAGTGAACCTCAGCAGTAGGAATTCAAATTGCTTCTGGGCTCTTTATATTGTAAACAGAAGGCCTCACCACTTGTCTATCCTCTCTAGCTCAAGAATATCAAACTCATTCAGTGGAAAAAGATGAATTTCATATTTAGTTACAGTTTCTGAGTCAAGGTTTGAGCGTAGGACTAACTACTGCTTCCAGTCCACAAGAGAGTCCCCACCATAGCCACAGGCTAGAATATGGTCTTCAGTAATAAAGTTTAAGAGATGATTTTCAAAAATCACCTAAGGAATTCACATGTTGCCAAGTTCCCAAGGGTTAGCCGTATTAGTCTAGTTAAGCAAAACAATCAGGGGATTCTGTGGCACTTAAAGGCTAACAAATTTATTTATCACATGAGCTTTCATGAAAGAAAATCCCACTTCATCAGACACTTTGAAATGGCAAAGCATCTGATGAAGTGGGATTTTCTCCCACAAAAGCTCATGCAATAAATAAATTTGTTAGTCTTTAAAAAGTACCAGGGGACTACCTGCTTGTTTTTTTTTAAGGAACTAAGAGCACAAATCCCATTAACATTCACCAGGGCTCATGCTTCTAGAACCTTTAGATGCTCCCCCTTAGTTTATGATAGTTCATCATCTGGTATATTTAACTTGTAAATCCCACAAAGGCCACAGAATCTCTCTTTTGTGTGTTTGTCCGACATGAAACACAATGGGATCCTTATGTGTTCATTATTGCAGTCATATATGCAGCATTACCCCAGAGAAAAATACACTTCCCCTTAGGATTCCTACTATTTTTACCCTTCATCTCTTTTCTCTACACCCTCCCCCCCACCCCATTACCCCTTCTACATTTTCTTCTCTGCAGCATCTCCAATCTCCCAATCCAAGCCAAACACCCCTGTGCTTCACTTTACCTACCTCTACTGCATTCCATCCACTAAAATGATCAGCCATGAATGAAACAGTCAGTGCTGACGTTTACTGTGTTATTAGCTTTTAGAACCTGAAGAAAAGCTCTGTGTAGCTGGAGAGCTTGTCATCAACAGAAGGTGGTCCAATGAAAGTTAAAACCACCTCCACCATATCTTTCTAATACACTAGGAACAAACAGACTACAACAGCACCACAAATATTGGCTGTAGTGTCAACATGCCAGTGAGTTGAAGAAGAAGTGAGACAGGATTTTTTTTTTTTTTGGTATGTTTGTTCAGTGCCTAACACTGCAAGGAAAGGAGTCAAGACTCAGACTCCTCCTCTATGCACTACTGCAATGCAAATAAGACCACGTCACAAGCTGCCTGCAGTCTCAGTACGGCAAGACTGCAGTGGCAGAAGATTTGAATGTTTAGCATTCATCAAAAAAGCTGAGATTCTGCAGAAATCTTCAACCAACTTCAATTCCGTACTGTCTTGTTGGCCACATCTTTATTTCCAAGTGCCTTGACCTCTTCACCTCTCTCCTTTAATTCCTCCAGTCCCACTCCTGTTGTCCAAACGCCAATGAAACTGCTCTCACAAGACTCTCTAAATGACTTCTTTCCTTCCAAGTCTAAGGGGCTTTCCAATGCATCAACTTCTCTGGTCAATCAGCTAAATCTCACTCTTCAAACTCTGTTCCTTTCAAAAAGCCCTACTCCTCAGCACTCACATCAGTGGCTTTGTTTTCTTCCTTTTACAATCTTACAGTCAAAGGAGTTACAAAGACATATCAACACAAGCAAAACCAAGAGGGGTTAGGCATCTTTCATCCTCTATCACCTGGAATCTCTGTTGACTGGGTTAGATTTGACTGCTGCCTCTTCCTCAGAAGAGCTGTCATCATCGTCTGATTCCTCTGACTGCAGATCCTCTACCATAGAACGCAGGGGGCCTGAGGTTACAGGTAAGAGGGGAAAAGAGAGAAAAGTAATTTAACTCAGATGTACACATCTTCAGCAAGATTGCTACAGAGTCCTGTTTGACACTGCTATGAACTAAACTTGACTTAGCTCATCCTTAAGGTAACCCAGAAGAGTCGTGATTTCTTAGAAAGGTGTCACAGATGTTGAATGCTATCCAAAGATAATGTCATCTTGTGCTTTTCAAGCCTGAAGAAAGGTTGGACCCTCCGTTTTCTGAAGCAGTTCTCTGAAAAAAGGGCACACTGACTTTTTAAAACCTTTTTATGTTTTAAAAGGTTTCTCGACTCCCCCAGCTCTTGTGACAAAATAAAACCAGACTTTTTTTTTTTTTTTTTTAATAGTGTTCATGCCAGGCCTGAGTTTTAATTGTCACATAAGAGATGGCATTTGCAGGACCACAGGGCGTGTCATGACTGCGCTCTTTGGTAATCAAAGCTGGACAGAACAAAGCACAGGAAAATATTTGGAACACTTCTGCATTGGCGAGGGGATGAACTTGATATTATTCCTACGTCTTTTCCACCTCTATTTTCTATTAATTGAGACAAATTGTGTTTCTGAGAGAAAGGCATATGCCCCATATGCCTGGTGATGCCAGGAGATTTCAGGCAGCACTGAACAAATTCATAAACTGAAACCTCTTAAGTAGAATAGATCACAATAATCTTCAAACATTATTTAAAAGCAGAAACTAATGAAGTCTATAGGAAAAAGCCAGATCCAGAGATATTCAGTGCCCACAGATGAACAAATGTTTCTGTTGCTTTGATAGTTTATGAAAAATACATAAAAAGTACTACTTTTCCCATCCACAGAATCACACCTTGAACTCAACACGCCTTAATTGCATTCAGCAATCTGCTGCTTGGGCTTAAACAGTCTAAAGGAAGCAAGTGTAACTTCTGCATGTTGTAGGATGATGTAAAAACAACAACATAAGAAAACCCATAGTGGGCTAGACCAATGATTCATCTAGCCCAATACCCATCCTTCTGACATGGTCAAAGCCTGCTGCTTCAAAGGGAATGAAAAAAAATGAGAAAAGCATCACATGATTCACCCTATCATCTAGTCCCAGCATTTGGCAGTCAAAGGTTTAGGCCGTGGGGTTTCATTCCTAACCATCTTGGCTGATAGCCATTGATAGATTTTATCCTACATGAATATATGTAATTTAATTAATTTAGCCAATTCTTTTTTATTTTTTAATCCAGTTGTACTTTTGGACTTCACACCTTCCCCTGGAAACAACTTTCATGGGTTGCCTGGGCATTGTGTGAAGAAATATTTCCTTATGTTTGTTTTAAATCTGCACCCTATTTGTTTCTGCCCCACCCCACCAAGAGGTTCATGTGTTATGTAAAGAGTAAATCCTCTATTATAGCCCCACCCAGGGAATTCCTGGACCACAATATATGCAAACACATTCTACACAAAACATGTGAGAAGGCTTCTGAGAAACACAACTTCTTGCAACGCACCTTGACTGTGGTTCTGAGATGGTTCAAAATCCGAGTCAGAACTGGAGTCCGAGCTGGAGCTGGAGTTAGAAGGACTGGAGTGGACGGACTTCACCCCCCATAGATGGCAAAACAAAAAAGAGGACAAAATCTTAACCTTTCAATCCACAGAAAAGAATGACCAAGATGCAACACAGTCTAGAAGTATTCAAGAACATTACAACTCCATCCAATATCAATTCCATCTGTTGCACTGCTCACTTTAAAAACAAACAAACTATGTATGATGTAATTGTAATTAATTAACATTAGTGAAAAATTCTGGACGTGATCAGATGTACCAGATATTCTTACATAGGCAACTATACCCATCCATCCACTGCCCCTGGAAAAGAAAAAAAAAGGTCCTGATCTTTCACATTTGCTAGCTGGGTACCACATTCTGGACTGACAGTTTTCGAGATTATGTAGTCCCAGAAGAGCAGAAGTAGTGACAGCACAAGCTTTCAACACACAACACTCCTGTAATGAGCCTCAAATCATACCTAAAGGCATGAATATGAGTCAACCTGGAAGTAAAATTGGATACACACTATTTTCATTGTGAAAGATGAAGTGCAAAAAGTAAACCACCAGCATAAATCATGAAAAATCAATTTTTAAGATTAATCTGACACTCTTTGAGCTAAGGAAATTTATTTTCAAACTATGTATTTTAAACTGACAATACATCTTCAAGAACTGGGATCTTGTCCCATGAAAGCTCATGCAACAAATAAACATGTTAGTCTTTAGAAGATGCACCAGACTCCTTGTTTGTTGTACACCTTTAAAGTACCCTCAGCAGTGACTGCTTTACAAGATAACTGTGATTTGGCTCCAGTTGAGATTTTTACAGAAACCGTTACAAACCCCAAGATCAATAAAAATGCTTCCATCTTTAAAAAATGCCAGTGAAAACAACTAAAAATTGCCTTGCATTGTTTGCAACTCCAACAGTGAGAACCTCAAAATCAACCTCACTGACACAGTTGTCTAAGCAGAGATGCGAGAAGGAAACAGTATAAAATTGTGACAAGTAAATAGGAGTTTTAATAGGTGCTATAAGTAACATGGAAATTAAGTGTGTGTATGATGGGGGGGTCCCCCTCATAGAGTTTCATGTAGCATCAGATTATTTGCTGATCACTCTCATTCGTCAGTACCAGAGACCACAAGGTGGCAGTCAACACTAAATCAAGCATTCTAGTCCAAAATAGCAGCAAGTAAAAAGATAATTCCAGGGCAAAATAAACATTTTAACACTGGGGATATTTGATACATTGGCACATAGCGCCAAGGGCTAGAAAGTTCAAGAGACACTTATTGGTACGTGCAGCATTCCTTCAGGATTGCCTGCTATTCTCACCAAGATCGTGCTTTTCCACTTTAATCTGGGAGATACCCTGGTAACTCTGATACCCAATCAACTAACAGGCATTCTTCCCTTACACTGCACCTCTTTGGCCCTTTAAACAACTGTAGCACCATTTATTTCAAACACTTAGGAAGTGTCCCACACTGAAGTAGATGGCCACACTTGATGCACCTTACATTACAAACAACATTTCCCCAAGAATCAGGGCACAACAGAGATACCCCACAACAACCCCCCCACCCCCCACTGCCCCCTGCTTCCTTGGGCCTCCCAGAGGAATCCCTTATTGAAACATTCGAGATAAATAAAGAGGTGTAATGAGTCATAGGAAAGCCTGTTTGCAGTACCTGGGTACACTGTTCCCTCTAAGCTGTGCGCATGTGCACATGCACACAGGTCATGAAACCTGCACACACAACAAAATAAAGTGCTCACAAAAAAATTCAATAGTGCCAATATTGGTGCTCACAAAAATATTTTTGCGCACGCAAAGAAATTGTTTGCGCACACAGTCTACGAGTAGCTAGAGGGAACATTGCCTGGGTACAAGCCGTTTAGAGTTTTATAGATGGTGAAACCAACATCTTGACTTTACTCGGGTTAACTGGCACCGAGTGCACAGTGCACAGCACAGGTGTTAACTGCTTTCCCTTGTCTATCTCCTTTTACTAAAGCAGGCAGCCATGCTCTGGCATTCTGGTATACTTTGATATTTCACAAGGAGTAAAGTAAAGAAATATCCCTAAAATGCTTTGTTCAGTGGGAAGCCTGAAAGTCAAGGTCTTTCTGCCTTGCATTTACAGTTGCAATTACTCTAAGCTAAACAGTCTCTGTTTTATGACATGGGATCATATAGCCTTGTTGCCACCAACACCTATCCAGTCAACAGTTTCAAGCATGCAAAAATACCCAACTATTGACTAAAGGGTGACAGTACTGCAAACCTATTTTTCAACAACATGACAAGTGGCTTGTGTTTTAGAGGGCATGACTACTGAATGAGGTTCTACCCATCCCATTATTGCAAGCATAGATAGTCCAAGATTTTTGAAGGTTTTCTGCTCATCCAGAAGAGCTAGAGATTATTTTTTCCTTAAAGAAAAGCTGAGACTTGAGAACAAATGAGAGAGCTATCCAAGTACCCTTCACATATTCCATACTCTGGGAGCCACTGGTCTAGAGTGTCACTGAAACACCTCACCCATACAGAACAATATCATTCTAGAACTGGATGGAGAGGACTCTTTACTCTCAGAAAAATGTGACTATTTTGAGATTTCCACGTCATGTCTCTCCAGCCTGCGGAAATGACTAATATTATCTCTTTTACATATGCTTTTAAAATAGAAAATAGTTCATTAGTAAATGTTTTAGCACCTTTAAAATATAATAGTGCAGAGGTCACATAATGAATAAGATTGGCTACTGTGAATTCTACAAAAATTACCCTGGCTGGCAAACCAGCAATCCCTGCCTATCCTAGACAATAGCCATTGATGGACCCATCCTCCAGGAACTTATCTAGTTCTTTTTTTAACCCTGTTATAATTTTGACATTCATAACACATTCTGGCAAGGAGTTCCACAGGTTGTGTTCCATAAAGAAATACTACTGCTTGTTCATTTTAAACCTGCTGCCATTGATCCCAAGTTCTTGTGTTATGAGAAGATGTAAATAATACTTCCTTACTTACATCTCCACACTAGCCATGATTTTACAGACCACTATCATATTCCTCCTTAGTCATCTCTGTTCCAAAATGAAACGTCTCAGTCTTATTAATCTCTCCTCAGATGGAAGCTTTCTATACCCTTCACCACTTTAGTTGTCCTTTTCTGTACCTTTTCCAATTCCAGTGCCTCTTTTTTGAGATGGGATGACCAGATCTGCATGCAGTATTCAAGTTGTGGGTGCACCATGGACTTATAAAGAGGAAATTTTATATTATATATTTTCCTAATGATTCTCAACATTCTGTTCACTATTTTTTTTTTTTTTTTTTTTTTTTTTACTGCTGCTGCACACTGAGTGGATGTTTTCAGCAAACTATCCACAAAGGCTCCAAGATCTCTTTCCTGACTGGCAAGAGACAACTCAGACTCCATAATTTTATGTGTATAGTTGGCATTATGTTTTGCAAAGTGCATTAATTGCTTTGCATTTATCAACACTGAACTGGCCATTTTGTTGCCAGGCACACGGTTTTGTGAGATCTCTAACTTTCTGCTCTCCTATTGGTTGTATGGTTGTTGTCGTGTTGGTCTCAGGATATTAGAGGCTCAGTGGGTAATTTCTTCAACTGTCTATTGGCAAAAGAGAGAAACTTTTGAGCTACACAGTGCTGAAGAAGGGCTTGTTTCTTTAACCAACAAAAGTTGGTCCAATAAAAAAAATATTTTACCCAGCTTGTGTCTTAGATATTCATACTAATTTCCCAAGGACTGAAAATTACTTTGGCTAGGGATTCAGTCTTAGACCAGTGCCAAAAAAGTACAATTGGTCCAAGTGGCTAGTGACACTTGAGAGACAGCTAATCCAACGGAGGCTAAAAATGATGCCACATTCCATTGGAAAGACAGCATTCAAGTTGAGTATCATGACCCAGCAGAGCTGGAGATACTAGGCTTAGTCACGTCACCATGACTACTGTCTTGATTTCTCTGGCCCCAACTCTCACTTCACATCTGAATGGATTTTGGTGGCCCCTGAAAACTGCTGACATTGAAAACCAATCCACTGTAGTTTCTGAATACTATGAATCTCAGAAAGTAATGTTTTAGGTGATTAAAAATAGATACTTCCAGTGACTTGGTGGATAACAATCATGCTGAATGTCCATTAGCAGACTACCTGCTTTTAGAACCAGGAAGCTTTTCAGACATAGGTCCTGAGTCAATCAGGGGAGTGAGTGGATAGAGAAAGTAGTCTGGAAAAACCATCCTCCAGGACAGATTAGAGAGAGTCTTTTCTGCTTTTCCCTGGAATCTCAGGGATTATCTATGAGCATCAGGTGATCATATCTCACATGATCTTATGCACATCCTATTTCCTATGTCTATAATGTTGCTGTAGCTGTGTTGGTCCCAGGATATTACCTCACACACCTTGTCTCTCTGGTATCTTCTACTGGACCAACAGAAGTTGATGAGAGATAAGCTTCTGAGCTTGTGAAGCATACGTATGTGAGGACAGGCCACAATTTTTTTTTCTTTTACCGTATATTTGGCAGTTAGTCAAAATGTCACTTCTAAAGTTGCTCTCTATTTACATACTCCTTGCATGGATATTGTAGATTAAATCGCTCAGGTAAGAATGGGAAAATTTTTGCAGCATTTTAACTAATTGGCTCGCAGTTACAAATAAATTAAGTCAAGATGACTGGCTGAATTACCTCACCAAATCCCAGTGCTCAAAGAACAGGTTTCATAACTGTATGCCCATAATTATAATGTCTCTATTTTGTGCATATGGATTCTAGCCCTTTGGCTTCTGGCAAATGCCCAGAAGCTCACCAGAAATTGGAGTTGTGTTATTTTACAGACCAGAGTCAACACCAATGCCAATTTAGCAACAAGACTCTTCAGTTGTTTAATTTTGTCATCTCTCCTTGAGGCTGTTATAAAAACATAGCTGCTGTGGCTAAGATCATTGCTGAGTCACAGAGAGTGAAGTTAAACCACTTAATACTGCATTCTAGTCAGGAAGGAGAGGAGTCTTTTGAGACCAACTTCCTCCTGAGCAGCAGGACACATGGGCCTTCTATCAGGAAACTGAGTGGACATGTAGAATGCTTGTACGCCTTTTCAACTTTCCAAGTACCATTCAGCTCTCTGCAGACATCCAGGGCCCTTCCTAAATTTAATGCTAAAACAAAAGTGAGAAAAAGACATACACAAGGCAGGGCTTAGGGAAAAAAGACCTCTCCAACAGCCACTCCAATTGACAAGAAGGTAAGTGATGCCCTGCCCATCATCCAGTCCCCTGTGGCTCTCTATCTGAAATATGCAGGCTGGAAAGCAAATCACAGAACATGCCAGTTGCGCACTCAACTGGGCAATAGAGGAGTAGTCTTGTGATTCAGTGCACAACAGGTAATGGAGTAGATAGGCATTAAACGACCATACATGGAGAAAAGAGCATTTCCTGTCCCCCAATGGCCATCAAAGATGGGGGTGAGGTGCCTGTACTATCCTAACTCAGATGAGCACCAACATGAGCATATCTACAGGAGCTGGGGATCACGCCCTAGCTCATAGTGTGGACACAGCCCAAAGAACAGGAGAGAGGCACTGGCAAAAGGAGGGAGCAGAGCATCTCCCAGCACCAGACATCTACACCTACTCAGCTGACATTGATACCATAAATTAATTCTGTTAAGAGGTCTTGTGATGCTCAAAGGGGCCACTACAGGCACCAACCTTGAGAAGAACCGTTAGCTTAGTAAGCCCTAGGCCTAGTCTACACTTACCAGACTTATTGGTGGCAGTCAATAGCAGAAATGCATGGCACATAAAATACCTTGAATATCTGCCAAGGACCTTCTAAGCTGCTGAGACGCACTGGGGAAGCTGACTACAAATGCCATATGGTCAGCTTTCAGCAATTCCAGTTCTGGGGTGGGAGTTGCTGAAGCAATTTCCAGAGTGATTCAGTGAGTTCATACTTGCTGCTGAAACGCGCCTGGAACATTGTGCCGATGGTGGCGATTTTGCCACCGTCAGTATAGATATACCGAGTTCGATTCTCTAGCTAGTGAGCATCAGGTAATGTTTCTGAGCCCTTCCTAATGGCACACATTCTCTGTTCTCACCATCAGCCACAGACAAGTCACTATATTCCATTTTTACTTTTAAAATGCTTTCCCAAACGAAAAAATATTTACTCAGTTCTTTAACTGGGATCAAGGCACAAAATTATGTTATCAATAAACAAAATGAAGGCATCTGCAAGTCTGTACTGGGCACCATTCAGTTCACTCAAAAGAAACTAAATCAGGATGACAGAATGTAACTTAGATACAAATTTCAAGTTTAACAGTACAGGGAAATCCTTGAATAGCATTGCACATGTGAAACAGAGGGGCAAACTGCATAGCAACACTGATAATGCAGATAAGGACTTCTAACTGGGGCAGTTTTGCTTGAGGTAGAACCATGGTAGACCATTAGCCAATCTGACTGCTCCCTTATGGTCAATATGAAAAATTAGTTCTTGGGAAGCTGGGATTGGAGACAGACTGATTGTCCACGTGAACCTTGCTAACGTGTTAACAAGTTCCCTCTAATCTAATCCTCTTTGGAACAGGACTAGATCAAAAGACTCTACACCTAGTCCACATTTTTTCCATGAAGAAACCCAACTAGCCCAAGTAGGAGGGAAAATCCACTCTCACCTCTGATTTAAAAGAAGTTTCATCCTCTGAATTTGAGTCTTCCATCTCCACAGGTTTTTTGATCTCCTTGGCTTCGTTTTCAGATTTTACCTTCTCTACTTTGGCATTCATCTTCTCCTTGGTTTGTTTCTTCTCTGGATATGAGGAAGACGAGGTTCGGGGAGAAGTTCCCGGGATGTTCTTCACCCCTTTGGAGCTGCTCTTTTTTTGCTTTTTGGCGCTAGGCTTTGGTGACTCCACATTGGAGGGCCTCTTGCTGGAAGATTTTGGCTCTGGCTGTGGTCCACCCTTTGGAGACGTGTTCTCCAGTTTGGTCTCCTTCAGGGCCAGTTTTGGTTCCTTGAAAGCAGCTTTCGGAGGTGCTTTCTCCTCCTTAGGCAGTTTGTTCTCAACTGGTTTTCTTGAGGAATCTTTCAAAGGTTTGCTTTGATCTCGCTCAAGGTCTTTGGAGGAGTTTTTGCTCTCAGAATCCTTCCTTGGCCTCTCTCTATGCTCCTTGGTTACTTTGTGTGGTTTGGATGCTTTGCTACTGTCCTTGTTTGCATCCTAAAATTTAATGGCAGAAAAACAGAAGCTGTGTAAAACCCTGAAACTCAGTATATCATCATCATCATCATCCATAATTGCACAGATTGTGATGGAAATTGTGTTACTTCATGTAAGTGTGTTAGATATTAGGTGAACTTTTATACCAAATGGTTCTTTTAAAACAGACAAATTCTAGGAACAAATGGAAAAGACTTATTACCAATGTTACCTCTAATTACTTGTAGCCTGTGTGTGCAAACAATTTCTTTGTGAGCGCCAATATTAGCACTATTGAATTTTTTGTGCGCACTTTATTTTTTTGTGTGCGCAGGTTTCATGACCTGTGTGCGCACGCACATGCGCACAGCTTAGAGGGAACAGTGTTTATTACTTTTTACCCTGCTAGAGAAGAACTGTGGTCATACTTTTCTCTGTCCAAAAATTCATTACACATCAACCGCTGAATTAATATTATGTGGGATCTTAGGAAAAATGACTGAAGCGTCTGACACTTGTATCAAGCAGCCAAGGCTTCCTGCCACAGCAGATCTTTATCTTAACAAGCAGAACAAAAAAAATCAGTAGGCACTTGACTGCCTCAGGGGATAGGAATGCATAATAAGGGGGTGTTTTCTTTGCCACTGTTAGGTGACTGGCCACAATTAGTACACACCTCTTGCTCTGCTGTCATTGAAACAGGATAGGGAAGGGTCTATATGGAATGGGACAGTGGAGAAAGCATCTGTAATTTAGCAAAACAAACAAGGAATCCCATGGCACTTTTTGTTTGCCTGAACTAGACTAACATGGCTATCCCTCTGGAACACCTGTAATTTAGTTGCTCTTCACAATTCAGAATTTTTATTTTTTTTTAATTCCTGTCCAAAAATCAAATCAGTCATTATTAGACAGATAATATGTGAATCAAAGTCATTTTTTCCCTGCACCACATAGGAATCAGGAAATGTAAGTAAAATGCAGTAACTTTAGAAGAACGGATAACACAGGTAGTAAGTAGGGCCAGATTATAGCATGGAATGAAGTCTTTGGCCATCATAGAGAGGAGGTGGATGAAATAAACAGCTTCTATTGGACCAATTTCTGTTGGTGAAAGAGAAGTTTTTGAGCTTAGACATAGCTCCTCTTCAGGTCATTTAAGTGTTGTGTTTAGCCATTACTTCTTGTGGCTATGCAGACTGACAGAATACATGTTATCTGCTGCAAGGCTCAATGGCTGGGGGAGATCAGAGAGAACTGTAAACCTACACAATGTCAGCTGCATTAGGTTGATGCAGACTGGAGGTGAATTTCACTGTCTTCTGAATCCTCAAGGAACTAGCTATTGTTGCAGGCCAGATACCAACATCTTCAAACCACTGGCTTGATCTGGTACAGCAGCCTATGCTCTTTACTCTGCTGTCCTACATATTTACACTTAGAGTAAGTTTTGATTCTCTAATCAATCATTCTCGGCTTCCTGCTGCGTGGTTGAATTCCCCAGGGCCTCAGAACACTGCTATTACATGAGATAGGAAGCAAAAGTGGGACCCAATTCCTCTAGATCCATGATAGGGAAACAAGCTATGGAAAGGGCTTAAGAAGAAAGCTTTACTAGCCTCAGCTTAAAGACATCATCTCTCGCCATTAGCATTTAGAATTAGCTCACAAAAATTAACAAATCTTGTCTGCTTTAATCTTTGTAAAAGCTTTGCTTTAAAAGACTTGCTGTCCTCTTCAGAAAAGCCGGCAAATCACAAGAATTCTAAAGACCTTCTGGACTTGAGATAGAGAGAAACAGGAGCAGTTGACTCAGTGGCCAGTTGTAGCATGTCCACTAAGGACATGACCATCTATCAATTTCCAAAGCACTCGTCACTATTAGAGATTAAATAATAGCTTGTTTAGGTCAGCTACCAGAAAGGAAGCCTAGGTTCCTACGTGGCAGTTAAAGGGTTTACCATATGTCAGGGACCGAGGATGACAAACACTAGTCAGTGAATGATGTCACTCCTCCACTAAAAGCAGAGAAAAATCACAGTGTTGTTACTTGGAAGGCAATCCTACAGAAAATACAACAAAAGTATACAAGGAAGAAAAACTCCCAGATGCTCTTTCGAATGAGTGACCAGAAGGAGTTACAACAGGAAATTTCACTTTTGGGCAAATTTTCAACAGCAGAGCCCTGTTCTCCAATGCTCAGAAACTTAATGTAGCACAGCAGGTCTCACTCACCTTTGAGCCATGGGATGGTTTGGTCTTCTTGGGGTCAGAAAAGGCAGAAAGCGGTATTGTGGGTAACATAGGGTAGTCAGGACTCGGCCTGGACACAGTTTCTGCTCCTTCTGGCATTACCATCACCTAGAAATAAAGAGGAGAAATTATATACAAATAAAGAGAAATATTGACCATTTTAACAGATTACTCTTGAGCAAATGATTCATGATAATTTATGGCTTCTGATGTTTAGATCTTTCCTCCCACTAAGGGTGTAAGATATTTCCTGAATAGTTCTCATTAAGACTCCCGGCTCCCAGGACAATATCTAACACAGAGAACATTCAAACCGAGGAAGGTGGGAGACAAGATAAGATGCAATGCCAAGTTTCAATTCTGGAAAGGGGAACTTCAGCACCACTGGTACACACAGGTTGCATAACTGTGGCTATGGTCAAGAGAGGCTGGAGACACTAAGACTTACATACCCCAGTGTCTCTCAAGCTCTAAGCAGTTTGGAGGCAAACCAGGGGCCCAGGAGAGCAAGATTTCACACAATATGAGATATCTGGCTTTTTTTCAGCAAAAAAATATCCACGGAAGCCAATTTATTAGCAAGATCAGAAACACAATATTTGGACAGCAAAGAAAGGCTATCCTTTGCATTTAGCTAAAGTAATTCCACTGAGAATTTGGGGCAGAAAGAAATCTCTTCCACATTTTTTGCCAATGAGCTATGGGACCAAGAAGGTTTTGATGCATTGTATCTGAAGTGACTCACAGTTGAAACACCCAGTTTCTAAATAACTGCCCGAATAAAATGTTTCTTCAACATCTGATGATTTGGGATTAGATTTTTGTCACTGTTATTTTAGTAAAAAGTCATGGACAGCTCAGAATATAAACAAAAATGCAGAGAGCCCATGACCTGTCTGTGACTTTAATAAAAGCCTGGGGAAAACGGGGTGAAGGAAAGGCACGAATGACAGCTGAGCCCCACAAGAGTAAGCCCCACTGCCACGGAGGATTAGAAGCTGCAGGGCAGGGGCATATATTTGCACTTCCTAGTTGCAGGCACAGGAAGGTGTGGGTGGGATGCAGAGCCCTAGTACAAGTCATGGTGGATAGAGGGGGGCACTGCCCCGGCTTCAGCTGCAAGAGGTGATGGTGCCCAGGCCCAGCTCTGGCCTTGGCTTCACCCACTGACAGCTGAAGCCAAAGACGACATGGCGATCCAGTAAAAGTCACAGAATCTGTTACTGTCATAACCAAGACAAAACAATATCCCTAATGATAATCCTAGAGCCATACAAGACTAAAATCCTAAGAAGTATGAGTGTTAAAAAGCAAATCACGCTCAGCATTATCCTATGGCTGAAATAAACCTCCCTCTTTCACTTTCTCCTCATTGCGGAAGACTGTGGGATTTGGTAGGAAATTCTGGACACTTAGAATTTTATCAAGCAAATTAATAGTTCCATTCTTGGGATCTTCTGCGTACGGACAGACTCCCTCATGGAACAAAACTATTTCTACCATCCAGACCAGAAAGGCGGTTTTACTTAGACAACCCTCCTAGCAATTCATTTAGAAATACATGGAATAGTAAAGTGCTTGAGTGGATAGGAGTTATGCATCGGATGTTGTCTAAGACACTGTTACATGACAACTCTGATTCAAAATGAAAGATTCACTGTCAAAATATTAGAACCCTGACTAGGAATTTGCCAGATCTTACAGGGAATGTGGGGCAAAGTAACTTGCTTAGCCACTGTACAGCTATTTGAGAATATCCTGTGAAAGACTCTTTGCACCAATTCCCATAGAACTAGTAATGTATCCACTAGGGCTGCTCAGGTCTTCAACACTGCAGTTTTTCAAGGCTCCATCTACCTTCTTTTCCATAACTTTACTTTTACTATCTACTTCCACCTTCTCCTTTCTCACCTGCTTTCACTTTTTCTTACCACTATTTACCTCCATTCTCCATCACACAATCTTTCCTATTATCCTTTTTCTCAGTTTCCTTCATTTTCTGCTTCTCCTGGCACCTAGAGTCTCTCCATTTCCATCTTCTCTTTTCCTTTCACTCTACAATTTAATTTCTATTTTTCCAAGTTTATGCTTCTAATCTCTCCTATCATTGCATGGCATACTAGCTTTAACAAAACAAACATGGGAAAATGGTTCATCTCCCACCACCACATGCAGAGAAAGAACGCTGTCTCGCATGCAGATGAGCTCTCCTCTTAGGAAGCAGCATGAGGGCGCAGTTCTGGGTGTCACATCGTTTAAAGCAGACTGTGTGACAGGCAGCTGATTCCAGGTTTAGGCAACACTTACTGACCACACATGCCAACTACTAAACCTGCTTGTGGAAAAGAGGAACAGAGACACTGCTGGATCTTTTTTCTTGAGTCTCCTCTGTATATGGGTGCACTTGGTAGAGGTCACTGGCACCAAACTGTTCACAAAAGCAGTTCATACAATCTGAGAAGTGAGACTGACCAAAAATGTCACTGTCCACAGTTCAGTACCTACAACCACAAGCTTATGGCCTTCCTGCAGACAAATTTATATTGAAAATAACAGTGCATCAGAGATCCACACAAGAATATTTTGCAGCTGTTAGTGCTGCTGTTATCAAAACCTGAATTCAGGATGGCTCTGAGACAAATGCAACAAGTGATCAGTTGAGACCATTTACACTGAAGGTATCCAAACAGCTAAATTCATCAGAAAACTTGGGTCTCAAGTAGAGAGAAAAAACACCCAGAATAGAGTTAGTAGGTTACACCTTTTCACTAAAGCAGTCTCCTTGCACCCCTGGTTCTTCCAGCACTCACCCCTCCGGCCTTAATAAGTTTGCGTCTGAATTCTTTAGTGGGGTTGTTGAAAGTCAGTTTCTCACAGCGAAGGTGGTTTACGGGTGGGTTTCCCTCCAGATTCAGGAAAAGGTCATATGTGAAGCAAACTCTCTTCGGTTCCTCCTAAAAGCAAGAAAGCAGAAGATTACGGTAAGCATGCTAGGTTAGAGGTTTTAAACGATCAGTTTTAGGAATGCTGAATAAACTCCTGAATGAATGTCACATTTATAACAGAGTTTCTCATCTTATGATCAGAGTTTTCAAAACTTATGCATAAATAACTCATTTTCTAAAGTCCCTGCAATTACTGCAGTTGCCACAACCTCACAAAACTCAGGAATTTCCCTTAGAGTGACAATCTGGAGACGAGGATATCGACTGACCCCTGCTAGAAGCCACTGTTTATAGGGATGCTGGTCTTGTAAGGCTTTCCAGGTCCACAAAAGAAGGTGCAAATTTCATCCATTCCACTCTTTGGGACAAATACAGAGACCATGTATTCATCCTCTTTGGAGGATATGTAGTTATCACCATTAGAAGCACATTTTGCTTTTACTTATTTATTTAGAAAAGAACAACTCCTGGGCTCCAAAAAGCATGAGGGTTCTAGAAAGTTTTTCCCCAATCAGGGAAGCGGGGCTAGACACACAAAATCCCTTTAGAAATCCAAAGTGACTGAATTGAGTGAATGGATGAACGCTCAGATGCTCTACTCCTTTCTGCTTTTCAAGGACTATAAATGAACCATCCCTCTCTGATGAAGTCTGGGATATGTACACAATTAAGATTGTTTTCCTATTTGTGGCCACATGCTACCGGCAGCATCAGTAAAGAGACCTCTCATGCATTTGCTTTGTGGAACAGCCAGCCTGGATGGGGCAGAGACAGCTGGGACTTTTTCCACAGAGATAGACAATTCCTTTATCTTCAGCTTCTTCAGAAAGAAAGAGCAGGAGGGACACATTTCCTAGTCACCCATCCCTGAGGTATCAAGTGAGCAGGAGAATCTATAAAACTAGATTAGTAAAAGGACAGACATTTATTACTTTTAGGCCCCAGGTTTACATTGTTAAAGGTTTAACGAAAGACAATAGGAATATTATTAGTCTTCAGTGCTGCAAAGAAAAAACCTTTCCTGTAATGGACTCCCTGTGCTCCATCAGGGAACCAGAAAGTGAAGATGTACATAAAAGCAAAACTCATTCTATCTTTCCATCATCCAAGATGAGGCAAATGAAGAAAGTAAACACCATCAGTGGTAAAAACAAACAAGGAGTCCTGTAGCACTTCAAGACTAACAAATACATTTATTGCATGAGCTTTCAAGGGAGAAAATCCCACTTTATCAGATGCTTTGAAGTTGTAGGTTTCCCCCATCTTCAAAGCATCTGATGAAGTGGGATTTGATTCCATGAAAGCTCATGCAATAAATGTATTTGTTAATCTTTAAGCACCACGAGACTCCTTGTTTGTTTTACTGACCTAGCCTAACACAGCTGCCCCTTTGGATCTTGGCAACATAAGTGGTGTAAACCAAACCACATTTTAAAGCTGAGTTAGTAATCTAAGGTGAGGCTAAACAGGAGTTTTATGTTGACTGCATCCCTTTCATGGATCACTAGCTACTAGTTTTCTGGCTGTTACTAACTAAAGTGCAGCTGTTAGTGGGAGGGGAATTCTCAGTCACTGTGATCACTTACTAGTCTCTAAGCATCTGTCAGTGCAGTGTCTAGTTTCTATTCCCATGGAAGGACTCAGCCTGCTGCAGGAGTACATTACACACACAGATGGGTGATGGGGTTTGTCTGTAATACAAGCACTACTGGAGAACAGCTGCACTGCCACAGATGTGGTGCTGTCACATAGACACACACTATAATGGTCAATGCACTTAATACACTTCGCCATCTTCTGTCAACACAGCAGTATCTACACTGGGGGTTAGTTCAATCTAACTTTATCACCCAGACACTGAAATGTTTCACAGCCCTAAGAGAGGGAGCTAAAATGTTCTCCTAGCTCACATGATGTCCCCTAACGTAGCATACACAGATCTCAGGGAGGTGTATGATGACAACAGATTTCACTAGACTAAGAAAATGGAATGCTCAACAGGCCAAGTTTGCATTCCAAAAGTGGTAACAACAGTAAGGGAAGGAAATGTTTTTGTTGGAGAGTTGCATGGATAGTGATCTCTAGGAAGAGAAACCTTCCTCTGATTGCCTATTTAAGAGTATACATCACATGTAATACTACAATTTCAAGTGGCTTCCCTCTCAGTGGGGATTTGCTGTCCACATCTCCATTGTGACATCACTGAAATTAGATACATCCTATTAATTACAACAGAGAAAAGCCTGAAAGACTGGGATGAACCAACAGAGGGAGATCAGAAGTCTCTACCACACCAACATTCTGTTTCCATTTTAAGGACAGGGAAGGGAAATTTTGGCTCCCTAGACAGTCAGGGTTGGTTCCTCCTATCCCTAGACTTTATGTTTGATACTGCCTCTTTGTTTAGGTACTACAGTCATCACCCTCATAAGCTCTTACCACACACAGACCTTTCAGAGCTCCCTTCAACCTGAACGTGCTGAACATGGCCCAAAGCTGACATTCAGTGTCACATCCCACTCTCCCGGAGACCAAGTAGACACTCTCCGATGTCGTGACCTTAGGAAATCATTCCTATATCTGATCCTCTCCTGTATAATAATGAATGGTTTATTCACAAGACAGGCTGTGTGTGGCTGGAAGCAGCATTTTCATTATGTCACATTTCATTTGCGAGGGTGTCGAAGAGATTGCCCTATAGCTACCAAAGCATTCTTATCCACATCAGGGCAGCACCAATGTTCCCCCTCTTTGCTCAGACCATGGTATGTACTTGTCCATCACCCTACATATTGACAAACCATTTCCTGGGGTTCTCCAGAGAAGCAAAGTTTCAGAAATGCTGGTGAGCACAGCAAGGGGACTGTTCTGATGCTACATGAGGCCTTGCAGAAGACCCTGTACCTGCATGTATGGATTCAATGCATGTCTCATTCAGTCCATACCATTCAGCAACTTCATAGCAATCTTTCTTACTGCAGAGGGGTAGCCACATTAGTCTGAGTACAGCAAACACAATGGGAGTCCTACGGCACCTTAAAGACAAACAAATTATTCAGGCATAGGCTTTCCTGGGCTCCAACCCCTTCGTCAAATGCATCTGCTGAAGCGAGTTGGAGCCCAGGAAAGCTTATGCCTGAATAATTTGTTCATCTTTAAGGTGCCACAAGCCTCTTGTTGGGTTTTTGGTTTTTTTGGTTACACACTAGAGATAATGTCTTGCAATTTCATTCCCCAGTACACTGCAGCTGTAATACAGGAACAGAGTCCCTCAGTTTCTAACCGAAGTCAACTGAATTCCATCTCATCTAATGAAGTACTGGCCATTCTCAGACCACACAGATTCTGGGAATCTGCCAGGAAGACAAGAGCATATAGAGAAGCCACTCCCCTTCAGAACTAAGCACTGTCAGCCTTAGAACAAACATCTGTGACCACAGCTGGCTTCACATCAGAAGTAGTGCCTATGAGGCAGCTGGGGGGGGGGGGTCAAGTTTTTAGTCTCTGGCTTCCCCAGGCCAGAAGACCACCAACATGCAGATGAATGGATACAGCACAAAGCCTTTGGGGCTCTCAGGTAAACAGAAAGTGAACATACTGAATATCGAACTACAGAGAAGGCAGTCTTTAAAATCCATGAAAACCCAAAGGTAAATTTTGGAGATTCCAGTGTCTCAGTGCTGTGTTAAAGAGCCACTGGTACCTCATGGGATAGGGAAAAATGTGTGTTTTGTGAGGATGCCACAGTGTAGTTTTCACCTCATATTGTCAAAAAGGAGATTTTATGAGCACAGAGATTAAAGACTTCTGCACTTTCTTCTCTCTGCTTGTTTGGAAGTCATAGCTGTTACAGAGAGTTTCCTGAAGTCTGAGGTAACCACCTCAGATGCAAAATACAGAAAGAGTAATTAATTCCAGGAAAAAAGATCATAAACATATGCAATTTGGGTCATGTAACTTAAACAAATGAATAAAAACCCAGAAAATTGACTACACAAAATAGTTTCTAAAAGAATTCGCAAGGTTTGCCATAGGGCGTCAATGGGTTGAAGACATAACACTCAGGGCTGGTCTGTACTGACAGGGAAAAAACAAGGAGTTCTATGGCACTTTTAAAATCTAACAAATTTACTTAGAGCAGTTAGTCTTTATAAGTGCCACAGGAATCCTTGTTTGTTTTGCTGAACTAGACTAACATGGCTACCCCCTTGGAACTGACAGTGATGGCTGCCATCATGCTGCTTACCCTTGACCTTCTGTAGCCTCTGTCAGAGAGGTACATTCGGAAAAAATGGAGCTGTAATTAGACCTGCTAACACCACTTTGCAAATGGTGAAGCACCAAGATCAAAATCTACCATCTGAATTTAGGTCTGTATAGGTACCATTTTTTTCTGTCCCCCTTTACCATGACAACATAGCTCCTCCCCTGCTTGCAGTCCCAGGAAGTTTTCAATTAATTCTTCTCTATGCATGAAGCACTGTACCCTGCTCTTCTGCCTGCAGCAAAGAGCAGCAAGGAAAGCTTTTCCTGCCTTTAAAAAACAAAAACAAAAACCCCCCCACACTTTAGAGAAGAGGGGCAGGGGAATGGGCAGAGGATGACTGCATTCCCACAAGCCCCTGGGCTTACTAACCACAATGCAATGCATTTCAGGAAGTAATGTGAGCAGTGGGGACCCGAGGCCCCAAGCAAGCAATCTGATGTGATCACTCACCTGCCCCTTCTGTAATTCAACAGCCTAAGACTGAATTACAACCCCATCCCCAATGTAGACCTTCTCTAAAGACCATTACCCTGTAACTCTAGGCAAATAAGAGAGCACAGCAATGTTGTTTTCAAAATTGGAGAATTAAGTTTACAGAAACAATTCCCTTTTATCTCCTATCTTTAGATACTTACATGACCCTTGAAACAAACAAGGAGACCTGTGGCGCTTGTAAAGAACAACATTTATTTATCACATAAGCTTTTGTGGGTAGAATTGCAGGATTTTACCCATGAAAGTGAAAACTCATGCAAAAAATAAATTTGTTAGTCTTTAAAAGTACCACAGGACTCCTTGTTTGCTTTGCTGAGCTACACTAACATTGTTAAGCCTCAGGAACATACAACCCTTGAAGTACGTGAGTGTTTCACAGGTATTTATCAGGACACCTCTGTGATACATCTCCACATTTTAAAAATGTGGAACTGAGAAAAAGAAATTGTCATCCCAAATCACAGAGTGTGGCAGACCTGGGAACTGAACCTCAATTTCCCAGTCAAATGCTCTAACAATAAAGTCAACTCTCCTCTCTTGTCTAGATGTAACATTAAACAGTCCATTCTCCACAGGTTTTAACTCTAGAATGAGCGTTCTTAAATAAAAATATATCAGACCAGAGAAGTGACTCCACAAAGCCTTGAACCAGAGAAGTGCAAGGCAAGTACAGTAAAACCTGCATTAGAGACTACCTCTGATGAGAAACCACCGGTTATGATCAGTTCCCTGCAGAGCCCAGAGATCATGACTTATCTCTAGTGTGTAAACCTCTGAAGAGCACTTCTTACAAGTGACCATTGTTTTGCAAACGCCCAGGAGTGGTCACTCTTGGATGGCTTTACTATATTTGCTCTCGGACAACTAGATCTTAGACCCCTGTATGTCTCAAAAGGTTATGATCATTCAGCGCCCCCTCCCCAGACTCTCCAAACAGCGATGTAGGAAAACCCAGGAGCACCTCCACAACCTGATTTACTCCAGGCTACTCACCCCCTCCACTTCTAAACTGAAAGTCTCACTATGTCTACAAGTAGACTTCAAGCCATTGTAAATAAGAAACTGGGTTTCCCATTCTCCCTATCTGGATTTGCTTTTGGTGCACCTACTGCTGAACTTCTCTCAGATCTTGTCTGCATGTTGCACAGGGACTCAGTGCAGTTACTTGCTTCAGTTGCTGAGACAAAGGCCAGTAATATCGTAAATGATTCCACTATATAAAGTCCAACCTCTGATGCTGATAGGTATGCCATGAAAGGAAGAGCCAGCCGGGGACTTTCAAATAGATATGGGACAAGATGGGACTATGAAGTGACAAACAGATGCACGAGGGGAATGGCAAAACTCTCATGGAGTTCAAGTCCCTTCATAAAAGGATAGATCTACCTCTTCAAGAAGGCAATCAGTGGGGATGTTTCAACAAAGTCTCTACAATGCTAAATCTTACTTGAATTCGGGTTCAAGCCCAAGGGTTAACTCAATCATCCATGTTATTATTCACATAACCATGTACAAGTCTTTTCAATTAGAGGCCTGGAATCGGAGGTTCTGTCTGCTCCATGTAGATAGTAATGCCTGAATCCTGACACGCCATCAGAGAAACAAACAAGGAGTCCTGTGGCACTTTTTAAATACAGACTAATTTATTTATTGCATGAGCTTTCGTGGGAGAAAAATCACATTTCTTCAGAAAGCTCATATGATAAAGTTGTTAGTCTTTAAAAGTGCCACTAGACTCCTTGTTTGTTTTGCTCTACTAGACTAACATAGCTACCCATTTGGAGTCATCAGAAAAGCAGACCAGGAACAGCCTACTGCAAAGCTAAGACATGTCCTAACCAATTTGCAACCATTTTGAACGCTCCCTTACAGCACCTTTAAATGCCTTCTTTAGTACTGTCTTAAGTGTCTCAGCTAAAATGGCTCTCCACGAGTTCTCAGGAAGACTGCTCTACAAATTAATACATTACACTGAAAGGAAGATTCCTGCTAGGTAGCTCAAGTTTTCCTTTGCTCATTCCATCCCTTTTTTCTTAGTTACTGGCTACTGGATGACTCAAACCCTGCAGGGCACTTGCTAATGCAAAACAAAATTTTCTTCCAAGAGCAGACTCAGATTAAAAAACTTATTTTTAAATAAAAGTGGTCTCTCTCCTTCCTCATCCCTTCTTAGTAATGGAGAATAAACTAAGTTACACTTGTTGTATGTATTCTGTTACATAAATACTGACACTCCTTTCTTTTTAACAGTGCAGTTTGAAGATGATACATTTAATTTAGGTTTTAATGCAATGTTTTTTCATACCTGACACTTCTGTCTGATCTTACCATAACATGACATTGCACTCGATTCTTTAGCTTTAGCAGTTTACAATCAGGGTCCACAGCATAATAAGAATGGTTGAAAACCATATATATTTATGTTTTGTGGATGCTGTCCTGACAGATGTATTCAGGGGCAACTGACGTGCTGTGAGAAATTTCATCACCACCAAATTCTGGGTAAATAGGAAAAAGATTGCAATGTATTTACTGTAAGCAGTTCATATGCATCCAAGCATCACAAGATACCAACAGCAGCCTTCGTTACAAGAAAAAAAAAGAAAAAAAACCAAGGGGAAACCCTAGTGGGCAAGCTAGTATTTTCAAACTGTCCCAAATGATTTGTCCTGTGCTATTTAACAGTCAAGCCCCTTTCACAAAACAGTCTCACATCATCTGCTGAGACCCCTCACCTTATTTCCAGGCAAAAGAGCTCTAACTGGCCATCATTATTAGATTAGCAAATGAAAGTTGATATGAAACTCTTATTGCCCACAGGGTCTAGTCAGGCACTGTTCATGACTCAAGAACAGTTGGGCTTCAGATCATCATGATCTTTTTCCAAATCACATGGACAAGAGTTTAAAAAAAAAAAAAATGCACCCACCACCCCTGATGAAGTGAGGAAGTGAACCCTTGCAGACAGTCAAGACAGGGGCACAAGTAGAGGGTAAGACCAGCTCCCAACAAAGTACTCTGCCATCAGTGCCCTGCTCAGAGACCCACCAAAAGTAAACATGCTCCAGTTTTGGTGGTCCTGAGGCTGCTGATATAGCCAGCTCCAACTGGGCAGTGACAAAATGCACAGAGGAGAGAGCTGATAGGACGCTTTATACCAGGCTGGCCAGAAGTCCCTGATGAAGTTCACTGAAGATACTCTCAATATGATTCTCCTATAGAGCTAGCTGGCAGCATGCATTATTCACACAAAGGGAAGGAGTACATTGGCTCTAACAACCACTCCTTCCCATCTGAGCCACAAGTCAGAAACTACCCAAATGGCAAAGGGGAACAGTTGAGAGGAGAAACTAAACCAATGGAATTAAACATAAAAATTGATGTCAGCAAACCATGAGAAAGATCTACCGTCATGGATTAGGAGGAGTTCAGAGTCTCACCAGTTTGCTTGTACCCTCCCACCTCTCAATCTTTCAAAAAGCTATTAAAAGAAGGGAGATTGTTAGAGGACCTCAATCCTCTGTACCCTTCAGCTCACCTACAGGAACACAACAGGAAGGTGAAAACAGAAGAATACCTCTGAGTCGCCAAAAGGATTCATTTCAGCCATCCACCAAAACTCTCAAAATTCAGAGAGGTTAAGACCAAAAGGGATCAGGGTGATCATCTATTCTGACCTCCTACAGAAACGCAGGCTACAGAGCATTTCACTAAGCATTTCCTGTATGAAATCCTTAACCTCTCACTGAGCTAAAGCAGGAGTGTCCAATTCTTGGAAATGAGAGCCAAGTTCCACATTTCATTATGATCCATGGACTGTAGTACAGAATCAGGACCATATCTACCCACAACATATAGCAGACCTACTTCTGACATCAGTAGGTTTGCACTGAGATCAAGGGTAGGATACAGCCTCTAGGTAATAACCATTTCGATATTTGTTCAGTACTTTAATGCCACATTCACCACTCAGCGAGAAGCATGCTCCCCTTTAAGCCAACAGTAATCCTGCCCTCTTTCTTCCTCATCCTTTTTTCTGTTTCTCCTCCACTTCCCAGTCTTTGGGATATTCCTCTTTTCTTCTCCTCCTCTTTGCATTTCCTCCTCTGCAGCAATCCTTAAAAAGGCTATCCTGTCCTGCTGTTCTAAGCAGGAAAAACAGCACCTAAGCTTTCACCAGTGAAAATGGCCATCAGATCCCTACTATCTGTGAAGGAAAAGGTTTAAGAAGTACTTTGCAAAGATCACCATTCGCCCATTGCTCCCAAAAAGGGTGAAACCAAGTGTATACGCCAGCTAGGGCTGCCTATCAGGTGGCAAAGAGGGGACACTGACGAGCATGTGAATAGGGGATGGAGACAGGGAAGGCAAGTGAACACGGAGGGCAGGAAGGACAATTGAGTGTTGGTGCAGAAGAACATAGGGGCAGCAGCAGGGAGGATGTGGGGTGATGGGAGACTGACAGCACACGAAAGATGATTATAAAGCAGCATGAAGAGAGAAGTAAGTAGAGCAAAAGAATGGGAGGAAGAGGGAAGAGAGGGAAAGAAAGTGATAGGGCCATGAAATGAAGAGCAAGTTAATGACTGCTCATCCACCCAAGGTAGGAGACTCCTCTGCCAGCTTCCAAGGGGACAGAATCACATTTTTTTTGTTTGGGCATTTAAACATGAATTGTGAATGAGAGATTGAGGAGGTATGGCTTTTCCCTAAAAGCTTTAAAAAAAAAAAACAAAAAACAAAAAACAAAGAAGTCAAACTGTATCTTCATTATTTTGTAGGCCTGAGCAAAGCTGCTTCTATCACCCAGCCTCATCTTCCACCCACTGCAATCCACACTTCTCTTTACATGCCTTAGGTTCCTCCCATTTCCCAGATTCAGTACAGTGGTTGCCTTGAGCAAAAAAAAGCTTTCGATGGCATGTCAGAAGTGCTCCTCATTTCCCCAAATACAAGAAATTTGTTGGATGTGCTCACCAGCTCATTACTGCTTTAATAGTAAAAAGCTCTATAAGCTACAAAGAGAAAGACGACAAACACGCCAAACATCCACATCTAATAGTGGCTTAATATTTCATTTCCTATGCCAGACATGTTATTCATAAACCCAACTGATTCACATTAGCCAAAAGAAGGGAATGCTCAATACTCAAACACAACAAAGAGTTAATATGAAAATATATGACCAGGAAGTACAAAGTTGGTTTGACAAAATCCCTCGTTTCTGTTAACTTCTGTAAGTCCTATGGCATGGGACTTCTGAGGAAGGACTAAGATTTATCATCATGGTATTTAATATTTAATTTAATATATTATAATATTTAAAATCTTAGATTTCATACCTGTTGAACTTTAAGATTTAAAGTCTTTGGTGTTTTCTTTTGTCATGATCCAACTCCTATCCATAATATCTATTATAAATTGTGAACTGCTATGCACAAGATGCACAAGTCGTCAGCTTGGATCTACACAATATATTATGGGTGTGACTTTTTTTTTTTAAATAATTATACCAATATAAAAGGTGCTTACAACTTATTCCCATAAAGCAAGCTGCATAAATTGTACCAGTATACACACCTTTATAACAATATAACTGCATCCCCATCCCCACTTGGGCATTTGTACAACAACTATACCACCTTATGTTTAGACAAGCCCTTATCATGCTACACTCTCCTTGTATCATCTTTCATGTAACTCCCTCTCTACTAGACAGGAGTTTTCCCTTGCAAAATCTCACAGACAGCTTGCTATAGCTTCCAACAGTCCAGTCACGTTTTGTTTATCAGAGCAATAAAAACATATGAAATGGTCACATAATTTAGTGTCTTTTTGGCCAGGCATTTCAACTGCCTGGTGTAGTTCAAAGCAATCAAAACAATAAGCAGAATATGACCCTACCTTATTTTTGAAGTGTACTTCAATAGGCATAATGAAGCCAGCATAGCCAGACTCCTCCACTTTGTAAGGAGGCTCCTTGCACACTAAGAAAAAGAAAGCAAAACAAATATTAACTTCAGACATAATGCAGCAATAATCAAAATCTGAGTAGTTACAAGGAGTAAGCCAATGAAATGGCAGAGTTCATTTAAACCTCTGACCTTTCAAAAGGGGTGCACAAAATTGGCTCACAGCTAGGCACCAGCAATCTTACTTTTGGTTGCCAGAGGGCACACCTCTATTACATTTCTGCAGTAGAGCTAAGTGACAGGCTACAAAAACTAGTCACCATGGCGACCAGAAACAGATTAGTTGAGGCTTGCTTGGTAATACCGCAGAACAAGGTCATTAGGGGCAGAAAAACTGCTCTCCCGCTACCCTCAAAACAAGAAAAGATTACACATCTTGTGTAGTAACTATGGTTTTTTGAGATTTGTCCCCCTGTGGGTGCTCCACTTCCGATGCATGTGCACCTCTCAAGACCTTGATCTGAGATCTTCTGTTAGCAGCAGTGATTAAAGTAAGCCAGAACGCACAGGAACGGCATTCCAGGGCCCACAATTTTTAGGGACTCAGAGTTCTGGGGCCCCTAAAAATAGAAAATGAAGCCAGAATGCTGCGTTCCGGAGCCCACCATTTAAAAAACAGTGGACACTGGAATACAGCATTACAGCTCCATTTTCTATTTTTAGGGTCCCCCCCAATGCTGAGCCCCTCAGAATAGAGGGCCTCAGGCCAGGCCAGGGCCGCTCCACAGTGAAATGGTGGCCAGCTAAGGAGGTCCTGGGGGGTGGGAAGGGTTTCAGGGACAGGCAAGCTGGCAAAGCTGGGAAAGGGCACAGAGAAGGCGGTCGGCCCCAGGCAGTAGGAGAAGATGGTGCAGCACAGTGTGCAGGCTGGGGGACCACAAGCAAAATGGGGGCCAGGGGCAGTAGTGTGTTGGGGGGTCAGTAGCAGGGCTGAGGTGTAGGCATGTGGGGAGGGCAATAGCTGGAGTGGGGAGCAGGCATCTGGGGGGCCATAACTGGGGTGCCTGAGGTGGGCCTGCACCAGTGCAAGGGGAGCCCAGACAGGCACAAGAGGGCCCCACCAAATTATACTTTAACCCCTGGTTAGCAGTATCTGTTTGGCTTGTGCATGTGCCCTATACAACCCCATGCTGCACTGAGAGTACATGGGGCTGCACAGAAAATGCACAGTCAGTCCCTTCTCTAGCAAAGTGTCCAAGAAGACAAGTCTGAAGCAGAGAGAAAGGATGGCATTCAGAGGACCACTCACAAGGACACACATCTCAAAGAACCATTTATTGCACAATGTAAATAACCTTTTCTTCTTCAAGAAGCATCGGCAGGGGTGCTCCATGTTAAGTGATTCCCAAGCAGCATCCTCTCAAAGAGAAGGAAGCTTTGGAATCAAGTAAAGACTAAAGACAATACCACAGAACCAAGCACTGCTTCATCTAACTTCACAGTCCAAGGCAAAGTGTTTAGAAAACATATGCACTGAAGACCAGGTAGGACCTCTGCATCTGTCAGACACTGGAATGTTATCAGGTAACATTGTGGAAGTTGCTGTGATTTGACAGACTCTGCTATTTCTTTGGAAAGCCAAAGCACCAACTGATTCACAGAAAGCAGTAATACACCTGGAGATCCATCTTCACAGCTCTGTGAAGAGATCATGGGTTCCTTTGATCTTTCTGCAGTAGAGCCAGAGCCCAGGTGAGTTCCAAAATCACTTGGTCCTACCCAGATAAAAGGCCAATGTCCATCATGCATCTAATGTATGAAGGAAAGTCTCCTACTGAGATTTATGTGCTTTAGGAAAAAATACCAACAGATGAATAGACTTGTTGAGATGGAAAACTGACAGCACCTTAGATAAGAGCTTTCGATGCGATTGTGGGGACACCTCATCCTTGAAAAAATATCAAATATAGGATCTGCCATGAAGGCTCAAATTTCCTCACCCCTGCAGGCTGATGCAACTACTAACAGAAGGACATCCTCATAGGTAAGTAAAGCAAGGAGCAAGTCACCATAGGTTCAAATGTCATGTGACCTGTGAGTACAATATTAAGATCGCAAGCATTCTTAACCTGGAGGTAAAGGTTCATCAGACCCTTAATAAATCTCACGGACAGAGAAAGGAGAAATAGAAATAGTGGAGAATGAAATGCTGATATTGCATCAAGATGAACCTTAACAGAGGTAATTGACAAAAAAACAAAAAACAACCACCACATAAAAAAGCAAGGTCCAGCAGATAATCTAAAATGGAGGAGAGTGGAGAAGATTCAGGCTCAAGACACTACAGTTGAACTTCCTCCTTTTCTGAAGACAAGGAATTCAAGCTGACTGTCTCCTACTCTTTAGCAACACTTCTTCTAGTCCTGAGAACCATGCTTGGAAATCAAAGACCCTCGGTTGGGGTGAAGCCCATGACTTGCATTCTAGGAGAAAGATAGAGTGCCCACTGGACATACATAAACAAAGAGTCCTATGACATTTCTAAAGACTAAACAAATTTATTCAGTGCATAAACTTTCAGGGGTATAATCCCACTCATCAGATGCATAAATCTGCTCTTTGAGAAAAGCCTCCTGAAGGGGATGAAGATTGTGGAGTAAAAGGTAAAACAGAGCTAGCTCACATCTCTCGAGGGAAAAAGTATTATGTCTAACTATAATTAACACATTACAGCAAGTTTAAATAAAGTTATTTGAGAAAGTTATTGCTACTCTCATTGTTATACTTTCTTCCTCCTACAAAAGAGGAGGTTACTTACCTGTAAACTCGTGGGTTCTCCAAGATGTATGGTCAATATTGGTATTCCCTGGTAGGTGCACATGTGCCTGAGTCTGTATGTGTCTGTTAATTGTGTCCATTGACCCACACATGTGTAGTGTGCCCCCTCATACTTGCAGCTAAAGGCATAACAAATCACGCATGGCCGACCCCCCAATGTCCCTCTGATCGCTGGGCAGTCCAGTCCACAGCAGAGAGGACACAGAGCAGGTACTGGGATGCAAGTAAGGACCACACATCATGATGAACCTCCCTTTACAGATAAGTAATCTGCTTTCTGTTGAGTGATAGTCCCTACGTGTATTCCATGTGTGGGTGACTAGTGAGCAGTGATTGGTGCTGAGCTGGTGCTGAGAACGTGATAGGAAGGGCAAAAGAAGAGAGATCTGTAGTGGTAGAATGCCAGTGCACAACAGACATTAAGGGATGCAGGACACTGTCTGGGTGGTTTGGGAAGGAAAACAGGTGGATGCACTAATTTAAGTGGAAGTCTGACACTATTGTGGCGAGGAATTTAAGTTATAGCCAACAGAACTCCCTTTCCTTTTGCAATACAGGGGGGCAAGGTTAGCCGTCTTGGCCGCCAGTCCACTGACCCATCTAGCTGAGATAATGGTTACCAAGAATATCACCACCATCGTAAGGGAACACATTGACAAGAGCTTGACGGATGGCTCCGTGAAGGCGGATAGGATTAAGGTGTCAGTTTGAGTACTGGTGGGAAGGTACTCAGTAAACCCTCCATGAAATAGACTACAATTAGATGTCTAAACATGGAGGCACTGACTATGGCACGGTGGGAGAGAAAGGCACCTAACACTGCCAGATGGACCTGTACAGAGCTGAAGGCAAGATCTTATGGTTTGAGATCAAGCAAGGCATAGACATCAGTCTCAGTGGGTGGTGGTGACAGTAAGCCCATGATGTAAAGCATCTCCATTTAGCTTGGAAACAGGCTCTAGTCTAGTGGATGCCCAGCTGCTCTGGTTAAAGAGGCTGCACCCCAGTGCAATACATTTGTGGGCTCTCCTCAGGCCCCATCCAAGTACCAGGCTGTGTGATGAAAATAGCCCTGATTGGGGTGCACAATTTGATCCCAATCTTGTGAGGGGATCTGGCAGCGTTCGAAGGTGGAGTGGCATATGTGTAGAGAGTCTGAAAGGGGACGTGAACCAGAACTGACAGGACCGGAATGGGGCTACGAGTACCACAGTGGCCCAGTCCTGAAGGATCTTAAAAATCACTTGGGGGAGAAGGGAATGAGGGGAAAAAACACAACAGAGATCACCTATCCAGGGTAGAAAAATTGTGTCACCCTGTGTCTCCTCTCCTATTGCTCTCTGGAACAATAAAGGAACAGTTATTCATTCTCACAAGGGGCAAAGAAATCCCATAGCGGGATGTCCCATTTGTCAAACACAGCATGGCATTATGAAGCTCCCACTTGTGGCTAAGGTAGAGTGTCCTCCTGAGCTTATCAGCTACGGAATTCTGGGTGGCTGGCAGGTATATGACTTGGTGCATCACATGATGCCTGATGCATCCAGTTCCAAAGATGGATGGGTTTGGAACAGAGGAAGGAAGACTTGGCGCTACTCTGCTTATTGATGGACACAACTACTGCAATGCAGTCAGACAGCAATTCAGTGTGGAGGGCCCAGATGAGACAAAGAAATGCCTGGTAAATGAAACAGACTGGCTACAGTTCTAGGCACACTGATCTGCATCCTGGCTTCCCCTGGCATCCACATCACCTGAGCTGTGTGACAGTTTGGATGGGCTCCCCAACCTGCAAGGGAGCATTGTGACGGTGGCCTGTGGAGTGGGAGGAGAGAAGAGGGCGCTGAACATGACTGTGGAAGGATTGATCCACCATGTAAGGGAGACCACCACCATCTGCAGAAGAATGACACTGGCCTCCTTTTCAAGTCTGTAGATGGAAAGAAGCCACATCTGGAGCCAACAAACTTGCAGACATGCATGCAGCATCACGTTGGTGGAGGCTGCCACACGTCCCAGGAGAGACAACAACTGACTGTGGTGAGTGGCCTGTTAAAGAAGGTCATGGCAACGATTGTCTGTGTTGTGAATCACTCTTGTGGAAGAAAGACCCATGCTGCAATGGAATCAAGCTACACTCCAATAAGGCAGATCATGTGTAGATACCAACGTTGACTTTTCCTCATTGACACAAATACCTAAAGCAGTGGTTCCCAACCTCTTCTCTACCACAGCATACTTTGATACCTTTAATTATTTTGAGGCACACCACCATAGTCTCCAAATGAACTCATGAATATTCATGAGCCAATCCAGAACTCTGAACAGTTTTTGGCCATGTAGCACTAGGCATCCTTCACATCAAGAGCTGCAAACCTGGCTCCCTGGGTGAGACAGAGGCTAATCAATGCCAGCATCACCACACGGAATTTGGATTTTCTGATAAGGTGTTCGGTGCTTGAAGATCAAAAATGGATTGTGCCCTCTGCCCTTCTTCTGGATGAGGAAGTATGATGAATACTTATGTACCCCATGTAGTGCAGTGGGACATGTTCTATGGCTCCCTTGAGGAGAAAAGTGTCCACTTCTTACTGGAGACTGAACTGATAGGAAGGATCTCGGGGGTGTCACACGTCGCTGGAAAGGGAAATTTTATGGACTATCTGTAATGGACAACTTTTAGTACCTAATTGTCACTGATGATTTTGCCCCAACTGTGCGTGAATAAGGCAAGATGGCTCCAAAAGACTAAATGGGGAACTGCAGGTATCATCAGTGGAGGTTCACAGGTCCCAGCCGGCAGGTCATAACTGACATGGCAGCGCACTGCCGGCAGCCAGAGTCCCTCAATAGAGCTCCTGTGGAGCAGGGAGTTTTGAAAACTCCTGCCCAGAGAAGCTCTAACGGAGCATGCCCAGATTTCCGTAGAGCTTCTCTGGCCCAGGAGTTAGGGCCGGCCCTGCCACTCGAGTCCAGCCCCAAGGTAAGTTTGTGGGGGCTAGGGGGGGCTGCTGCCGGGAGCAGGGGGAGGCAAGCGGGAGCTGGGGTGATGCCGCTGGCAGTGTGGGGGGGGGGGGAAGCGCAGCAAGCAACAGGCATTGCTCAGCTGCCCTCTCCCCTTAGGGGGAACATTGAGGAATTTATCTGTTTAGTCATGGAATAGTTGGGTCTTGTCAAAGGGGAGGTCCTCTCTGGGGAAACTGGACAACTAGAGCCACTAGTCTCAGTGCACAACAACCATATCATGAGAACAAGAGGACACATCAGCTGCCTGTAGAACCTCACTGGTAACCAGGCACCACTCATCTACCAGTACTTAAAACAGCTGCAGTAGTCTGGTAGCAGCTTGTTCCAGAACTCTGCTAGCCTCATGCAGTTTTAAAATCAACTTAGATAGCAGTGCCTGATATTTCATGATCCAGAACTGCAGTGCTGCTGAAGAACATACTTTGTCCCCTAGCAGATCCAGGCACTTTGCTCCCTGGTCTGGAGGAGTCTACTTCTGCTGGTGCCAGGACTCATGCTCTGTTGTCTACCACGTGGAAGACAAGAGAGTTGGGGGAGTGAATGGGAAAAGCAAAAATCCAGCCCAATAGCAGGTACAAAATATTTCATCTCTGCCCACTTAGGTGGGGGTGGGCACAGGAGACAGAAGTGTGCCAAGACGGGAGGAAGATGGGCTCTTTAATAAGTAGCACCACCACAGAGGGCCCATGAAGTTGGAGAACGTACTGGAGCTGATGTTGGTCCTGACCATCCTCCAAGGGAATTCGCAGGTCTGCTCTTCCCTCTGGAGCAAACCCCTGATATTGCCAGTGGCGGTCTGATGGAGAAAGCAAGAGGGGAATAAGCACTTCATCTGGCAAAGAGAAAGCAGCTGTTGAGTCCAGGAGAGCCAGCAGTTCCAGTGTGCTGTCTGCCTCATCCTCAGAGACCAAAAATGCTGGTGAAGGGGCAGAGGAGATGTGACAAGACACCTGGGAGAGTGCATAGCTTTAGCGGGAGGGGTCCCATGGTATCCAAAACAACAAAGGAAAAGGTCTATGGACACAGTGAGCCCCATGAATAAAAAACAGTATCAGATCCCTGCTGCTGGCCTGTGTATCAGTGGGATAGTGGTTAGGGATGCAAATCTAAACTGCAGCATGACACTGGGGAGAACGAGGGTTCTGGCTCTAAAAACTCCAATGCAGAGGTCAGTTCTGGCAGGGCAGGAACTGGTGATATGGGAGGGCCATGGTCTGACAGAGTTCAGTCCAGCAACAGCAGAAGAGTCTTCAGTCTTCCCAAGTGCAGATGCCTGGGGTGAGCAAGAGTCCAGAGAGGAGAGATGGCAGGTAAGGAAGGAACAATTCCACTGAAGAGGGTCCACATGACTGGAAGTTTTTAGTGTGCCCATGAAGATGCCAGACCGCCCAGGCAGTTTTTCCAGGGCTGGCTTGTCCAGCAGGCACAGCAGCAGTGGCAGTATGGACAGTGGGCACTGGTGAGCACTCAAGACACACTGGCACAAGGGTCATCATCAAATCCTGTTTTGCCAGGCTTCACCCTCCACCTGCAGAAGCTTGATGCTGGTCCAGCCAGACCTGCACAGAACATCTCACACAACCTGGTTTGTTGCAGGAAGGATACGTTGTACTTTCCAGCAATCCACAATGGGGATCTGCTCTTGTGCCCACAAGAGTATTTCTTATACTCACTTCAGGACTTCATCTTTAGTATCGTTGGATTCGGGACTTGCGAGGTGCTTGAAGGGGCACTCACTGCCAGCGAAAGCCTCTCTATGGGGGCCCCAACAGTCCTGGATCTGAGCGTGCACACTGTTGTATAGCATCCTCCATTAGGAATGTGCAGAGGTGGAGCTCCCAAGCTTCCCAGGTTTGGGGTGGAAAGACTTACTAATGGAGCAGTGAGCTGCAATATGAGCCTCACAGCAGCAGAGACAACTCCGGTGCTTGTTACTCATGGAGAATGACCGCAGGCAGGAGAAAGTTTCTCTCATTACAACAGGTGATTTCACTTCAACTTCCTCTATATGCTGTTCCCCAGTATTTGAATCTTTACAGTGGCTTTGATTTGTTTTCACAGTGTGACCTGTTTCCATGACACACACTTCCCTCCATTTACTTCGTTCCATTCTGTAAGTTTCCCCATCTTCAAAGCATCAGATGAAGTGGGATTTTCTTCCACAAAAGCTCATGCAATAAATATATTTGTTAATCGTTAAGTTCCACAGGACTCTTTTTTTTTTTTTTTTTTTTTTAAAAATACTCTGGATTCCAGAGTATAGTCCCAGTGGTAATGTAGGGGATGGTCCTCAAAACAGAGAAAAATCTTTACTAGCTACACTATCTACAACAATATACAACTATCTACACATGGACAGAAGTCACCCTCTTCATAAAAAGAAAATGTGAAGAAACAAAAATTCCAACTCAGGCTATGCGGTAGCAAGAGGGAACTTGAGAGGGTTCAATCCACACAATCTAGTATACCCTCAGCTTCAAATAAGATGAACACACTATGCACATGCGAGTCAACAGATACTGCTAATAAACACTTCTGAACTCAGACACGAGCACTCGCCATTGAAATGCATATAGGGACCATCACTTAAAGAATTTCAAATCATTAGTTTAATAAGGAAAATGGCATTTCCCTCAAACCCACTATTATGCAAGTTAATTTCCTCACTTCCAAATTTTTACTCCCTCCTATTGGTGCCAAAAGATGCAATGCAAAAATTCTGCACTCCCAACAATAAAACAAAAGCCTGTTTGAAATAAGGGTCAGCTGACTTCATTTTAACTCTAGTTTCATACTAAATCCTACCACACAGAAAACAGTGCACAAACAATTTCATATTTTTAGACTATTTAGCAGGCAGCCTTCTTTTCTTTTACTACACTGTTTCTACAACATTTAAGTTGTTAAAATAACCTGTCAGCAGTGCAATCCAGCCAGTCCTTGCCAGCAATCTCTTGCTCTAGGTTAGAAAATAAGTCATTGGCAACAAGCCTTCCATCCAATCAAAGAATGGTATTGACAGGCTGCAAAACTTCTCTAATCCATCCCCTATCTGGTGAAAAGCAGGTTGGCGTACGGCAAACCTTAAGAAGGTAAATGTGAATCAAGAAGGAGAAATCAGCTGTCACTTTTAGAGCTGGGTGACAGCAATCTGGTTAGCAAAGAGGATATACAGTCATCATAAAGATGTTAGTTATAAAGTTAATTATGCTGGCTGACAAGATACCAGCACAGCAAATTGAAATTTTTATTCAAGTCTTTCTATAAATTAGTTTTTAGTTCAGCAATCCAGTTTCCCAGCATCCATCAATTTTATTGCCACCAACTTGTGGCAGATAGAACCATCACATGAATCATCTGCACAAGTTAACAGACAGAATAATAACCTTTCAGGTTGCTTTTCACAGCATAAAAGCTCCACAAATAACCATGAAGTGTATGTACTCCTTCAGGTACCTGCATGACCACCACAGGCACATCCCACCATGTAACGAGAAAGCCATTTGTGCCCCTCTTCTTGGCATTAAGTGACCTGAGAACATGCATATTCTTGTGCGTCAATTAAAAAAAAAAAGGAAGCATTTCACCTATCATCTTTTCCTTAGAGGAAAGGTCACTGTCTCTCTCATCTTCCTCAAACAAAGGTGGCAAAATTCAAGTGTATGCACTGCTTGTTTGCTCCTCATTAAAAAATCTTTCACAGAAACATAACACTGTAACCCCAGACCCAGACTGCATGACCATCACCCAGAGAAAGGGGGACCGCATGCTGGTTAACATGCACACTCACCACGTTTGGGTTTAGGGAAGCTCTCATGTAGGCGAAAGACCACCCTCTCCACAAAGTGCTGGATGTCACATTGTTCTGGGCCACGGACAAATACCATCCAGTCATGAGTAAACCCTTCGGTGGTGGGCTTTTTCCGGAGTTGGGCTCGATGCCCCAGCTCCAGCTTCACTTGCACTGTGCACTGAAAGGGGAGAATGAGGTGCGACAGTAGTCAATATGCTGACATTGTTCATATTGCTCTGAGATCCACAGACAGAAGGTTAGAAGGAGAAGAAGAAAATTAAGCATCTATCACAACAAAACTAAGTTGCCACAGAAGGTTATGGTAATTCTTTACGACTTAGCTATATTACATCAGAAAAGTGACTAAGAAAATGGTTTCTACCACCACAAATCTATTGAGTGCCCGAGTCACACTTAATTCTGTAACACAGTCACAGAAGTTGGATATACCAACTAAGGCCCTGTCTTTACTGAAACCGCTGTTAGATTGATCTTTCCAATTGACTAATTGGGTCTATGAAGACCCACTCAGGTGATCAGGAAGCTGATGCGGGAAGACCACCCCCCCACAGAAGGAGTAGTCCTGAGTGGGAAGAAAGCGGATTCCCTTCGGCTCAGGCTACTGAAGAACAGAGTAGTAAGTAGAAAATAGGCAACCGAAGCAAGGTATTTTAAATACTCTGCCCTTTGATTACAGATGAAGTCAAGAGGCAATATAGACCAGGACTAAGTTGTAAGCAAAGTTCTGACTAAAGAATCTTTATTACCCAGGATGATGGAGACAGAACAACTGGATTCTCATATTTCAGGAGTTTCCAACACTTGCAACTAGTAAAATATTCTTAACAAAAAGAGCATTAGACACTGGATCACTGGGTTAGAATGTTCTGAAAGCCCACAATATTTTTTTTTTATATACAGAATTGCTTTTTGACAGCACTTGAGTTGGCAAAGTTCCAAGACACAAATATCATGTATTTTCTTAGTATCTAGAATTTAGTTGCATTATAAGTTTTATATACTGATTGATTTACATGGCCTCAGCCTACATAGAATTATACAGAGATTACCCTATTGTCTGTTTTCTTCTAGATGAATCATGTAATTTATGAAAAAATATAACTACCGTGTTATGTTTTGTTTATCTAATAATGTATGTAAGGTTCCCTCCCCCCCCTCCCCAAAAAAAAAAGGATCACAAGACTCTTTAAGGGCTGTTTTTGCATGTATTTGTACAACACCCAGTACATTATGAGGCCCTGGTCCTAATTAAAGCTTCTGAGGTCTAGGCGAAATAATATTAAACAGATAGCATTAGAAATGACTGGGGATAATGCCCCATACAAGGGGCAAAAAACCTAGTACACAGAGTGAAAGAAAAGGATTATATTAAATTAAATTAAGATGCTTAAGTTACAGAAGAAAATTAACACTGGTAGAAAGTGGAAGGACACAGACAGATGTAGGATAGCAAAGGCAAGTGTTAATCAGACACAAACTAAAGCATACAAGAAGAAGGTTTTCAGGTGAGATTTGAAGAGGCAGAGACTCACCTCAGAATGTGTGTCATGTACGTACTACTCCAGTTTGTTGGATGTGTCTTATGCAAACTAAAGTAGTAGAAAAGATCACTTCCCACCAAACTTAATTAAACAATCAGATTAAGCAACTAGAAGGACAAACCAACATGAAGGTCAGCAGTGCTTGAGTCTGATCCTCACTCAGCTAAGAATAAGATATTTGGTTTCACTAATAAATTATATGTATAACTGACTCAAGTCTCAGGACAGGTGTTTTTAAAGGGAGCATTAGTGTTTGCACTACAGCTGCAGATAGGGGACCAGAAGGAAATCAGGATAGCCACTATACTAGATGTTAGATATATACCTAACAAGAATCCTCTCCCAAAATGTTTAGTCCTCTGGACCAGTGTTTCTCAACCTTTTACGAGTCGCAACACACTTGATGGCATATCACAATCCTACAGGACACACCAGCCCACTCCCTCCAAGGCCAAATCCAGTGGCTCTCCACAACACACTTACTGCTATGTGGTGACACAGTAATGTCCTTGAGAACCACTGCTCTAGAAAGACAATAAGTATTTTCTCTCTATGTAAACTGGGGACCTGAGTGTCCAACTTGACATACTTTAAAGGGGCCTGGTTTTCACAAGGTATTATATTCAGCATTTCCAGACACTCTAGGCTCTTTAAGAAGTCTTAATTAGGGGAGCCAAAAATCACAGATACCTTTCTGAAATCTTGGTGCAAGTTACTTGCTGAAGATCACGCAGGAAATCTGTGGCTGAGCCAGGAACTGAACCCTAAACTCCAGAGTCCCAATGCAGTACCTCAGCCACAAAAGTCTACCTTCCAAATAGCTTCTCTACAGCAAAAAGATTTTTAAAACTTTCCTCCAAGCTACCATCTGTGCTAGAAAATACTCGTTGATACACAAGACCCAAGAACCAGCTTTTCTAATCAAGTGCTTAATCCATTCTACCAAAGCCTCCTGTCTTGAGTCACCTTCCTCTTAAAACTATCTTGCTAAGCCATGTTCTTCTTCTGCTTGTTGGGACCTGTCATCTCCGTGGGCTGAACCTCAGTATTAAAGATCATTGTGCTCTGCTGTCAGCCGTTCCTGTCTCTTAGCAAATGCTTCCCTTCCTCTAGTCTTAAAAAACCTAAAATGTGGCAATGCACCATTGTGTAGTCTACCTAAATTCTGATGTCCATGGGGAAAACCTCCTGAAGGCAAGTTATCAGTGATACGGCTAATGATGTTCAAGCATGAATTTGTTTTTAACAGATTAATTTTATTCTGTAGCTTCTATTATATCTTAAATTTTGCTACTCTATCCAACACATCCCCTTCTTCAGCTTTCACCCGACAGAGGTTAGTCGTTTTCAGTGAGTGTCCCGTGCAGTTCTCAGCTAAAAACTATCTGGGTAAGTGAAAATTTAAATACAGTAGAACTTCAGAGTTACGAACACCAAAGTTACAAACTAAGTCGGTCAATAACACACTTCATTTGGAACCAGAAATACACAATCAGGCAGCAGGAGGAGGAGGAGGAGGAGGAGGGGATAAAAAGCAGATATAAGACAGTGCTGTGTTAAAAGTAAAATACTCAAAAAAAATTAAGGAAAAGTAGCATTTCTCTACTGCTTAGTACTGTTTCAAAGCTGTATTACATTAATGTTTAATTGTAAACTTTGAAAGACCATAACATTTTGTTCAGAGTTACGTGCATTTCAGAGTTATGAACAACCTTCATTTCCAAGGTGTTCATAACTCTGAGGTTCTTTCGTACAGAAAATTATTGCTTAGAATGGGGATTCTTTTTGATGTGCCTATCAGATTCAGGTCCGGTTAACAGCAAAAAAAAAAAAAAAAAAAAAAAAATCCAAATAAAACCTCTTCACCTCAAATGTTTGTATTTGCCTCATTTGAAATTGTGGGGGAAGAAATTTCTCTAATGGTGCCAAACAAAAACCTTGCAATGATAGGGATGAATATACTCTCCAGCATTTTCCTGAAAATCCTCAACTCTCCTGTCTTGTTTTCTTTTGATGTACCAATTGTTTTCAAGTCACCAACTTCACCTATTCACTCTACTTTCCTGCTTATCAGTCAAGCAGGAGCTGAGCCTCCCAGATGACTTTATAAAGCTGGAAATGTTACACTCCAGTCGACATGCCCAACAGGACAAACGTAAAGTGACTCAGGACAAAAAATGACCTGACTTCTAGAGATGAGCTGAAATAAACTTGTCGTCCTCAACTCCCATTTGGTTGAACACAGTAATACCCGTACTGCAAATACAAGGCAGCCACCACCGTCAGGTTTATTTTTCGCATGAGCTTTCGTGGGAGAAAATCCCTCTTCGTCAGATGTGGGATTTTCTCCCACGAAAGCTCAAGCGAAAAATAAATCTGTTAGTCTTAAAGTGCCACACGACGCCTGGGTTTTTTTTTTTTTTTTTTGCTTGATTAGACTAACAAGGCTATGCCTTTGGAAATTGACCCCTGTCAGGGCCAGCCACAGCCCTGTTGATAACATTACTTCTTCCCTACCGTGGCAGAAAAAGGGCAACTACTGACATGACTTCTCCTCAGACAGACCAAAACGACAAAGAGCTGCAGGACAATAACTTCAATTCTGACATCGCCCTTCCTCCCTCTAATACCTCCAGAGGGCAATGATCCTGCACAAGCTCTGCTTACTGGTTCCAGGCTGTGTGCTGGCATCGGGCAGGGCCTGGCTTCTGACACGGTCCTTCCCTCACGTCATGCCTGAGCAGGGGAGCAAAAGCCCTGCAATAACCCATCGTTGTCACCTCCCATATCTGGGGGCGTGAGTAGAGAATAAGCGGACAACAGGACAGCCGTATCATCCCCTCCCACGTCTCTGAGGCGGTTGGGGACAAGCCCTGCTCCTGCCCCCCCGCCTTTTTCTCAATGTGGCTTCCCCGTCCCTTCCTTCCCACGCCTCTCAGGGAAGGTAACAGCCCTACTACTGCTGACAGCCAGCCGCCTCTCCGGGGCGAGGAAGGGACAGCAGCCCTGCTACGGCAAATACCCGCCGCCTGGCCTGGCGCTGGGATGGAGAGGCCCCAAGGCCCTGCTGCTGCCCTCTGCCATGCCCCATGTACCTCAGAGACGGGGGGGGGGCAGCTCTAGTGCTGCCCCCAGTTAGGCAGCGGGGGGGGGCAGTAGCCCAATGCCGCCCTTCTCCCGCCCGCCAGGCCCCTGCAAAGGCCGGAGGAGGCAAGGGCCCCGCTGCTGCCCCTCATGGCCCTGAGGGGACGGGGGGACACGGCCCCCCTGCGGGAGCCAGCTCCCCTCCCCCCTCGCGTCTCCACGGCAACGGCCCCCCGCCTCACCTGATTGTCCATGGCTGGGCCCGCTGCTGCCCCCCGCTCGGTGCCGGCCCCTCACGGCCCCGCCGCGGCCCCTCGCCTCATTGTGTGTCACTCCCCGGCAGCGCCGCTGCCTCGCCCCCCCGCCTCCCGCGGAACCGGAAATAGACGTGTGTGGAGGGGCGGCCGCGCCCGCCAATGGGAGTCCGGCTCGTTCCCAGGAGGCGGGGCTTCCGTCGGGGCGCGGGCGCCCCCCCTCCGCCGCCCGCTGACTGGCTGGCGCTGCGGCCAATAGCAGGCGGGGCGTGGGGGGGCGTGGCCAGCGGCGCATTGGGTCATTTAGGCGGCAGGCGGCGGGCGGGCGGCTCGCGGGGCCTGAGGGCGTCTGGGCTGAGGCCCCGCCCCCTCCTTCCCCTCCCCCACGGCCAGGCGGGCTCCTGGGCCGCCCCCCCGCCCTTACACTCCCCACACCAGGCCTCTGCCCCTCGCTGCCTCAGAGGGGTGCAACGCTGCTAGACCTGCGGGTCACAGAGCCCCACACAAAACACCCCCGTCCATGGGGCCCCTGGCCGCTCGCTGCGCGACACTGGTGCAGACCTCGGCTCTGTTCACCCCGCAGGTCACAGAGTCCCCTGTACAAAACACCGCACCAGATCTGTGGGTTACCTGCCAGTAACCATCCTTCAAGATGGGGTGCTCCGATGCATTTGGAAGTAGTTGTTTCCATACTGCAGCGCACGATTGGTCAGAACTTTTTGCCCTAGCCTGTCAGAAGAGGGCAGGAAGCCGCCCCGTGGCTGCCGCTTGGCCCCTCTCCAATTCCTAGGAGTCACCAACTCTGAATGCGGGGACAGGGGGAGGGTCGTGAATGAATCCAAGCAGCCCAGCTCGAAGAAGGACAGTTACTGGTAAGTAACCCACCATTCTTCTTCAGGCACTTCTCGGATACATTCAGTAATAGGTGACTGCTAGCCATGCCGATGGATGGTGGATGGAGCTGGCTCTTCCACCCTCAGCACAGCATCTCTCCATCAGTGGTAGTTGCCCAATGAGTAAGATCCTTGGAGGGTCTAAATTGTTGACCTAAAGACCATGGTCCAGGCAAGAATGACTAGAATGGCAGGATCTAGCCCCGTGGAAGATCAGAGGCCTAGTCTGCCCGAGTACTAGCTAATGTGCGAGGGCAGAATGGCCTGAGGTCACCATACTCTAAGAATTGAGATGACCCATTGTGGCTATGACCAGGGAATACGTCGCCAATAAATGAACCTAAGAAAGTATTGATAGAAGTATGCTGAGGCCAAAGGGTTGGGTATTCTGGTGATAGCACATGATGGTGCACACCTGTGGAGGAATTAGGAGACCTTGGAGCTGTCTGACAGCGGTAGATACCGGACGCTACAAGAAGCGGGGAGAGGGAGGGGCTATCCTGCCCTCTCCCAGTCTGTGGAGTGAAGCACAGGTAGACCAGGGGCTGGAGGCAACTATATGAATCCGGCACACTTCATGTTCCACCACAGGGGTGACATTACAGGGAGTGAGATAGGGAGGACCTAGGAGAGAATACCTCTTCCTAGTTTAGTGGGGAAAAACACCAGGGTCTGGAGGTAATAGGTGGCAACCTCCTACAACACCATATGCAAGTGGTATACTCGAACCAGCAAGAGGGAGACAGGTGCTTAGCCCATGCTATAGCACTACACAAGTTAGCCATAGGTGAGGCTACATGTAGGCCTGCAGAGTATTATCTGAGGCCAGCATGACCCCTCCCCTCAAGGGCACCCTGACATGCCTTTTTTTTTTTTTTTTTTTTTTGAGGTGAGCTGTCAACATCGTGACACTGCATTGACACTAGGGACTGGTATTATTACTATTTCCCTTATTATTATTGTCATTATTATTATTATTGTTGTTCTTATTTCAATTTGATGACTAGCAAATGGCTACTGGGACAGCCAAAGGGAATGCATATCAGGAGCTGTCATAGCTAAGGATGAAGCCCAAGTCTTAGGCTCATGTGCCCAGAGGACCCCGGGTGCTGGTCCCGGTGGCTGACGATATTGTTTTTGCGCTCAGCATGCGTGATCTTGCGTCGCACAAGGACTACCACATCACGGCCCTGGCCTTAGGATGGATGGAGCTCAGGGAGTGCAGGTACCGGGTTTTAGGCTCTCTGTGAAGAAGGAACCACAAAGAGGATCTCAGGAATCTATGAGAGAAGGAAGGGAAGAATTTCCTCCAGTAGTAGCGGAGTAAGGGCATGTACCCCAGTGGGGCAGACCTGGCCCCCCCCCTTCAAGACACTTTTCAGTCTATCTGTTGTGTCTTCTTGTTATTGTTCTGCTATTGCTGTTATTATCATTAGTATTTACCAAGGAGGACGGTCTCTACCAGGGTCAGCTAGTTCCCTGAAATTCAGGCTGCTGCCCGGAATTTCAGGGTGGTGTCGATGTGAGGCACCATCGCGTGTGGAGGAACCTAGCAGTCACTTAGGACCGGGGGCTTAGTATGCCAAGTGGCAGCTACTAAGACTAAGGATGATCTTCAGATGATAGCGGGGAAGAGGGAGCTGTACCTGATGGAACTCCTAAGAGAAGATCCCTAGGCTAGCTTCAGGCATAACCGCAGCACTACAGCTGCCCTTGGGGGGGGTGAGCTACCGAAGGACGCCCTTGGATAGACTCCTCCAAGAAACAACATTTGGGGCCATACTTGTACCGCATCTACAGAATCGGTCTCTGATTCATTGGTGAGACTGACCCTAGCAATGGGCATAAAGGAGGAGGCCGGTGGTCCAAAATTCCCCAGCCTTTGGCTGGAGGAGGAGGAGAGGAAGAAAGGGATGGGTCTGGTTAGTGTTTGGTTTGCTCTGGCAGCAGTGGATGAAACCCAGGTATGTTTGGAACATCCCTCGTTCTCATTGAGTGACTTAGGTCACCTCTGTTGACCTGCAACTCTCCCTAGAGAGCTAGGAGCGGGGTGGTCATGGGTGCCGAAGCAGAGTTCAGGCCGTGATATTTGAGGACAGGGGAAGTGCTTCCCTTATACGTTAAGTAGCCCCTTCTTCCATACTGAGGAGGGGAAGCAGAGTGATGGAGTAGAGGCTCCAAGCTGGTGAAGCCCCTCTCAAGCATGCTTAGCAATTTATCTACTGGCTGACAGAAGTGAATGCGGGTATTTCCCTAATAGGAGTCACCAGCAATTGACCAAATGCTTGCTTCCAGTGAACAAACTCCTACGTTTGTGTCCTGTACCTGACAGGCAGGACCCAGTTAGCCTGCCCCATGTGCTTGGAAGGGGTTGAAGCACCACCAAACTGGTTAGAATGTAACTTAGATCCCTGGTTGAGGATCGTTGGAGCATGAGCGTGCTTAGTGACCTAAAGGAGAACGGTGCAAGCACATGGGTAAGGAAGAGCGAGGGTCTCCACCAAACCATACTGATAGGGACACCTTGGGTCCTTGATTGAGTATCATTTAAGTACCCATTAATTCGTGCTCGGTGACCTAAAGGAAAAGTCGCTTGAGCAGCGAGAAAGAAGCTCCACCCAACCCTGTGGACAGGGAGAGGCGTGCCCTCCAGTGGACAGGAGGGAAGGGGAGCAGGAAGGGAGGATCCCTCTCACAGGAGGGTCTCCTGGACATCTGGTTTGAGAGGACTAAGGAGCTAAACCTTACCCAAGGGCAAGTGTGTGAATGTCTTCCAGCCATGGCAAGAGCATCCATGGCGAAACTCCGCACCTACCTTGGGGTGGGCTGAGGGAAGGCGTTTTCCCCAGTGCTGTTTGCAGGATGTCCTTATTGTCTCCCTATGCACCCCGAAGGGAGGAGGGGAGGCGCCGCACAAGGAAGCGGGGGAAAGGAGGGGCTTTTCCCCCTGTTGAGGGGGTCAACAAGATAGGGGTGTGGCAATCCTTTGAGCTGGAGTCAAATCCGCTACCTAAGGATTGTCAGGGAAGGTTAGGCCTACAGTCCTTCACGCTGCTAGCTATGCTAACAGAGGGAGGCCCGGATCATGGGAGGAATTGGGTCTCCTCAGATTATTGTAAGTATTTAGCTTGAGAGAGAGAGTGAGTATACAGAAGGGCCTGGGTTAGACCGTGGCCCTGCCTGAAAAGTGGGAGTCCATTAGCTCATGGGGGGTCCCAAGTCAGTGGGCACCCTTTGGGTCAGGGGCTCTCAGGAGAGGTGTTTTGACACCTAGCCTGGCTGGTTGTGAATAATTGTCCCTGATTGGAAGGGCCGCGCCCCCCCTCCAGATTGGGGGGAGGGGGGAGAGTGGAGCTGGAATGGAGGGGTCCTTAAGCTGGGTTTAGAGCTAAGTGGGAGTTAACTCCGCCCTGTTGGCTGATGGAGGGGAGGGACGGACTCGGTGTTGTACCCTATGGGGCCGATGGACATGGGAGAGGCCCTGAGGGAAGGAGCCCCAGATATTTTACCTCCCCATGCCAGTCATGGGCAGTACCCAGAAAGGCATCAGTCTCAGGTGGGAAGAGAGCTTCACCACTGAAGGGGAGGTCAAGGACCACCTGTTGGGAGACCTGGGGCACTCTAGTGCGGGCAGATGTGTCTGTGGCATCCCATGCAGATAAAAGGAGGTCCTGAGATGCTTTCTTGCCCTCCTCAAGGAAGGCATCGTATTCTTCCCTCACCTCTTGTGGAAGTAGATGTCTAAACTCGTTCATTGACTCCCAAACGTCCAACATATATCTGCCTACTAAGACCTGGTTATTAGTGACACGTAACTGGAAGGCGGAGGAGGAATAGGCCTTCTAGCCTAGTAGTTCTAACTCCCTAGCATTGATGTCGGGAGGGGGTCGTGGGGAACTTGTCCCGGCCCTAAGGCCACTTCTTCCACCGCTCAAAATGGGACTGTGTGGTGGGCAAGCGAGGGGAACTGCAACCCCGGGACTCGATATTTAAGGCCTGCTGTATCTGACACCAGAGAGATAGAGCCCAGGTTCTACCAGCGAGACGAGGCTAAGTCCCAAGCACTCGGGTGGAGGGCAACTGTGACATGTTCCGCTGATGTGAACACTGGTCCAAATAAAGTGTCGATGGGCCCTTCAGGGGATTGGACCTCCATCCCCATATGGGTAGAGACATGGCGCAGAAGGTCAAAATGCACCGAGAGGTCCCCCGTGTAGGAGCATGGTACCGGGTTTAAAGCTCTAGCCGGTGCTGGCTGGATCAGCGCTGATGTGGGTATAGTGGTTTCCTGGGGGGACCATTCATGGGGTCAGTACCAGAATGGTGACGGTGCTGAAGCTCAGCGACGGGGCCATTTAGTCCCTCTTGAGGCCCCTCTCCTGGGCTGGAAGCAGGGGAGACACCTCTGGACCTTGGAGGTAGCACTGGGGATGGCAAGGTAATACAGTGCCAGGGAGAGGGCTCAATGGTACCAGGACTTAAAGGGGTGGTAGGTTCTGGTGCAGGGGAACCTGGCACCAACACCCAGAGATGGCTTGCGGTGCGCCCTGACCTTTGAAATAAAGGCTGGCTTACCCCTTCCCATGGGTACCGGAGAGGGTGGGTAGGCAGTAGGACAAGCACCTTCACTGCCTCAAATGCCTCTAGAGTTGTAGGGAGCGGTACCGACCCCACCCAGTCCCATGTGGAATCCCCTGTGGGGGACCCGGAGCAGTGGTGATGCCTTGGTGCTGTCACCGGTACCAAGCTGGTCTTTGGGCTCCCGGAGACACGGTGCTGGAAGGGGTCTGGTGCCGAGCCGGCACGCAGTGCCACACGGGACCCCAAGGCCTTGGGGGTAGGCTGCCGCGCTTGCCCTGAGGCCAATGCATGGCGCCTTTGCTCCCTGTCCTTGATTGTCCTAGGCTTGAAGGACAAGCAGATGGAGCAAGTGGTGACCAAATGGCTCTCGCCCAGGCACCTGAGGCACTTCTCGTGGGGATCATCCCGCGGGAAGGCCTTGCCGCATTCGGCGAAGGGTTTAAACCCCGGCATTGGGGACAGCAGAGGAGCACAACGTTGATGCTCCAACTTGAGGGAAGAAACCTTCTTCGGTGGAACTAGGTCCACGAAGAGGTGCTCCTAATAGAGTGAAAGGCTCATACACAGCAAATGACGAAGAGACGGGCTGCTTGCAAGCACAAGGAGCAGGCTGTTCCACAATCAATGCTGAGGTGACAAAATGGAACTGGGGAGGGGCCGGGCAGCAGCCACATATATAGCTACAAGGTGGCGCAGGGGGCAGTGGCCGCCTGCCCTCTTCTGACAGGCTAGGGCAAAAAGTTCCAACCAATCGTGTGCAGTGGCACAGATACACCTATTACTGAATGTATCCGAGCAGTACTCGAAGAAGCGTGGGGTCCCTGGACCTTCACTACACCACAATGCTGCCCCCTGCCTTGCTTCTCCTATGGGCTGCAGATCCCCTCATAAAATTCTTCACATCAGGTCAGTGGGTTCCCTAGACCCTCACTACACGACACTGCTGCAGAAAACCCCTGCTCTGCTCACTCTAGGGGTCACAGATCCCCACATAAAACATTACATGCCACTGGTGGTGCAGAAGCTGCCCCCCCTGCTTATCCTATGGGCTGCAGATCCCTGCATAAAACATTCCACACCAAGTCCATCGGGCCCTGGCCCCTCGCTACATGACACTGGTGCAGAAACACCCTGCTCTGCTTGCCTTATGGTTCACAGATCCCCACATAAAACGCTTCATACCAGGTCCAGGGGGTCCCCCGGTAGCCCCTAGGACCACTGCTCCTAGTATGAAATGTTGCCAAGAGGGCTGCAGCTCTTAGACTCCCTGCAGGGTCTGTTGTTCCCAGCCTGACACATCACACCACCTGCACCAGCTTTGCAGGGGTCATGGCTTGCAGCAGGTCACATCACACTACAGCAAGAGCTCCAGGGTAGTGCCCTGCAAATCCATGGATATTCGCATCTGCAGATGCAAGGCAGATATCTATGAACTGTTTGTTGCTGATGCAGATTGGATGCGGAGCCACATATTTGTATCCCTCAGGGCTATACTCCAGGGCCTTCCAGGGTTTAACAGGAATCACCTCTGTCCAGCCAGCTGGAGACAGAGGATTTGAACAATACAGCCCTCCAGCAGTAGTAGAGCATCCTATGGGCCTCACACACTGGTTTCATAGCATGCAGTCATCTTGATCTGAACTGGCTTTCATGGGCTGTGGAGACACCTGATTCCAGCATGGGAACGTGCTGTATGCTGCTGATGACTCTGCATGAGAAAAAAGGCTCAGAAAAGTGGATTGTACGTTTTCTGTTGTACCTCAAGAAGCCTTTGCAATGCAACATCACACAAAGTGATGCCTGCAAAATGAGTGGTTATTAGCCACAGGCCCAGCTGCACTACAAGATGCAACAGTTACTAGCCACTGGCCCAGCTGTGGTTGAGGTTCCCAAAAGGGACTGTTATCTGTGTCACGCAATTTACCAAGGAAAGATCCTCAGATGTGGTTCTCAGTGCTGCTGGTGACTTTGTGTGGCATATTTACAACCAAAAACAAGGTTTTCATTAATGTGTGTACGCCTTGAAGACAAGAAGTTATTTTCCTCTCATGTAGACTCTAAATAAGCCTCACCAGCATCACATTTTGAAAGTCTGTTGAAATCTGTAGGGGAGTGTACAAAAATCCATGTCATCCACTAACACAGTAGAATGTGCTGCCAACACATATGAAAGAGACAGGGATAAAATGAGGGTAAGATTAGTGACATCTGCAAAAAATTAACCATGATCCTAAATTATTTTAGACAGAAACAGGATTTCATTAACCCAGCGTCAGACATTTGCAGAGCAAAATGGACTGGGAATGTTTAATCTCAATTGTCAAAGTAACAGCAGTGGCTCCATCACCATCTCCTGGTTTGAATTCTTGCACTACTCTTAATTTTCCATGTTCCCCTCTACTAAAAAGCGTCTCTTTGTTCTTCATAGAGATTTTTTTTTTCTAGGAGGTCTCATTCATTGATACCTTTCATTGCAAATCACTACCGTGCAGCTAATTCTCAGCTCTACACTTCCCTTTTTCCTACAGCCCCTGGTCTGAACTGCTAATTTTGTCACCATAGGATCTTTTTCTTTAGTATTTGCATACTTCCAGGACTGAAGTCCATTTTGGAGAAGAGCTTGCTTTTCCCTTGTCTCAGGCTCCACTATTGTTCTCTTAAACTTTGCTCCCAATACAAGACGTTTTAGAGCCATCTTCTCCCTGAACTTTTTCTCTTACACTTCCTTTCTCTGTAAATTGTTTGTGAACTTCTCTGTAAGTTTCCCATCTTCTAGCATCTGATGAAGTGGGATTTTGTCCCACAAAAAGACAGGCAATAAACAAATTTGTTAGTCTTTAGAAGTGCCACCAGACTTCTTGTTTGTTTCATTGTATGCAGTCTGTTCGGGAAAGTTAACAGGATGCTTCCTTTCTTTGAGCCTGCCCCCATCAAGCATCTTTGAATCCTTAAATCTTTCTTTATCTCAAATATACGACTTTTTCTTTCAGGGCCAGCGCTGGGGATCGTGGCGCCCCCCCCCCCCCCCCGCAGCAGAGCAACACTGGTGCAGATGAGTGACGTCCTTAGAGGAGCACCACGGTGCTGTCCCCTTTTGACGCCCCTCAAAATGCCAGCACCCCCCTGCAACACAGGGGCTGCTTACCATGCAGCGCTGGCCCTGCTTTCTTTAATATTTTTCCTTAATTACCAGCCCCTCAGCTCCAGGGAGTCCCCACTGCAATGACCACACTGTTCTTTCCCTTCAGAATGTGGGACTGTATATGTCCTGCATTAGATCACTGGCATTGGCTTCAAATACAAGTTTTCCTTCTGGCTTTCAGTTGATCTTGGATGCAGTGCTTACTACAGTTAAGCCATTTTCTCTTCTGACCTTTTGCCTGTAACCTCTTGCTCTCTTTTTTTTTTTTTTTTTTTTTTAACTTTTCTGTACAATGCCCCAGGTCATCTAGAATTTTCAAAAAAGAACTATCAAGGACTCGGTACAGAGCCAGTCTAGCTATCAAGTTCCAAAGGGCAGCCATGTTAGTCTAGTTCAGTAAAACAAACAATGAATCTTGTGGCACTTAAAGCCTAACAGATTTATTTATTGCATGAGATTTCATGGGAGAAAATCCCACTTCGTCAGGTGCTCTGAAGATGGGAGAACTTACAGAACGGGAGAAAACAAATGCAGGGAAATGTATGCCCTGGGAACAGGTTACACTGTAACAGTAAATCAAATCAGTTGTGAAGATTCAAACACTGGGAAACAGCATGCAAATCCAACATTAGAAATCACAACATTCCAAAACCAGTGAGTCAGCATTTTAATCTTCATGATCACTCCATTAATGATTTGCTAATTGTGGTGCTCAGGCAGATGAATAGCAGGTCAAGACTTCAAAGAGAAGCTGCTGAGAACAAATTTGTTTGCAAATTTGGTTGCATTGCCTCAGGACTTAATAGGGACTTTGAATTTTTCTCTCATTACAAAGGTGATTTGACCTCATCTTCCGCTGTATGCTGTTCCCCAGTGTTTGAATCTTTACAACGGTTTTGATTTGCTGTTACAATGTGACCTGTTCTGATGAGTTACACTTCCCTGCATTTATTTCCTCCCATTCTGGAAATACCCCCATCTTCAAAGCGTCTGAAGTGGGATTTTTCTCGCACAAAAGCTCATGCAATAAATAAATATGTTAGTCTTTAAGTGCCGCTGGACTCCTTGTTGGTCCTAGCTAGCAAGGTTAAAACTATTACCATCTGAAATGACTGAAGAATGAGGGTGACTTCAGGAGTGAGATGGTTACATAGACATGACATTCCCTCATCTGAAGGGAGTTCTAAGGAGGGAGTAAATTAATAAGTGGGGGTGGTTCCCAAGAAATTTGGGATTTTTAATGTACTCAGATGCTCTTCTCCCACTCTAGTCAGGAATATGTGCATCAAAGCCAGTCATAAATTGCATCTTTGTGTTTCCAAGAATACTGGGAGGTCCCTTCCTGGTAAAGTTTGCGTGCAACATAATAGTGCTTTTAAAAAAAATTTGCACTGGAACACATACGCTAAAATTAGAGGGATGCACTGGGTGGGTTATAAAGGTCAACTTTTGGGAAAAAAATCTTTCTTCTTAAAGTGTGGTTCTAGTCTATGTCAAAATGGCATGACCTTACTCTAAAGCTCTTGTGCCTCAGATTCATATTTATTGGCTTTAGTGATTAAAATACATTTTTATACATTTTTTACTCTTCTAGGTGTGGAGGAGCATGGGGCTCTCTCTTGCTCTCAGTCTCAGAGGTAGGCCAGGCGTCCTCACTACACAGTCCTAGAACAACAGTTGGTCAACAGGGTGAGTTAGTAGTCTCCAGGGTCCCCACCCACTAGGAGGGTAGAGAAGTAGTGAGTCTTTAAGCCCAAGTGCTCAGGCAAGGGACAAGCACTGACACAGTCTCAGTGCTCAGGCAAGGCTGTCTTCCGCCCCAGGATAGCATGAGGTAGGAGAACCCGACCCCACCCTATCCCATCGGGACTCAGTGTAGGTCTCTCACAGTGATGGAGCGTGCCATCAATAGATCAGGTGGGCTCCAGTGGAAACGCCAACTAGTGCTCAGGCAGGAGCGTAGTCAGACTGTAGTCAGCTATCCCTTGGCTACTTCCTATGCCATCTTTGTAGCATACCTGCAGCTCAGGGTTATCCTCTGTCTATCCAAGATACACAGCATGTAGCAGTCATATCCACTCCTCTGGTTCCCAGTCAGTCAGTGGATCGGGCCCGTTCTCAAACAGCAGTTCCTCTGGCTCTTGGAGCTGGCAGGCTCCATCTGTCCTCCTCAGTGGCTACAACTCAACTGAGCTGGAGTGCTGGGGCCCACCTTTTGTACTTCCTGTCTCTGTCCCGCTCCTCTGTTCCTGGTGTGGTGGGTGTGACTTTCCAAGTTCTAACCAGTAGGAGGAATCTGGTCCTCTCTCTCTATCTCCAAGGCCAGACCTCTTTGCCTCAGCCCTACAAAATCAGTGTTGCTAGGGTCTTGTATTCTTTTAACATGGATTGGCTAATGTGTATTAATTAATGCAATAAAATCCCTGTATATACAAAAACAAGTTGTAGTTTTAATATCTTAGCTGGTTACGGTAAATTACAGGTTCCTCACCAGGGTTTTCCTTGGTCAGCTAACGTGCTAAAACTACAGCTGTGTTGTCTATATTAAGAGGCAGTGTTGTAGCCATGTTGGTCCCAGGATATTAGAGAAATGAAGATGAAATTTGGTAATATCTTTTATCGGACCACCTTCTGTTGAAGAGAGAGACAAAGTCTCAAGCCTACACGAGTCACCTCACCTACTTTCGTAGCTCATGTAACCACACTAGACACATCAAGAAATCTGTTATCTAGAGCCAGGTACTCAGATACCATAGAATATGCTTCAAGGAAAGATCTGGGACATACAGTATACTTTAACACGCTTAAAACCACCCTCACTTAACAAGGACACTCCACCAGGAAAATAGATCACATCATGGAATGGGCCACCCAAATACAAGTTGTGACATTTCCAGCAAGCTCTGCACAGAGTTCTATGAATGTGGTTTTACGCATTTGAAAGTTTTGTAACCACTGCTCATCATCCAGATCCTCATAATGATTCCACCCCATCAATCACTACTTGTTTCAGGCACTCATAATCAGCAGTGCACTGTGTGTGTAGGTTCTCCAAGAATGCAAACAGTAATCAGGTATTGTTCATTTGCATGGCACATAGTAGGTCAGGTGACTCCGATTCCTGTTCCAGTTGGGTGCTCATGATATGCAGGAAACTGTGGCTGTTGAAAAAGCCTGTGAAACACAGTCAAAAACCCATGGAATGATGGAATGGAAATCACTGCATTAGGGGACGATCCTCTGTGCCTTCCCATAACTCCTAGCGACACAAGGTGACAAGTTGCACAGTGGGACAGCCTTCATTGTCAATTCTAGAGTACTAACTGTGGACATGCATTGGTGACACAAGTACTGTGTGGGCAGGTACAAGCCTTGTAATTAAAGCACTGGTTGATCACTGTGACTTGCATTGACAGCACTTTGTAGAGTAGACAAGCCCTTATTGCTTTACTTAAAAGACAGTCCAAATTTAACAGCACTGTGTCTGAGCCATTAGATCAGCACCGACTAGGGGCAGGTCTACACCGCTTGCCCTTTTCCATGGCAGTCAAACAGAGATACACAAGTTGCTTAAAATAACTTGCGTATCTGCATCAACTTCCCTACTCTTGGCACATTCACACTGCAGAGTTGAAGGAGAGGACTCAATGCTACTCCAGTTACTGGGGTGGTGTTTAGAGACTGACTTGATGATTGGCTGAGCAGGTCTTCAAAGACCTGATCAATTGGTCAGAAAGTTAAAACTGAAAGCGGGGAATTTGCTGCTGTCATTGAAGACTAGCCCTCAGGTTGGGGGTCTACACCTCCGACATCAATCAATCTAGCTACATCGCTCAGGGGATGCTGTAGTATCTGTTGTGTTGTAGACATAGCCTCAGAGAAAACCGTATTACCACCATAATACACGTCTGTGCTTTGGATGTCTCCATTGACAGGCTAATCCCTGTGTGATGTATAAGTTTAGAAAAGGTGAAATTTGGAATGGCTGACTGAACATCGGGTACTGAATCGCCACTTCAGTCACCAACCCCTCACTCAGCAATACAGCTTCCTTATCTGGGCTGGATGCAAGCATGTGGTGGGTCTGTTTGAAAGAGGAAAGAGAAAAGCGGATGCCAAACTTGTGTCCAAGAGGTTCTTCCCACACCCTAAAACCTTCAACTGCCATAGCTCCTTCAGGTCCCAAGACAGGCATCCTTAATTTCCAAACTTTAGAGTGATTGACTCTGAAACTGTAATGTCAGTGCTTAATTAGAACCAGGCTAAGCCTTGGCACCTCTAGGGTTGGCAGTTCACAGCCCCAGCCCCTCTGGGTTTGCCACATCAGTCTTGAAAGTAAAGCTTGAGCCCCAGCACCTCTTTCTTTACAAATTAAACATTGCTTAAAGTTCCTTTACCATTGCAAGTGGGTTAATTATAAAATCCAGTTCTGTGTCTAATTCCTATGCACTTCTTCACAGCCAGAGATATAGGTGTGTATTATTAGTGATCATTAATAGTATTGTTGTTGTATTATTACTTTGACTCTTTGAAGGTTGTGTGGAAAAAGCTTCAGTGGAGTGTGTTGTGCACTTAGAACTGGAGGTGCCAGACTTTGAGGTCATTCTGTGATTTGGTGGGTACAAGTTCTGTCATTGTGGTCCAGCCTCCAAGAAAAACTCTCCTGTATTTGTGAGTGTTGGGCAACCCATCTGTAATTTCTGCAGAACATCGCTGATGTGGGAAGTAGTGAACCCAAAGAGAGTGCTCCATGGCTGTGTTCACACAGCACTTTTGTTTCAGAAACAACCTTGTTGTTTCTGAAACAAAAAAAACCATGTTCACACGACACACCATTGTTTCGAAACAACGGGAACCCGTTGTTTTGAAACAAGGGCGTTGTTTCGAAACAAGTTAAACCCCATTTGGGGTCGAAACAACCTTGTTTCGAAACACTTGTTTCGAAACAATGCGTGAACATGTTTCGGAACAAGATGTTCCGAAACAACATTTAAAGGGCTGCCCCCTCAGCACCCTGGCCAGGGAACACTCAGCACCTTGGCCAGGGTGCTGAGGGGTGTCCCCTGGCCAGCAGGCACTGGCGGGGTTCAGCGCTGCCCAGCGCTGAACCCCTCCGGTGCCTGCAAAGGGGGGCTGCAGGCACCAGGGGGATTCAGCGCTGCACAGCACTGAACCCCGCCGGTGCTGCAGAGCCGGGCTGCGGGCACCGGCGGGCTTCAGCGCAGCCCAGCACTGCTCCCCGCCGGCTTTGTACAACAGTTGGAAATCTACTAATGAAAAGTGTCATATAAGAAACAAGTGCCAAAGGGGCAGCCATGTTAGTCTAGTTCAGTAAAACAAACAAGGATTCCTGTGGCACTTAAAGACTAACAAATAAATAAATTTATTAGTCTTTAAGTGCCAAAGGACTCCTTGTTTATATAAAAGACAAGTGTTGTCGATGAAGAACTTCAAAAATAGCAGAACGTTCTTCTCTCGGCACATATAATTGCTGAGTGGTGTTTCTAGTAATAAGGTTACACATCCCATTTACACACATAGCAAATGTTTTTCACCCCAGCTGAACCAAGTATCCAGTATAATTGAGCAGACTGAGGGGACGTGCACTTCTTTGATTCATACATCATCTTGTGAATCATTGGTTCATGCCACAGTCCTCAAAGCCCCATCTTCAAAGCGTCTAATGAAGTGGTATTTCCTCCCACAAAAGCTCATGCAATAAATAAATTTGTTAGTTTTTAAGTGCCACGGGACTCCTTGCTTGTTTTGCAGAACTAGAGTAACACAGCTACTAGTCCTTAATGATAGAACAAAGGGTAATAAAAAAGAGAGAAAACTATGGGCAGGACAAAGGAATATTGGTTCTGCAACCTTCGATGTTTTTTAATGTTATAATACTGGTACTCAGGGACTCCCAGAATGTTAATGTACACTGTGATCATGACAATACACAGTAGCAGTACGTGTTACGAGCATGCTGGTTCTTAAACAAATCAGTTGTGTATCCCCAGCAATATATTTTCCTTCTCTCAGGAATTTGTTTATGATGAAATGCAATGCCTCTTCTTTACTGTCACTATTCACAGCACATAGTTAACTTCAGCCACAAGATAGTGGAGGCCTAGATGGTTAATAGCCAAGAACGTGGATTGCCAAAAAGATACTCTTAGCAACTATGAGCTGCATCTGGGAAAAATTACTGACAGCTTGAAAATTCTTTTAGTCCTCTGATTAATGCGGGACTTGGTAGGAAAAAAAAGTCACTGTCAGATAGGTAGCTTAACAAAGTTCTTCTGTGGTAGAGAAAAATCTTAATTATAGTGTATTACATCAACTGAAAAAATGAGGACTTTAAAAGCACAATTATCTTCCTTGCCAGAAGGATGGGAGAATTTTTCTTGGTAAATAGGAACACTGAGAATTTTTCTTCGTCTTTCAGTGCATTTAGTGCTGGTGAAAAGAACAAGATGAACAGTCATGAATACAATATGTCCTTAGCACATACAGCATAGGCAGTGCCAATGTCCCCAGACTGCCCTGCAAACGTGCTTCAGTTCTGAATTAGAGGGATCAGTTTTATGGGGAGGAAAGGCATTCCATTGGTTTCCACTTCTTTTCTGTCCTTGACTTCTCTGCTGGGGGGAGGTTAGTTTTACAAGGTGGCTCTTTGTCACTTGTGATCTAAACCTAGACCCACAAACTGTAGATGCACAGATTGCTGAAAAGCCTCAGATGGTAAAAACTTTTGGTCACACTCTATAGTCATAAGCTGGATGTGAACCGGGATGGAAAAGCTCCTTTTATTACCAGCCTTTTGAGCCAAGAAGGTCCTCCACAACAGGCATTTTGCTTCACATGTGTGTCTGATCTTGAATGTGGGATGTTTGCAGTATTGCAAGATGGACGCAAGTCTTGCCACAGAAAGGCCTAACTTCATGTTTTGCACTTGACAACTGAGCTGATGCAATGGGAGGGTGACAAGCTCATTAGAGAAACCATCATTCTGTTCTCCAGGTGCTTTCTTCTGGCTCACTCATGAGCTAGCATCAGGGACGGTCTCATTGGAAGCTCCTCAGTTGGTCTATCAGACTGATGCAGTCTTTAAGCACTATGCTGGCTGATGACAATCCATCCAAGCACGGATTTCCCTGACAACTTCTTAGCCAATCAAAAATCCTAAAAGAAAAACAAGGCTACAAAAAGTATCTTATTTTCAATTGGAAGCATGTTACCTGCTTCCTAAAGGCAGTGACCAGCAGTTGGCCAGGGGAACCAAACCAGCACTGAGAACGCTGTTCATGTTGAGTTCACGTGGATCAGAGAGATGCAGTGTTCAAAGGGGGAGATTTGCTTCACGACTTTAGAATCAGCTTCTGAAAACAGCAGATTTACTGCCCTTGTATATATAACATCTTTATGTACCACTTCATTTATGATGGCTGGTCTTTCCTGCAGCCCGTGGCATGCAGTTACTGGTCTTTCTGAAGGTCTCAGACAGCTTGGTGTTGGTGGTCCTCATAGTGACTGTCATTTCAGCTGCCTTTGGAGATCGAGCTTGGCAACTTGGTTCTCTCAGCCCTCACAGAGAGCTGAACTTACACCATTCCCAGGTATAAGTATGGCTTTTTAGTGTTTACAGACCTCAGAATTATGGAATTTCTGAGGTCTGTGAACCCGGACACAGCAGGTTGGTGACATCTCTGCTGTGACTGGTGCTTCTAATGCTACAGACCCTGATACAGCTTCTCAGTGCCTGTGTCTCTGTCTCTAGTGTCTTGGCCTCCGATGTATAGGCAGCACAAAACCACAGTTCTGTAGATGTTTGTGGACCATGTTGGAATGTAAGCTGTGGGTCATATGTGATGGCTGCTATACCAAGAACCAGAGGCCTCCAGAACAGTAAGCAGGAACTACTATTATTTGAACTATAGGGCCAGATTGCCCTACTTCAAACTAGAACACCCATGTCCTCTGTACAAAACCCTTAGCAGTGGCTTACATATGTTTTTATACATCATAAATATTTTATATAGACTGAGGATATGATCAATTTGGCCACATTTTGTGCATTTAAAAATGCATTTTGTAAACATCAGAAATGCTGGCCAGATTCATTCTGTTGCCCATTTATTTTTCTATGCAGTGAAATATAATTTAAATATATGGGCGAATTGTCTCATTAAGCACTTAACATGTGGAACATGTATTGCTGTACTGTATAGGCAGTACATGGGATCACTTGTCGACAGCTCAAAAGCGGTGACTGTTTGCATGTGGTTGTGTGCAGGGGATCCCACAACCAGGGAATCAAGATGCATGTCACTCATGTGACCACAGAAAACACAACATCTTTCAGTCAGCAATGAGCAAAATGATTGTAGCAATGATTTTTGTTGCTAACAAGAGCTGAATTATTCAGTGTTTTCAGATTATGAGCCGTCCTCTTTTTTTCCCCATTGGCTCCTCATTAGGCAGCCATTCGTGGAGTCCACAGAAATCAGTGCCTGCAAGTGAGCAGCAGAGAAGCCAGGGGTGAGCATTCATCTTATGGTATGTAGGTTTTGGGTCGATATAAAATACTGATCATAAGAAGTGGACCCAATCTAAAAACAAGGCACTTATTCTTAGCTATCTAAAGTCTGTGAAACTGATTTTTAAGGGCTGGTTTTTGCTCTGTTTATAACAAAGCTTATTTGAAATTATACTGTGCTACTCTTCCCTTCATGGTGCCCAATGTTGGGAGGCCAGTGAGAACCTGCTCCCATCTCACCAAGACAGATTTGTTGATAGAGCTTCCTTTCTGCTCTAAAGGGCCCCTGGTGAAGGGTGGATGGGAGTATTTTAATTCACTGTCTGCCTCTGCATCATCCTTTGTTCCTAAGTAATTTTTCTCTCTGTGCGGACTACTCAGTTAGTTCCTTCTTTTCATCTTCCTGCCACTCATTGAGGTGTTCCAAAGGGGTAGCTGTGTTAGTCCAGTTCAGCAAAACAAACAAGGAGTGCGAATCTGGGATCTGAATCTATCCTCTAGATTCCATCAAATGTTCCTGCCTGTCATGTTCCTGCCGTGTGATACAGGAGGAGTCAAGATGCGAGGGGAAGGAAATCCCACGTGAGGGACTAAGATATTGGCAAGGGTATAGGGAACCAGGAGCCCATGTTTTTGTTTTAGTTTTCACCAAGCTTAGCAGTGCTTGGACAACTAACGTAGTGAACATCTACGTAAATGGACATCTATGTAAATGGAGTAAGATCTGAGGCTAACTGAGAAGGAACAAGTTCAGAATTATTTAGACAAGTTAGATGTCTTTAAGTTGGCAGAACCTGATGCAGTACTTTCTGGAATACTTAAGAAACTGATTGAAGGGATCTCTGAACCACTGGCAATTATCTTTGAAGACTTTTGGTAGACAGGAGAGAATCCAGAGCGCTGGGAAAGGGCGAGCGTATCTATATATATCACAAGGGGAATAAGGACAACCCAAGAGATTATAGATCAGTTAGCTTCACTTCAGTACCTAGAAAGATAATGGAGGAAATAAACAGTTTGTAAACAGCTAGGCTGTGTTCACACACAAGGATTATTTCGATACAAGTTGTGTCGAAACAAACTTGTACTGAAATACTGCCTTATTTCAAAATAACAGTTCGAATTAACAGTTAATTCAAATTAAGGAAAAAAGCGGGAAACGAAATAGCATGTTCACACTGTGAACATGCTATTTCATTACCTGCTTCAGGGGGCTGCAGCCCTCTGGGGGTGACTTGCTGCTGCAGCTCACCCTACAGCCCCAGAAAGGGGGCTGCAGCCGGCGGTGGCAGGGTGAGCCGCTGCAGGGCGCTGGAACCCACCGCCCAGGGCTGCCTCCAAACCCCGCTGCGGGGTTGGGGGCGCCGGGCTCAGGCCGCAGCGGCAGGGGCCCGGGTGAGCGTGGCCCCGGGATTCCCCGGTGCCCCGCTCCTGCCAGGGGCGGGGCTGGGGATATCCCGGGGCCCCCCTCCCCCGGGCCCCTGCCGTTGCGGGCTGAGCCCGGCGCCCCCAACCCCGCGGTGGGGTTTGGAGGCAGCCCTGGGCGGCGGGCTGGAGTCCCGCACCCCCGACCCCGTGGCGGGGTTTGGAGGCAGCTCGGGCGGCGGGCTCCAGTGCCCCGCAGCAGCTCACCCCCCCCCCACTGAGGGCAACAGCCTTCAGCACCCTGGCCAGGGTGCTTTCGAAACAATGTTGTTGCAACCCCAAGTGGGGTTTAAGTTGTTTCGCAACAACACTGTTGTTTTGAAACAACTGTGCGTCGTGTGAACAGGCTATTTCTTATTTTGAAACAACCTCCGTTGTTTTGAAATAAGAGTGCTGTGTGAACACAGCCAGAAACAAACTAGGAAAATGTAGCTTAGCTTTAGACAAGCCTATTTTAAGGAGGGTGCACAACTGGTTGGAAAACTGTATTCAGAGAGTAGTTATCAATGGTTCACAGTCTAGCTGGAAGGGCATATCAAGCAGCATCCCATAGACAACTGGCCTGGATCAGGGTCTATTCAGTATCTTCATAAATGATTTGAATAATGACATAGAGATTACACTTAGAGAGTTTGTGCTTGATACTGAACTGGGAAGGGTTGCAAGTGTTTTGGAGGATAGGATTAGAATGCAAAATGATCTGGTGTACTGGAGAAATGATCTGAAATAAAAAGGAAATTCAGTAAGGACACAAATGCAAAGTAATACACTTGGGAAAGTCACCTCACCAGTCTGCTGAGAACAGGAATAACATCAATCTTTTACTCTTCTCCAGCACCTTTCATTTCAGGCCCTGGGCAAACAGCAACTAATTTAACCTCATTACCCTCCTGGAGGAAAGGTGAGTTTTACTGTCCAAATTGCACAGATGGGGAAACTGAGTTTCGGAGTAGGCATGTTGCTTGGCAGAGGGTCTCCTAGAGATCCCTAGTTCGGGTCTCTTCAGTTCTCCGGTTAGAAATGACTAGCTTAGTGGTATTAACATTTAAGTTGGCTATTTTCCTAAGGGTGCAGATGACTTACCTAAAATCACTTAGTTAGTCGTTGGTAGGGAAGCCAATAAAACCTGGGGTCATAACGCCCAGCTTCCTGCTCTCACCAGTAAACAGCATGAGCTTTGCTTCCTCATGTAAATACAATACATTAAAAAATGTTTCATGAGGTGCCAGATCTATTGGCAGCAGGTATGGATTAAGGGAGGATTCTTGAGAAGAACCAAAAGTTCAGTTCTTTGTTGTTCTGCAGTATGGGCTAGATTGTCAAGAGCTCAGGTCCTGATGTCCTCTACTGTTTTGACAGTCTGGCAATTTTAGGTACCCCAAAGTGTTACCTCAGAACTTCACTTACAAGGCTGTCCAGCAGCCTAACTCTTTACCACACAACACTGGAGTAACTGGGGTGGGACCATTGCTGCTCAAACAGCCCCCAGTGGGGAATACGGCTACAGCCCACTGATCAAGAACAGACACAGGAGCAACAAAAGACTCAGGATACAAGGGAAAAACAAGCAATCAGTTTATTACAATACCTATTTGTAGCAGAGGGGAGCAGTTAGGCAGCCGCCGAGAGGCAGCTGAGCACCCACACTCCCCCTACTGGCCAGAGGAGACCCAGCAGAGCGGCCGGGGCCGGAACCCAAGGGGAGGGTGCCGGGAGCAGGAGGACTATAAAAGGGAACAGACCAGGCAGCCATGGGGGGAACCTAGAGGGAGGTGGCTGTGACTCCTGGCAGACCTCCCTCCACTGGGAAGAGAGGAAACTGACAGGTGACAAGACTCCCCACCCACGAAGCGTCAGGGTGAGGAACCTTGATCAACTGTACCCCTGGAGAAGACTCCTCCCAGGGAGGATCTTGACGAGCTCCCCTCTGCAGAGAGCCTGAGCCCTGTGGACCAGCCCGACGCCGGGGAGGACCTGGAGGAGCTCCCCTCTGCTGAGGGCAGCAAGCCCCCCCTTCCAGACTTGTGCAACCTGGAGGAGTTGCCGTTGGCCGAGGAGGCTGAGTTTCCAGCCTTGCCTCCCTAGGATAGCGAGGGCCTGACAGGGATGCCCTGGGGGTCCTATCCGGAGGATCACGAGGACAGCATGCCCCAGGCCTTGCTAGGCAAGGGAAGGAAGTAGCCCAGGGACAATTGTAAGTCAGTGCGTTTTGGCAGGAGCCCCACTGACACAGTGGCCTTCCGTGTGGCCACTGATAGGGCCCTGGGCTGGAACGCAGTGGAGCGGGCGGGCCTGCGTTCCCCTTCCCTCCCCTGCTACCAGCCGAGCCACGGTTGGTTTGCCTTACCCCAGCCAGGGTTGAAGGCCTGATCTTGCTGACTGTTTGTTTGCCTCGCCCTGACGAGGCGAGGACCCGACAACACTATTACACAATTTAACAAAGACTATGCTACTTAGACTTAAAGATACCTTACAAAGCTTAACAGTAATACACTTACACTAAACAGTATAACAGTTACACTCTTATGACAGTTAAACACATATGGATTTATAAGCTATACCATTCAGTAAATGAGGATCAGTCACCTACAGAATGAGGAGATCTCAACTCTTAAACTTACTTTCTTCTCTAACACAATGAGGGTTTCTTACTATAAGCTCTTCCCGTTGTTGTACCTAGCGTTACAGCCTGCTTTTGTATGGATCAGGCCAGAGACGGTGCTGGGGCGGGGAGGGATCCAGGGGATGGGCTCAGCCCCTGCCCCCAGCTGGAAGGCCCCTCCCCCTGGCCAGGGATAGGGCTGGGGGGGGGCCACGCCGCTGCAGGCAGCCAGGCCGCGGCGCGGGCCAGCCAGTAGTGGCCACTGGGGGCCAGCCACGCACCCGTGGGCGGCCACGCCCCTGATCCCTGGCTGTGGACGGGGCCACCGCGGCTGCCAATGGCCAGGCCCCAGATTCCTAGCGGGGGATGGGGCTGCCACGGGCGGCCAGCTGGCCAGGCCCCAGATCCCCAGCCAGGGACAGGGCCACCACCGCTGCTGTGGGCAGCCAGCCAGCCGGGCCCTGGCGGCCATGGCAGCTCCATCCGTAGCTGGGGATCGGAGACTGCGGGTGCAGGCCCGGCCTCCAGCGGCCGCTTCTGGAACAGCCCCATGGCAGCCTAGCTGCCCGCGGTGGTGCAGCCTCCCCCTGGCCCTATCGCTGGCCAGGGGTGGGGCCTGCCGAGCGGCCAGCCAGGCCCCGGATCCCCAGCCAGGGCCGGGGCCGCCGCGGCTGCAGCCGGCCAGGGATCGGGCCGATTGGGCCGGAGATCCGGGGCACTGGCGTTGGGACCCGGGGCACGTGCCCCAGGGTGCCCAATGCCAGAGACGCCGCTGGATCAGGCCCCTGTCAGCAGTTAGCGCTTCTAAGCGACATGTTAGTTCCTAACTGCGGCTCTTAACTTAGGATCCTAGCTGGTGATCTTATGGCTCTTTACCCTTTTTTGGGGCCCTCTTCCCTTAGCAAAAGTCCAATATAATCCCTGTCTATAGTGTCTGTTCCTTTCGCTCTGTCTCACCCAGCCGCTCTCCTCAGCAACTGATGAGATGGTGGCTCTGCAGGGTCACTACATCTCCAAAGGTTCTATTGGGCTCACGGCTGCAGCTGCCGCTTCGCATCTCTGTTGCACAGGGTCCTCTGCTGTGCTGGTGGTCTTGGAGAGGGTCTTCTAGCGTGCGTGCGGATTGAGAGCTTCAGGAATCTGAACCTTTTGGTGGGATTCAGTTAGCCACGTGGCTCAGATCCTTTAGCCTTAGAAGCTTGCACATTAAGTTGGGACTCAGTTAGCCGAGTCATACAGCCTCTTTAGAGTGAAGCATGCACCTTGAGTCAGGACTCAGTTAGCCAAATGGTGCAGCCTCTTTAGGAACAAAGAAGCATGCACCTATAGGCAGGACTTAGTTAGCTGCATGGTGCGGCCCTTCAGAATGAAAAACACCCTTCTGAGACTAAGTCCAGAGATGCCCTTCTGAGACTAAGTTTGAAGACCTAGCTTACAGACTAAGTCCATCAGAGATATTGTTACTCTCTCTGGGGATGAGTGAGAGTGTGGCTCCTAGTGCAGTCAGAACATAGCCAGAGACCAGTGGAACCCCATAAGAAGCAGGAGAAAGAGACCCCCTAGTGCAATGGGCACCGGCACCAGCACCAGAAGGCCTCTGGATCCCATAAGGAGCTCCTAGATCTCCAAAGTTCTGCTAAAATGCTGCTACTTTTATACACTCCGGACCTCTATTCACATCCCCTTAACCAATCATGACGAGGATTCAACTTTAGCCTATCACAAAAAGGATGATTTCACCCTTTTACCCTTGGCATAGCTGTCCTTTGATCAGCCACCTGTGAGGGGAGATCAAAGGCTCAAACTCCTCTACCATTTGCCTTTTAAGGACACGTCTTTTAGGTTTGCCCTTTTTGGTCAGACAACGTATTTCTTATAATCCATATGGAGAGGGATCATATCTAGCTTGTATTTGAATACTAAAACACTTGTTAAAGAAAGAAGTAGTATTCATATGTATTGTGCTATATTCTTACCAGATTGATTGCTTTACACTATTACCTACTCCTATGTTTCTTTTACTGAATTGGATTTACTCTAATACTAAAGAGATGGCAAAAATCTCAGGCTACAGAAGGAACTGAGCTCTTTGTAAAAATAGGCTCCTGATTCTGGGTACAGAGCACTTCTGAAATTTCCACTCTGCAATCATTTACCCCAGGGCAAAAATACTCCTGATTAGAACAGTAGTTTACACTCATTTGGAACTGGTATAAATGACAGCACAAGTTGCAGAGCAATGGTGAATTGAGACCATGTGGATTTATCCCCAATGAGGGCTGGGAGGAGCCAATTATTGGTTAGGAGGGTTGTGGAGAGGAAGATTGAGGCCTAGGTAGAGGAAAACTCTCAGCAGGTAGCATTGGGGCAAATGATTTGGAGAAACAGACTGAATTTTTGGTGGATCTGTATGCCATTCTTTCTTGATTCATCCCTCCTGGGGAGCTAGGAAGAGAAAGCAGCAGCATCTCTAGCCCAGGCATCAGGGGGTGTCAGAGCCTGGAGCTTTAGAACAGTGTTTCCCAAGCAGTGTGCCATGGCATACAGGTATGCTGTCAGGTCTGAGCAGGTGTGCCACACAATTTTTTGAAAAATTACTCGAAGAGCTCTGGATTGGCTCATTGGCTCATGAATGAATTCATTTGAAAAACTATATAGTGGTGTACCTCAAATTTAATGAAAGGTGGCAAGGTGTGCCATGGCAAAGAAAATGCTGGGAACCACTGCTTTAGAACCTTGCAATGTTTTGTGTCTTCTCCGTTCTCAAAGAAATTCTTTGGCCAAATGGTACCTTTTTTCAGTTCCTCCCTGTAGATCCGCTGCCTGTTACCTCATGGTATGTGTAGGCACCCTGTACCTTAGGGGCCTTTGAATTCAAGTAGGAGGTTAGCATTTAAGCAGTTCCTGTGTGCTGTAAGTTCTTCCACTGAGAGTCTACATGATACCTTGGGAAAGGGAGAGAGACCCTTCCTGCCCTTCCAGGGGGCACAAAGGGTCAAGGGGGGGGGGTCTCCATTTTTGGAGGGTCAACGCATAGCTGATGCTGGAAGCTGGTGGTGACTGCTCTTGTGGTGCCTGAGACTGCTCCTGGGGTTCCTGAGACTGCTGGAGGCTTACCTGAGCAGGGAGCTTCAGAGGTTGGTGGCTTACTCAGCCTAAAGCAGGGTCCAAGCCTAGAGCTGGCTGAGCTGGATCTGCAGTGAGGGTGTGAGTGTCTGTCTCCCTCCTCCAATTTGGAGCAGGGCTTGTAAAGAAAAGGAGTCTGCTGAGAGACTGACTGGGCCTGAGGGGAGGGAGCATGGCAGTCCCTTTGAATCAGGACCAGGACTACAGACATTTGGTTGGGCTCACTCTGGATCCTCACTGTGGTTCTGAGCGAATACACTACGCCAGCACAGTGCTGCCTTGCTTCCTTTGACAGTCCTTCAAGTGCACCCACACAAGCAAGGGGTCTGTTTCCTGGACTCTGGGGGAGTGTGCACTCTGGAGGCGGGGTAAAAGCTGTTAAATGCCAGTTAGATAAGTTTCCTCTAAACTGTATTCTGTCTATTCACCAATTTTATTTACTTGCCGATGTGTATTTAAATTAGTATTGATATTCAATTCCATCCTATTATGATGTTTCCTCGCTAAGTAAAGATTTGTTATCTACAATGTAAGCACACTGAATGTATTGTATATAAAATCAGTAAGTTTGAAATAGACTCATGCCACAAATTATTAGTCTTAGCTGTGTAGGTTTAGTCCTGGAGGCTCCCAGAGCACGCCATTAAGTGTGTACAGGACCCAGCCAGGTGGAGGTACTGCCAAGTTTAATTTCTTGTACAGCAAAGGGATTGCAGCAGAGGAGTAGATAGAGGATTCCCGCTTAACCCACATCACCCCTGGGAAACTCAGGATCTCCTGGTTGTCAGAAGCATTGGTGCCTGTGCACATGTGAATGTTGCCTTCTCCCAAGTAATCCAGGGAGAAAAGGGAGGGGGTTACTTGACAACCATGTGTGGTGAGAGTGTGAACTGCTTGGCTGAATGTCAACAGCAAACCGTGACTTACTGAATGTCAACCACAAACAAGGGAAACTTGACTGCTGAAAAGTTGCAGAAGGAGAGCCATGTTAGTCTAATTCACCAAATAAACAAGGAGTCTTGTATCACTTTTAAAGACTAACAAATTTATTTATCATGTGAGCTGTCATGGGTAGAACCCCACTTCCTTAGATGTCTGAAATGAAAAACTTACACTATGGAAGGGAATAAGTAAATGCAGTGAAGTTGTTTAGTTTGCTGAAATAATTGGCCAGTTTCCAAAGGGGTAGCTGTGCTAGTCTAGTCCAGCAAAAAATAAACAAGGAGTTGTGTGGCACTTAAAGACTGATTTATTTTTCACATGAGCTTTGAAGATAGAAAATCCCACTAAATTCACCTATCTTCAAAGCATCTGATGAAGTGGGATTTTCTCCCACGAAAGCTCATGTGAAAAATAAATCAGTCTTTAAGTGCCACACAACTCCTTGTTTATTTTTTGCTTGTTTATTTTTTGGGCCAGCTCGCCATAGCACCCATAAGCAAATGGTGCTCCAAGCCAGGGCTTCATTTGCTTATGGATCGAGCTGGCTCTGGTTTCTGGCCACAGAGGTGTCTTGACAGCCTTTCATGGCATTGTTTGCATTCTGTCTCCAGAATCTGGCACCCAGACATCCTCCACTTTCCCAATTCATGATGCTTCCTGTGCACACTGCAGGACAAAGCCAAATTCATATAGAGACACAATTGGCCTGAATTCTCTGTTTGCCCCCCCCCCCCATCCATTTTCTAGTAAGGCGTTTGTAAGCCGTACAGTTTGATCTACATGGCTTGATCTGCACCCCTGTGTCTGTGTATGTCATGTTCATCTTGCAGACCTCACTCCTCTGCTTAGCCCACATTTTCTGCTGTATCTGAAGTGCATGTAAGAGAATGCTGGTGGGGAGGGGGACACGCCCTTCAAAGCAGCCTTGTGTTTTCTTACAAGTTTCTAGTGTCAGGGTCTCAGAGCCTAGCCTGGGCAATAGTATCTGGCTTCATCTGGAACCCCATAAAGCAGGGGTCTCAAACACATGGCCCACAGGCCACATGCAGCCCCTAAAGCTATTTCCTGCAGCCCACAATGACAGTATTGTTACCAATACTTGCAATATCATTGTATGAAAAGGTTTCCGTGGTGTGGCCCTCAGTCTAACATACTAGTCCTCCTGTAGCCTTCATGCAGGGCCGGCTCAAGGGATTGTGGCGCCCTAAGCCAAATTTTGATTTCCCTCCCCCCCCCAATTCATGGAGGTTGAAAACAGTTTTCCAAAGTGCATTTACAACCTAAAACTCAAATAGCAAGATCAATTCATCCCTTTAATCTGAATATGAAGATAAAATAATATTGATTGATTTAAATTTAATTAATATGTAACATTTATTATGTACCTACTTACTAAAATTTCACTTTCCCTCAGTCCCTAGGTGTCTCAAGTCGGTATCCAAAAACTAAGGCAATACAGGGGAGAGGCGGGGGGAGAGAATCGGTGTCTGCTTTTGAAAACTCACTTGATGCACATGATTTCCCAAAGGCCACAGAGCAAAGAACAGCAAAATAAGCAGAGCTTTGTGGCACTTGTAAAGACTAATGTGCCACACCAACTTCTTGTTTTGCTGAAGTACAGTACACTAACACAGCAACCTCTTTGGAATTTGTCTTCAGACAGGAAAGGTTTAGGGGTCTAAACATCAGGTTTGACTCCTGCAGGTTTGAACTGTAGCAGGATCACCTTGGCTTGCTATCCCTATAAGGTAGCCAGGTGGAATTCTAAGCAATTTACTGTGCAGTAATCTTTCAGATAAGATCTTAAAAATCCAGGACACATCCTGGGCTCCAGACCAGGTCTGTCTCTCACCTGCTATGGGACTTGTGACGCATCACTTCTTTTCTCTATACTTTCACTGGTTAGCCTGTAAATTCTTTGGAACAAGGGCTGTCTTTCCATTTGTGCAGTACCCTGCTATCATGGGACGCACATCTGTGCAGCCTGGGTTATGATCTATATCATGATTTTCCTGTTCACTTGTACACTGATTGTATGATCTGTTGCTAGTTACACCATGCTATGTTTCTTTATGGATGCTCCTAACCTATTCTACATGATTAGTATGATACCATATTTCCTACAACTTCTTGCTTGTACACAGACATGTAGCATGTTTAGCATGGCTCAGGGGGTTGATGACAGGGAAACAGCGCTCTACCAATAGCGAGCAAATACCTAAGGGAAGCAGCAAAAACAGGTCAATTGAGGTGAATCAGCAGACAATGGGATTGTCTCTGCCCACAAAGGGAGTGGGGGGAGAGTTTTGGAACAAAAGCAAACAAGGAGTCCCGTGGCAATTAAAGACTAACAAGTTTGTTTATTGCATGAGCTTTTGTGGGAGAAACTCCCACTTCATCAGATGCTTTGAATAAGATGAAAACATGAAAGCTCATGTGATAAATAAATCTGTTAATTTTTAAGTGCCACAGGACACCTTGCTGCTTTTTTTTTTGCTGAATTAGACTAACAAGGATGCCCGTTTGACACTTGGAAGAGTTCGTTTTCACTCCTCACCCTATCCTTTCTGGCAAAGGTGATTTCTTTGTCTCCTCTGACCTACCTCTATCAGCATATCTTTGTAAAAACAAACAAGGTGTTCTATGTAGGGTTACCGGATAACAAAGCATGGAAAGGAGGGCAGGGAAGTGGGAAAAGGATGACATTGGAGGACATGGAGAAAATGTAGTATTAATATAAGTGTCATTACTGCATTATGTTGTGGAAATGGGTAATGATTAATGAATGCATGGCAGCATGAAAAGAATGGAGAACATTAACTGTAAAAAATATATATAATACAAAACTGTAACACAATAAAATGAGCATTGTTGTAAATATGTAATTTGTGTCAGCAACATCATGATATCATTTAATTGACCAAATTATACCATTCAAAATATTTATCAGCTGAAGCTGTTTTTGTCTGTAGGCTATCATTGTCAAGAATATATGAGTTAAATTCCTCACATGACATGTCATTCAGATTATACTGAATTAATATAATGCCCGTCACAGATTTAACTGATGATCAATTCCGCTCCTTTGTCCACTGAGCATTGATAAGAGAGAAAACCCATTCTACATTGGCATTATGTCCAGGAATGCTGAAAAAACCAATTCAGCAATTTCCAACAGTTCTGTAAAGCAGCCCATGGTTTCACCCTAGGCCCCCCCCCCATGCCTGCCCCTACCACTCCAGCTACTGCCCAGGCCTCCTTACTGGTAGGGAACACTGGGACAAACAGTGGTAGATTAATCAATATCTTGCTTGAGAAAGAGCTGGGTGGAGTGAGCATTGGAAAGGAATCAGTAAGAAAAGGGCTGCAGTCTACTACAAAATGACTCAGAGTTTGTCTGTACAGAAAGATTGTATAGCTTTATACTGGTGTAAAGCAAGACAACCCCCACCATGGCTTGTATAGGGAGTATAAAAGAAGAGTTTAGCCCTCAAGAGGTATTTCCTTTTATACTGGTATAACTACAGCAGGATGGCTAAAGCACTGACAATTTTATTGGTATAGCAAAAAGAAGAGTCCTGTGGCACCTTATAGCAGTGGTTCCCAACCAGTGTGCCGGGACACACTGCCATGGCACAGGAATACCCAAAGTGCGCCATGAGCATGCCCAAGAGCTGGAGTTAAAGTTCCCTCCCTTAAGGCTCCACCTTAAGCCCAGTCAGCAGAGAGCTGTGGGAGACTGGAAGTGCGTGAATCTCCCCCTGCAGGGCGGAGCAGCTTGTGTCAGCCAGCCGGCCTGCAAACAGCCCAGGTAAGGGCTTTGAGGTGCTGCTGAGAGTTGTGTGGGGCAGGTGTGTGTGTAACAGACGTGAGTGGCAGTGGATGTGTAGCTAGGGTTGTGGAGTGGCTGTCTGGTTGGCAGGATGTAGCTGGGGGGGTGGGGTGGCTGTGTGTAGCTGGGGGCTGGAGGCTTGGTTCTGGGCCCCACAGTGATGGGAGGGTCCATCACAGGCAGCAGGGGGCTGGGGGAGGGGAGGATGGGACCCACTGGGGTGGGAGGGAGCAGCAGTGGGGTGAGGATTTGCCCTGGGTGGCAGGGAGCCACTGTGGAGAAGGGGGAAGTGGGTGCTGCACCATGCTCCCCTGCCCTACCTTCCCACCCCCCCAGGTTCCCCCCGACCCCCCACAAAGCCACTCTTGTTCTCCCTTCCTCTCTCCTCTCTTGCCACCCTTGTCCTGTTCCCCACATGGCTGCCGTTGTCCTCTTTTGCCACCCCTGCCCTGCTTTGCTCCCCACACTCACTCCTGCCACTGCACATGACTCCTGACCTCCCCTGTTTTGCCACCTGGCTCTGCTACCCCTACTACCCCACACAGCAGCATTTCTGCAACATTGTGCCATGATTCATGAATATTCATAAGTAATTTAATTTGAATATTCATGGATTTTTTAATGGAGGTGTGCCTCAAAAAATGTGAAGGTCTCAAGGTGTGCCACAGCATAGAAAAGGTTGAGACCCACTGCCTTATAGACTAACAGATTTCTTAGGTAAGCTTTTGTGAATAGTAGAATATCAAACAATGAATGTAGCTGAAGAGAAGGAGGAAAGAGACTATTGTAGTGTCACAGCACACAGACCTGCCCATACCACAACAAAAGAGAGACGGCAACAGATTGTCTTAAAATGCCTTGGTGAGAGATCATCTCTTGATATTGGAAAGACAGTAAAATTAAAAGATTCTCAAAGAACAGCAACAAGAATATTAGACCTCTGTATAATAAAAAAATCATAAAAGAATAATGGGATCAGGCCATGTTACAGTATGCCATGTCTTGCACTCCCCTGCTTTTATTTTCATCCTATTCTGTAAGTTCCCCCATCTCTTCAAAGCCTCTGACACAGTGGGATTTTTCTCCCACGAAAGCTCATGCGATAAATAAAATAGGTTAGTCTTTATAGTGCCACTGGACTCCTTGCTTCTTTTGCCATAGCCCAGGACATGTTTGCATTGCAATCCCAGGATGTATAAGGCTGCAGTTTGGGTACCTAAACTCCAAGTATCTACTACTTCATATTAGCTCTCAGGAGTCAGTCAGTACATATCACACAAAAGCCAAGGGCCAGGGCAGCTAGCCAACCTCATCAGCAGCCAAGGTGGTTCAGCTTTAGGAGCAGGGTTGGGAAGGGACCTGCCAAGTAACTCACAGCCAGAGAGCCTGCCTGGCAGACTGGCATCAGAGTGGAAGCTAAATGGTGTTGGCCCTGGCAAAAGGGACACCCTCTGCATGCACCTCCGGGGCCAGTAGGAGCACGATCCCCCCAGGCTAGGTACTGTGTATGAGAAAGAGGGGAGGGGAGAGAGGTGACTGTGTTAATCCAGAATTTAAGATTTTGAATGACCAGTAGTTTATTTTCTTGATATTTAACAACCCTGGGATAAAGAGGGTGAGGCCAGTGCTGCCTAAATGGGTAACATTTTCCCCTAGTGGAAAATATGGCTACAGCCTGCCGATCAAGAACAGACCTAGAACAATAAAGAGGCTTAGAGCAATGAATCCCTTGAAAACAGGCATTGAAATTTATTTGATTCTTAATGACATTCACAAGCTAAAAATGATGGATTCTACCAGTTATAGTCTAGGTTCACAAGCTAAAAATGATGGCACAGTAAGTACCACATGGAATGACAGTTAAAAAATAGAATGCTGACAGTTACAATAGACTGCTGCTATACTAGGTTCTACTGCTTAAAGTTACCTACACGTGATTGCACACATACACGCACACACTAAACTAATGCATTAAAACTTCTTAACAATTACCTAAACATTTAACAAACTATGACATTCCACAAGTGGGGCAGGCAGTCACTTGTGGAATGGGGAGAGCTTACTCACGACATCTTTGTTCTTTTGACGGGTATGGCAGTCTGGATGGAATTCTGTCCGGCAGTCTTAGTTTTAGGAGGTTGGCTTCTGCCGTTTCTGTTGTTCCTTTGCCTAGTACGCTGCCTCTTTAGGTGGTTGCTCCTGTCGGGCTCACAGATGCTGCTCTGTGGCAACAGAGGTCTCTGTTTTGCTCACTGGAGCTTTTTAGAATGCTGGTGTTTCAGAGCCTTGGGTCTTGCGGTGGGATTTGGTCAGGATTTCTTTTTGGACCTATACTTCCATGCAGGCAATTTGGGCTTCCTTTGAAGTATGCACCTTGAGTAGGGACTCAGTTGGCCGAGTGGTGCAGCCTCCTTGGAACAAAACCTTCATGCAACCTATACCAGAGAAGGTGACACAAAGTCCCCCAGCTGGGAAGGGGTCCCAGTTGTACCCTCTGGAACACTCCTCTCAGAGATGGTGAGACCTGAAAGTCCCCCAGCAAAGACTTCATTCTGCTGCACCCTCTGGAGTGCCACTAGGACAAACCTAATGCTAGGATGTCCTTTGTATACATGAATGCTACCCAGGACTTTCGAGCGAAGTTCAAGGCCATCAGTTGAACCTGATGCTAGGGTACCCTTTTAGATGGAAATGATACCATCACACAACAAATATGTGCAGGAGTGCTACCCAGGATTTTTGAGCAGAGCTCAAGGCCGTCTGTCGAGCCTGACACTAGGGTACCCTTTTAGATAGAAACTGAGACTCTGAGCGCTAAGGCAGAACTCTGTTGGCTGCATCGCTCAGGCACTCAGTGGACCCTCTGGAGACTATTTTACATCCAGGACTTTACTGAGTAAGTGGTCAAGGCCACCAAGTTAAGCCCGACGCTAGGATGCCCTCTTAATCCACCAGAGACGTTGTTACACTCTCGGGGGGCAGCTGAAAGTGAGACTCCTAGTGCAATAGGAAGCAACGGCACAAGGTACCTGTTAGGAGTGGGAGAAATCTCCAAAGTCCATCTGCAGATGCTATTTCTTTTATACAACTCTGGATGCCCTTTCATGTCCCTTCATCCAATCACACAAAGGGTGATGTCATCCTCAACCAATCACAAAAAGGTGATTTCATCTCTTTTGCCCATATTTGGAATGATGGCTCATTATCTGAATATATAAGGTGTTGGGGCATTTCTTGCACATGATGGCATAGACCACATTAGTAGACGAGCAGGTAAATGAGCCTTTGATGGAGTAGCCGGCTTGATTAGGACCTATGATGGTGTTTGTTGTGTAGATATGTGGGCAGACTTGGCAGCTTGGTTTTTTTGCAGGGGTGTGTGCCTGCTTCAATGTTCTTGTTGTTAGATCTGTAGTTGCTGGTGAGTATCTGTTTAAGATTAGGGGGCTGCCTATAGGCAAGGAGTGGTCTGTCTCCTAATGCTTGAGAGAGAGAGGGATCATCTTTTAGAATAGGCTGTAGGTCCTTAATGATCTTTTGCAGAGGTCTGACTTGAGGATTGTATGTGGTGACTAGTGGTGTTCTGTTGCTTTCTTTCTTGGGTCTCTCCTGTAGTAGCTGACTTCGGGGAACCCGTCTAGCTCTGTCAATTTGTTTTCTTACTTCCCCAGGTGGGTACTGTAGTTTCAAGAATGCTTGATAGAGATCCTCAAGATGTCTGTCTCTGTCTGAGGGATCAGAGCAGATGCGGTTATATCTTAGGGCTTGGCTGTAGACAATGGATCGTGTGGTGTGTTTAGGATGGCTCATTTACCTGCTCATCTACTAATGTGGTCTATGCCATCATGTGCAAGAAATGCCCCAACACCTTATATATTGGACAAACAGGACGATCGCTCCGTAAGAGATTGAATGAGCACAGAGCTGATATCAGAAATCAAAGAACAAAGAAACCAGTTGCTGAGCACTTCCATCTTCCTAATCACTCGATGATGGATTTGTTAACGACTGTCGTTAGAGATGTACCTGGGACATCAAGACTCCAAAGAGAAACAGCTGAACTTGAATTAATATGCAAACTAAATTCTGTGAAAGCAGGACTCAATCGAGATTATGGGTTCTTTTCACATTACAAAGGGTAATTTGACTTCAGGCTTCCCATTCTTTAAGCCTGTAAACTGCTCTGATTTGCTGTTACTTTATGACCTGATCCTATGTTTTACACCCCCTTGCATTTAGTTTCATTCCTTTCTGTAAGTTCACCCATCTTCGAAGCATCTGAGGAAGTGGGATCTTCTCCCACGAAAGCTCATGCAAAAAATAAATCTGTTAGTCTTAAAGTGCCACACAACTCCTTGTTGTTTTTTTCTTCTGTGTATAGTTTCACTTTTTTTTTTTTTTTTTTTTGAACTAGAGACATGGCATTGGTTTTAAACTAGATCATATTACTATAAGCAAGCCCTGGTATTCTCTCCCTCCACCCCCCATCCCAACAGCCACCACGGGACACTAGATGACACAGGAAGGGAAAAGAGACGGTTCCATGTCTGCTGTCAGCAGCCCAAAAATCTGTGTCCTCCCTCATAGCACTGACTAGATAACTGTGCTCAGATCCAACCTTATCGACACAGAAGTGACTGCCAGCAGCAGAAAAACAAGGAGTCCTGTGGCACTTAAAGATTAATGAATTTATTTATCACATGAGCTTTCCTGGGAGAAAATCTCATTTTGTCAGATGCATTGAAGATTGGGGAAACAAACTCCTAAAGAGCCTGTGCGCCTTGTTTTCCCTGTTGTCCGTCTTTCCCAGCTGACCTGACCCTGAAACAACAATTCAAAGAACCCCACTGAACTCACTGTACTGGGTACCACTTCAAGAAACAGGCGCCTCTCACCTTGGCTCCTCCTGGTACCCCAGGAAACGCTGCTGCTTGGGCTTAGTGCAGGGGAAAGATGAGAGAGAGGCGAGAGCCATAGCCAGGCTGTTTGAATGGGGTGGGGGGGAGTGTTTGAACTTCCTGCAACTCCTGGACCATGTCACCAGGGATTAGAGCTTCCTGCAGTCCCCAGTGGTTAGTGTCCACCCCATGCTGCTTACCTATTGTTATCCCTCAAGGACAGTGAGTCATTGTAAAGGCATGAATTCCTTTAAATCTCCAGCATCTGCTTAAAGAGAGATTTAAGCTGCAGGTTGACTAACAGTGCCTGAGCTTATAAGAAAGATTTAAAGAGACAGGAGCCAGCCTGATCTTCAGGGGGGTAGGTGCCCCTAAGAACTGTCCGCTAAAGCCATGTCTGTCTCTTGCCTCACAATAGAGCCGGCCCTGCCTTCATGGTAATTTGAATTTGAGACCCCTGGTTTCAGATGATGCCACAAGGCCTCTCAATGTATCAGTTTGCTTGACTCAGCATTTCAGTCACTTCTCCTGTGATCAAGGCCTGTCACATTTCCTCAAGTGCAGTAACATCCTTTTTGACACTCGAGGAGTCTGGTGGCACTTTTAAAGTCTAACAAATTTATTTATTGCATGACTTTTTGTCGGAGAAAAATCTCACTTCCTCAGACGCTTTGAAGGTGGGGAGTTTACAGAATGGGAGGCAAATAAATGCAGTACATGTAACAAAAGATCAAAGCAGTTGTTGAGATTCAAACACAGGGAGCACTTCAATCTCCCCATCATTCCACGGATGGTTTGTTAATAGCTGTGCTCAAACAAACAGTTAACAAATCAAAGCTTCAAAGAGAAACTGCAGAATTGGAATTCATATGCAAATTGGACTCTGGAAAGTCAGGAAACAATAAGCACTGTGGATTTCTTTTCCCATTACAGCAGGTGATTTGACCTCACATTCCTCTATATGCTGTTTCCCAGAGTCTGAATCTTAAGAACCGTTCTGAGTTGCTATTACTGTGTGACCTGATCCCATGACTTATACTTCCCTGCCTTTATTTTCCTCCCATTCTGTAAATTTCTCCATCTTCAAAGTGTCTGACAAAGTGGGATTTTCTCCCACGAAAGCTCATGCGATAAATAAATTTGTTAGTCTTTAAAAGTGCCACCAGACTCCTTGTTTGTTTTGCTGGACTAGACTAATTCGGCTGCCTTCTGGAACCTGGCATCCTTTTGATGTGGATGAACTTGAAACACATCCCCCTTTTGCAAGCCGATACAGGGGCTCTTGTCTCTGGGTTTCTTTGCAGTGGCAGCTGCCATTACAGTGACTTTCTGATTGTTGCTTCCCCTCCACACAGCCACTGCTGCTTCCCTTTATGGCATCTGTGCAAGTCCCTGGCCTTTGGAAATGCCCACTTCCACAATTTCTAGGCAGCCCCTGGACTGGGGAAGGGGAATAAAAGCCCCACTGAACTTTTGAACTTGCAGCCAGAATGCTGAGGGCAGGACAGCTCCATGGGAGGGCAGGGTGCCCAGTGGGCAACCTGTGAAATTGCCCAGAAGTTATTAATAGAGAGCAGAAGACTTTGAGGGGTTGAGGGGGGACAATGAGAGAGCTAATGGGTGAGAGAATTAAATGGGGAGAAAAAGTGAAAGGGAAAGAGTATGACAGGGTGAGAGCAACAGAGAGTGATGAAACATGATGGGACCAGACAGGGAGAGACAGACACAGGAATGGTGAGCCAGGCTGAGAAAGATAACAGAGCCAGCTGTTGTCCTGCAGCTTGTTCTGAGGTTAAGAGGTCTGATTTGGCTGAGGTTAAGTGAGTGCCCAGTAGGTGTAAAATGCCACCAAACCAGAGTGGCAGCAGCATTCCTCCCTGTACCAGTGTAAATATCTGCACAGGGCAGCAGAGAAGCAAAGACTGTGTTTCATTTCTTGCATCTTTGTCTCCCTGCAACCATAAATATTTCCAAAATATTAGGTGCAGTGCTGACACCTAGTGGCTGAGGAAAGAGCAGCAGATGGAAGCAGAAGGACCAGGCTGAAGCTCTCCTGGCCTTTTTGCAGACTCTTCCCTGCAGACCAGAGCTGGAGAGCAGAAGGCATGTGGACAAATGGGTGCACAAATCATAGGAGAGTGTGGCCTTCGGTAGGAGTACCAGCCATGCGCTGCTGTCAGGAAAGCCAACTGTCACAGATTCACTGCTCAACTTGGGGCTCTGTGCCTCAGTTTCCTCATTTGGGAGAGTGACAGAGACGTCTCATGAGTGAGGGGTCGTGAGGTGCAATTCATATTTGGTCAGGTTTCTGCCAGAATTGAGTTGAAGGAAGGGTGGGTGTGGAACCAGAGAGGGAGTGGAGGAGGGACTAGGCCTAGGATCCGGGGAGAGGAGATGGTGCAGTGGAGAGGACTTGTGCCAGAGATGGGGCTGGGAGGGTGCAGGCCTGGTGTCATGGAGTGGGGGAGGGAAATGTAGGCCATGAGCCATGTGGTGGTGGGGAGGTTTTATGTTGAGGGAAGTAGAGAAATCTTGTGTCAGAGGGATGTGGGAGCGGGGAAGGCCTTATGTCAGAAGGACCAACCATCTCAGGAGTGCTAACGAGTACCAAGGTGGATTGCGCATGCACAGTAACTCTGACACCTAAGCTAGCTAGGTTTCTGTCTAGACTAGGAATAGCTCATGTCTGAAAACATGTCAGGCAACATGTGTTTGACCACTAGCATAAACAGGATTTAACCCTTTTTAAACCATGTTGGCTGGGTGTCGTCGAGCTCAGACTCCTTCGTCCCCCAAGGATAAAAGTGTGTTTGACAATTGCAAAATCTTTCCTTGTGAGAGGAAGAGTCATTGAGCTGGCATCACGCACGTTTCCCAGGCGTGGACCGACTTACTTCCTTTAATATATTAACAACAACAGCTCTAATGATACCATCTTGCCTTTCTGCAGGGCTTCTCATCAGGAGATCAAAGCAATGCCGGTTTGTCAGTCTGACTTTCCAAACATCTGAGGCGCGATTATCACCCGGAGCTAGTGGCCAGTGCTGTACACCTTCAAAACACTGAACAAGCATTAATTATTCTTAACGCTCCCCTGGAGGTGAGTCAGCAATATTATCCCTATTATGTGCAGAAGGAAGCTGGGACACAGAAAGATGAAGTAGCTTGCCCCAAAATAGAATCAGGCACTCAGCGTTCCTACCTCCAAGGCCTGTACTTAGTCCAACCTCCCAGCTGGGCAGAAATGCTCATCCCTTTGTCAGCTGTTACAATGATCTGCTTTATTAAAAACCACCCATCAGCGTTGGTGTGCATGTAATACAAGGAGAGGGAGTGAGACGCGTGAGGCTGGCGGGATTCCAAAGTTCAGAACTGATGAGATTGTCTTTGGTTTGGGGAGCTGTGGAGTTTTTGCTCACCCAGGAGTCTCTGGTTTGGACTGGTTCACACTTGCTGCTAGATCAGCTCCTCACTGGTCTATAAACAACTCACAGAAGTGAAGCGAATCTTCGAGGCTGTCGGATTAATTGGAAGTTGGGGTGATAATGGTGGGTAGAGTCCTGCAGCTGGAATTGGCTCCCCTGTGGAGAGCAGAACATAGCTCTGTGTAATCTGTGGAGATCTTTGGGCCGGGCTGGGAGCACAGAGCTGGGGCAGTAACTTCTGGGAATTCAAGGGAACGTATCTACAGAGAAACCCAGAGTGCTCTAGTGTAGCTGAGGAGTGGATGCTGCACTTCCAATCCATTCCCTTCGTAATTTGGTACTGGACGCTGGATTTAGAGAGTCATCTTCCCAGCCCATATATCAGGTTAAATTCTCATCTCAGTGGCACCAGTGCGAAGCCAGAATAACCTCAGTGGAGGTACATCAGTGTAATATTAGAGTAACACTGGATTTAAAACTTTTGGGGCCCCAGACTTATTCCATTTAAGTCAATGGTGAAAATTCCCCTGGGACGAGGAATTGTTCAGATGCATTCTACAGTATGATGCTGCTCAATCTCCATGCCCACTGCTTCACATTCCATATGGGAACGTGGCAAGATGCATTGATTTGTGACCTGGGCACGAGGCAGCAGTGACAGGGAAGATAACTCGCTGTTCTTCGAGTGCCACTCACATCATTCAGTTACAGGTATCTACCTGCCACATCGCACGGTTGGCCGGAAGACATTTCCCGTAGCCTGTCAGTGCAGGGTCCATGGTCAACGCCCACTCCATGCTGCATACCACGGCTATATATATGACCCTGACCCTCTCCAGTTCCTTCTTTCCGCCCACAGCGATGGTACTGGAACAGCTCACCCTTGCATTCAAGCAAGCCACTGTCTTAATCTTTTATGTTTAATCTCGAGAACCTGTTCACAGACATCACTCTTCTGCGCTCCGGTACCACTACCAAATCCACAGGCTGCGGCAAGGCCTTCCGCTGAGTGACCCTCACGAGAAGTGCCTGAAATGCCTGGGTGAGTCCCGCCAGGAAGATATCTCTATCTGTTGCTCCTTCAAGTGAAGGACCCAAAAGGACAAGGAGCAAGGTCTGCGTACCATGGCCCTGGAACACCGGCCCAGCACATCTGGGGAGCTGAAAGGCCCATCAGCACCACATGCAAAGTCAGCACCAGAGCCTCCATGGCGCTCCTGCCCATGGTACAGAAGAAACCGCGCTTGAGGTCAGACTCGGCACTGACACATTGGCACCATTCGAGTTCCCTGCTGCCACCCCCGCCCTGGGAAAAGGACCAGGAGCAGCTGCTTGTGTCATCAACACCGGAGACCCTGGAGGCAGCAAAGGCCCTGTTGCAGCTGCTGACCCCCATGCCTGTTAAGCCTAGGAAGCCTAATGGCAAACTGGCCTGCCTTTCAAAGGTGTGGATAGCCTCAGCGCGTGGTACTTCACTGGCACATGATCAGAGAATGATAGAAGCCCTTCCACATCCCCAAGGGCTACTCTGGCATCAGGGACCTCTCCTACTCCTCTACGTTCAAAGAGGAAGCAAGAGGAAGAAGGGGAGTACCCAACCTTTTCCTTGGAGTCCTTAATGCAGTGTTCCATTCCACGCTCCCACGGCTCTCAATGCGCGAGGTCCATATCTGGAGCGTCTGATGGAGTGGGATTTTCTCCCATGAAAGCTCATGTGATAAATAAATCTGTTAGTCTTTAAGTGCCACCAGACTCCTTGCTTTTTTTGCTTTACTAGACTAACACAGCTGCCCTTTAGGAACTTAGCTGCTCATTTAACTCATGCATCCCAGTATCTTTGCTCTGGTCCCACTGCCACTGTGTAGTGTTGCCAGGATATCCTCCCACAGAGATGGCTGCTTTTCTGCAGTGAATGAGAAGAATTTCTCCTATCCATGTGCTTTGTAATTGTAACAAGCATTTCATCACACACTGCTATTGCTTTACGGCCACGCTGTGCCTGATGATAGGATCTGGCCCTGTGAGGGGTGCGGTACTCAGCTGCACTGTCCATGGGAGAGAGCTGACAAGAGACTGCATCTCCTCGGCTCCTGCAGAAACGTGGCATGCTGAGATGATGCATTTAGTGCAGCATGATTCCTCCTTGCACGTCCAGTTAGACCAGGGGTTGGAAACCTGAGCTCCGGAGCCACATGCGGCTCTTTGGTGGCCCTCTTGCAGTTCGAGCATCCCCACCACCGGGGAACCCTGCGGGCAGTCTGCTCCAAGCTCTGAGTCTCCCTCACCTCTGGGAACCCTGCAGGGGGCCTGCTTCTGGTTCTGGGCTGCCCCTTCCCCTGCCAGGGGACCCTGTGGCAGGCACCCACCAGGGAGCTACATCCATTGTGGCTCTCAAAACACTTGGTTATTGAAGGGATTTTTACAAACAGCTTTTCTTATCTTTCGAGCTGCCAACCCTTGAATTCAACCGTTGGTGTTAGCAGCTCTGCAACGACTCCTGTGGTGCTTAAAGACTAAAAAATTTATTTATCACATGAGCGTTTGTGGGAGAAAATCCCACTTACTAATCACGCGGTTGATTTTTAACAACTGTGCTCAAGCTGATGGGTAACATCAAGACTTCAAAGAGAAACTACAGAACTGGAACTGATATGCAGATTTTATTGTGTACAACAGGTGATTTGATATCAACCTCCTCTATCTGCTGTTTCCCAAGGTTTGAATCTTAACAACTGCTTTGATTTGCTCTTACAGTCTGACCTGATACCATGACTTATTTCTTCTCATTCTGCGAGTTCCCCCATCTTCAAAGTGTCTGACGACATGGCATGTTCTCCCATGAAAACTCATGCAATAAATAAATTTGTCCGTCTTTAAAAGTGCCACAGGACTCCTTGCTTGTTTTGCTGAACTAGACTAACATGGCCACCCCTTTGGAACCTGTTTTTCATGTCTCTTTCTTTCTATCCTTAATACACTGTGCAGTCTGGCCTTTTGATCACGCTTGAAATCAGTGACCCTCTGTTTAAATGATGGTAAACCAAATTCCGTTCCCTGTTAACTACCCCACTTGATTCCTTGGGATCTTCCACATGAGAATGAGCAGCCAAACTCTTTCCATGACGCTGTCGGGATAGGATGGCCAGCTCAATGTTAGTCTGCTACAGCTGACTGTGATAGAAAGTCACAGTCTGATGTTGGTTGCCCTCCACACCCCTTTCCCAGCTCTTTTCACTTTTAGAAACTTGGGCCAGGTTTATGTTCAGGACAGGCCATTTAGAAATGTCCAAAAGAACTATGCATTACTTACCAGTAACTGTCCTTTTTCAAGATGGGCTGCTCAGATTCATTCAGTATCAGGTGCACATGCCGCAGTGCACAATTGGCCAGAAACTTTCTTTAGTTTTAGCCTGTCAGGACAGGACTGGCTGTCAACACCCCCTGGCCACCCTGTGGCTATATATGTGGCTGCAGCCCTGCTCCTCTCCAGTCCCTACTAGTCGCTAACACCAAGTAGCAGGGATGGTGGGAGGGATCTGAATGAATCCAAACAGCCCATCTCAAAGAAGGACAGTTACCGGTAAGTAACCCACCATTCTTCGTCGAGCACTGCTCGGATACATTCAGTATGAGGTGACTACTAGCTGTACTGTGGAAGGTGGGTGGAGTTAGAACCTTATCCACCATCAGCATAGCTACCCACAAATGGCACAGCACCCAAAATTGGGCGAACAAGCAGTTGGCCACCAGGTGAACGCCTACGGACATGCCACTAAGTGCAAGATCTTCGAGAGAAAACGTGCATGAGAGTGCCAAGGGGTCATTTGCCATTCTGTCTGGAGACCAGAACTACAACAAGGGCACTCCCTGGTTCATAATCAGGGAACTTGCTATATCATAATAGCCAAAAAGCATCCTTGTCACCAGCAAGACCATCTAAAATAAGCGGGTAGGATCAACGCCTGAGAAAGGCAGTCATGATCCAGAGCAACAGGCTCCTACAGCCACACACAATAAGCAAGGGTGGGATAATTGCCACCCTTGCTGCCCTAACCTCAAAGCAAGGTCAATTGAGTTAGGTTACTAACCAAGACTGGGACAGGGAACACATCGCCCCCTTGACCAAACAGCGGGTAGGCAAAAGGCCTTTCCCCATTAACATACCAGCAGGCGATGCCAAGGGCAGGATTGATAAGGGGTACTCTAAACTAAGGCGTCCCTTCTCCATGTGGAAGATAATGTAGGAAGAAGACTAATGAGGAAGGAGTAGTTGGGGACCCCTGCCCCTCCATCCATTGATACATAGGAATAGAGGGCCTTGGCGGGGTGGAGGGCCCCTGAATAAGGCCTAGATGCTGGACAGGCCCATCTCTGGGGCCCAAAGTATCAGAGACACTGTCAAGGAGGTTGTTGTAAGGAGAGTGTGGGCATCCCAGATGACCCCTTCTTTAGCGGTGACCCTTCAGTGGGTTATAGTAGGAAAAAGGGGGCCCTTAGGTACACCCATCCTAGCAGCAGGAGAGAAGCCAAATGGCGGAAGTCATGAGTGTTCAATGACCGGGAAGTGAAAACAGAGAAACTGGAGGGAAGGTGATTGAATTCCCATGTTACGTTATCCCTGACCAAAGGGACAGGAGAATGACCTGAGACAGTGGTGGCGAGAAACCATCATGGGGTTCTGGGAGGGGCTTATGCAACTCCAAAGCCAAATGCGCATTTCTCTCCCTTGCCCCCATACTCTATTCTCTTGATACACAGACTCGCGTAGGAAGAGGTGTGCTGAATCAAGGAGAGTATCTGACTGTCTCTATAGATGGGGTCAGGCCCCCCCCCCCAAGGGTCGTGCCCCCCAAGCTCCAGAATCAGCATGGGGGGGGGGCACATGGCTCGCATAATATTCTCACTTCTCCTCTCGCCTGTTACTCTCACTTCTATGGAGAGGCAGTCAACCTTCATATCACAGCTGATTGACTCATCTCTAGCGGCAGGTGTAGGTGTTGGCTCCCGGCTGCAACAGCCCAACAATGAGGGATCTTGCATAATTCCTGATGCGGAGAGACGACGACGACTTAGCCAAGATGCAAGGTGGATGTGGTCTATAATGCCTGCTCCAAGAGGGGAGGGTGTTATTGGTGTACCGCCCCCGCATATTGGAAGGGGTAAGGCTTGGGCAGGTCCCAGGTGGAAGAAGGGAAGAGAGAGACCTTGGAAGAGGGCATAAGGCAACCTCTGGTTAGGGAAGAAAACAAGGGAAAGCCACTGTGTCCTCTAAGGAACACAGAGGGAATGAGGGGACATTACGAAAGCGTCACCCATAAGGCATCAGGTTTTCCAGCCTGCTAAGGGTTTTGCAAATGCCCTTGGGAGCCAGCATTTGTCAGGGGAACTAACTGTGAGCTAAGGACCACAGGTCCTCAAGCGGGCTCACTCAGGTGTCTGAATACCAATGTGGGTTAAGAGTTCTATCCCTTACTAGCTCCCCTCATAGCAATTCTAGGGAGGAGGGGAATGCCCTAGAAAGCTAAAGGCAAATCAAAATCAAATCAAATGGCTGGAAGGGACCTCATGAGATCATCAAGTCCAACCCCCTGGGAATTGAACCCACAACCATCTGTATGTTAAGCAGCAGTGCTAGCCACTACACTATTTGCAGGGCCTTTCTAGATAGTTGTCTGGGGTTTGAAGGACTCAGTAGGAACGCTGGCAATAGCCACAAACAGATCTTCCAGTGACAATGCTCATAAAACAGAGCGGAGAGACAGGCACTTGCAAAAAGCAAGGAACAGGCTGTTCTGTAACTGTCGCTGAGGGCGGAAAAGAGAAAACGGGGGGGGGGAGCAGGGCTGCGGCCATATATTTAGCCACTGGGTGACCAGGAGGTGTTGGCTGCCAGCCCTGCCCTGACAGGCTAAGGCTAAACAAAGGGTCCGGTCAATCGTGTGCTGTGGCACATATATCTGATACTGAATATATCCGAGCAACTTCCTGGAAAAGTTGGGGCTTTCCAAAGTGGAAAGAATGACAAGAAGCTATGAGCACGACTGGCTTTGTGGGAACTGTAGACACATGGGGCCAGACAGGCAGGAGGGAGGAAAATTCAGTGGGAATTTTGCTTGCATAAGGACTGCAGAACTGAGCACAGTTGCCGGGGTTTTATCACAAATGACAGCCCTGGTTTTTCGCTTGCAAACAAACCTATTCAGATTTTGCCAGTTGCTGAACAACAATAGCCTCTTGAGGCTTTCACATGGGTACATTCACATGCAAATCCCTGCCCGGACCCCACCCTTGTCCTCCCTCCCACAGCTCCGCAGTGAACTCCCAATGACCCCCTTCCTTGACATGGGAGGAATGACAAACTGTGAGTGTCACCAAGCCCAGCCCCAGCTCGGAGAGCCAAGTGTTCTGTTGTGGGGCAGAGTCACAGTGAAACAACACAGTCAGGGTTGTCTTGCTGGCCTGAAGGAGAGAAACAGACTCTCCCACAAATGCCGGGTGTACACCACACTGAGAAATCCAGGGCCTCTACTACGTGGGGGGGGGGGCCTAAGCCCATGGTGCTCATGGCTTTTATTGCCCATTTGTGTGCCACTCTTTTACTACTCACAAGCACATGCTAGTTTGACTAGAAAATACTCAGCACGTGGAGGCCAACCTGTCCTGATTGAAGATTCTGGGAGTACTGCAAAAATTGAATAAATGATACTAACATGAGCAATGAGAAAAATAATTGCTCTCCCCCCAACTGCTCTATTCATAGACCCTTTCCATTTGATGCAATGGCAGCTCCTATATGCGGTAACCTGGCTCCAGCCAACAGCCTGGAGATTTTTGTCAGAGCCCCAAGAAAGCCTCCCAAAGTCTGAGGCTCAGGCAAAAAGCCTGAGTTGGGAGCAGATATGGGTCCAAGTCTCTGATCCTGGGACAGGGTCCAGGGATAGGCAGAACATCCTGACCTTCAGCCCAGCAGAGCGACCATCTGCACATGCACAGTACAGCAGAGACAGTTCCAGGGAGACCAAGGCCACCCAGCAATTAATTAGCCACTTAAATCTAATTAAGAAATTAATTTAGGTGAATTAGTTAATTAAGCCATCCAGGTGGGTGGTTCTGCATGGACAGCTCCAAAGAGATCAAGACCATCCAGAAATTAACCAAGACAAGGAATGATAGCAGGTGCTAAAGGGGCAGGGCCGGGAGGGAAGGGGGAGGAGTGGTTGCATCAACCAGTGTGTTGAGGCTGCCTAATACTGCCCATTATCACTATTTTTCCAAACACTTTTATTTTAAGAGCTCTCATATTGCATTTGCTGGAGCAGGAATTTGAAATTTGGCTGGGGATGGTCGTGGGGCATCCTTTTTGCTGTCCCCATGAGAATCCAGCCAGATTTGGCCGAGTTGGCTGCTGAAAATCACCATTTGCCCATGCTCAGTCGAGTTTGTGATTTGTTGCTAAAAATGTCTTTACATGACATCTGCTCTGAGCGTGCTCCCTAGAATCTCCCCGCGTCAAGCTGAAGCAGAAATATTGACCTGAACCTCCACACAGGAAAGGACTAGACAAGATGGAGTATCACCCTCATCCAAAGTGTCTGACAAAGTGGGATTTTCTCCCATGAAAGCTCATGCAATAAATAAAGTTGTTAGTCTTTAAAAGTGCCACAGGACTCCTTGTTTGTTTTCCTCATCCTCATGTGTCCTTCCATCCAAACATCCATGGTGGGCTGGAAACTGGGAGACCATGTGTCCTAAACTCACTTCTTGTAGCGGCTGGTGTTAATAAATCTTCACCCTTATTAATAAGCCAGCATCTCTGCCAGAATGTGGAGACACTTGAGCTCTTAAAGTAGAAATGGTTGGGAAATTTTGTATGATGGAAAGCAGGGCCGTAACTACAGCAGGGCCAATGGGGCTTTGCCTCGGGCATGCCGGAGCAGCTCAATAAGGCACGTTTTGTGGCGCCGGACCCAAGCACTGCTAATGGCAAGGGGCATGTTCCAATCGGAACATGCCCCGGGCAGAAAAACAACACGTTACGGCTCTGATGGGAAGCATCAGGCAACCTCAGTGGCTGCTGCTTCCTGGGAAGTTACATCAACAGAAGCTTGATATTCAGTGTTTAACTCAGCAATCCCAAGACTTCTACACTCAGCCACCCTGCCTTTAAGAATAATCTTGCCAGATCCGTGTATTTGAAATTTTCCATCATCAGGCTCCTGGTAGACTAACAGAGAGAGCCAGCCCTCTTCAAAGCATCTTACAAAGTGGGATATCCCCCCATGAATGCTCATGCAATAAATAAATCGGTTAGCTTTTAAGTGCCACAAGACTCCTTGCTTTTTTTGCTTTACTAGACTAACACGGCTGCCCCTTTGGAACTACAGCCGAGAGGAGTTCTGTCTGTCTGTAAACTGTGAGATTTCTGGTTCCCAGTAAAAGTGATGGTAACCTGCAGGGTATCTCCTCTCAGCAAAACTGACAGCTGAAAGCAGGGCCCCCCCAGGGCACTTAGGAGGACTGGGGCAGATTTGATGTGAGGGGTCCCCCTCACGGTTCCATACATACTACTCACACCACTTCTGCCCACCCCCAGGTCTCCTACTATCTCAGCTCACTTCGGCCACCTTCCCGATTACCAAGCCCCTCTTGGTTTACCCAGCCCCAATGTTCCCTGGGACATACAGAGTCAGAAGCTGAGGCAGGGGCCAGGGCAGGGGGCCCCCTCCTTGGTGGGAGCCTGCGACAAGTTGCCTTCTGGCTTCCCGCTCTGGGTGACCCTGCCTGAATGGGGGGATGCTGTGGGCCAGACAAGTCCAGTACAGTGTCTCAGCCCATCTAAAAACAAACATGGAGACCAGTGGCACTTTTAAAGACTGACAAATTTATCTCATGAGCTTTTGTGGGAGAAAATCCTGCTTCATCAGATGCTTGAAGATGAACTGGGATTTTCTCCCACAAAAGCTCATGCAATAAATAAATTTGTTAGCCCTTAAAAGTGCCACCAGACTTCTCATTTGTTTTGCTGAACTAGACTAACACGACTACCCCTTTGGAAAAGCGCCCCGAAGGCAGTGACTGGACTCTGTACGCATGTCTTCCACCCAGGTTGTACCTGTTCTTGATGAATGCCGGGAAGTAACATTTTGGGAACCAAAGGATGTACATCAGGGCGAGTGTCCAGAGGATGGCCAGCTCGTCCAGCAGCTGTCCCACATAGCTCAGTGTCACGTGATAGTAGGCAGAGAAAGTACCTGCAATGAGGGAGGCCAACTGTGTTAATAACTTTCCTCCGCCCAGCTCAGCACCATCCTCAAAGAGACAAGCCACTGCAACTCCAGGGGGAGAGTCTGCTTGAGTTCATTTCCATCCCACCAGACCTTGGTGACCATGTGGCTGCCTTTCAGTGCCTTCCCTAGACCATATCCTGCCCAGCTGCTATTCCTGTCCAACCCAAATGGCCGCAGCAGGACTGAATGTGTGCAATGGAGACGAGGGTCCAGCACCATCTGTCTACTGGGGAGAACTGGAAGGAACTCCCTTGGTGGAAGGCACGAGTGCTCTTCACTTCACCAGAGGGAGTCACAGTGAGCCCCCCTTGGGCGTTTGGTGTATCCCTTGCACAAAACATGCGACGTCTGTTGAGCCAGGGCAACAAGAGAGGACAGCTCTGTGTCAGTGAACCCTTTGGGCTGGAAGTCTGTTTATCCTAAGGCCTCTTTACACTGCTCCTGGCCACGTAAAAGGCCTGCAAGGATGACTGTAGTGTAAATGAGAGTCCAGCCTGTAGTCTTATTTGGTTTCAGCGTTGAGGAGATCTGTCCCCAGTGGGACTGGGTGGTGGGGGAGGTTTCCATGGCAAACAGCACATACTCCTTTCAATTTCCAGAAAGACACACCACCCCTTCTTTGTCGGGCAGCTCCCAGACACCACAAAGGGGCAGACGGGGACTCTGCTCAGAGTCTATTTGAAGGGAATACATACACAGTCAACCTGAATTCTTTCAATGTTGTCAGGTCGAGGGAGTGTTGCTAATTCGGTGGCTGGGTCACTCTTATGCGTTGTGAAGGACTCTCTCCCCAGTGAAGCCCTGATTCAGGAAGGTCCTAAAGCATTTGTCAAACTCAGAGCACTTCCCACCACAACTATGTGGTTAAAGTTAACCATGTACTTAATTATTTTCCTGAATCAGGGTCTTAGCCTGTGGGGAAGTGAGGTAGAGGGGACCTGGGAGAGGCGTCCTAAGATGATGGAGCAGCTGATCAGTCCCTCTCCTTTTCCCCTTCTGCCATAATAAGAGAAAAACGGGTAGATCCAAAACTATGAACCCAAGAGTTTCCTCAGAGCTACAGTGTCCACGTCTACCCTGCAGCTGGTTACCTACAGCTCGGGTAGACAAACATTTGCTAGCTCTGCTCAAGCCACCATGCCAAAAATAGGAACATGGCCGCAGCACCAAAGGTACAACTCACCTGAGGTCCCAGATATGTACACAGGCGGCCACAGAGCTATTTTTAGCATTCTCACGCAAGCGGAGCTGGCATATGTAATCCTACCTGAGCTGGGAATTAAGCCCCTCTCCCAGTTGCAGTTTGACATACCCTGCGTGTAAAGGCACTGTTATCCTGAATGCCAGCAGGATACTGAGAAAATTTTACTGAGAAGATTTTTCCCCACAGGGGGAAAAAAATGATTGGGCTGGGAGAGAGATCCCTCATCTCAAATGCAGCTTAGGGCTTGCACATACTACCCCTTGCCCCCCATTGCAGCCCCTGGCATATGGCTCATGCCTGAAGCACTCAGCACT